>NQII01000202.1:709794-798737 GCA_002778355.1 Clitarchus hookeri | reverse complement strand
GGGGGGGGGGGGGTGATGAGTGAGGTCCCTGCACAGTCGGCGGACGGCTTGTGTGTGATGCCGAGCCGAGGAAAAGCTGAAGGCCGACTGAGATGGGCTACTTGGCAATTGGTTGGCTGTAGGAGCCTCATACCCCTTCTTAACAGCCCACTTAGTCGCTCCTAGTTTGGTGAATGACATGGGGTTAGGTTCTTAGGGTCGTCGCAGCAAGTAATGGGCAGGTGACAGAAATTCTCTAGCTAGAGTACCCAGATCCAAAGTCACGCCGTGTCAGTCCTTTTCACAACAAAGAAACTGGTAAAAGCAAAACTCAAAATAAATAAATCTTAACTGGTTAAAAGAAAATAAATGATCAGTCAAATGTAATCCAACAAAATTTTGGCATTATGTTAGGACAGTGAGAGATTGATACAAACAAAAAATAACCTTACCAAAAATGACACTATCATAACGGACCCACATGAAATAGCCAAAACTTTTGCTGAACAATTTTCTGGAGTTAACTCGAAATCATCTAATTCACGCATGCTTAAGAATCAAATAAATCCACAATTTTGGAGTATACCAAGTCCTTCAGTCCCAATTCGGCTCTCGAGAACGCACTGTTAAGAGCCTCCCAAATCTCTTTACTCTCCACTTCAGTCCAAAAAGTTTGGTAATATGGACAGTGGCATGTGGTGAACTGTTGCAAGGTAAACTGATGCTTGCTCACTGCTGTACATTCTCTGTGCATGCATTCTTGGTGCACGCAGCAGGAGCCAGTAACCACTGTGCAGCCCAGGGAAACTGAATGCATTCCGATCACTCATAAGCGAGCAGCAAGGGACCCACACACGCGTCCTGTGGAGTCAGCTGCCGAGCTATGTTTTACTGGTGGAAGTGTAAATTAGTAAGCAACAAGGTACAGCACAGAGCTAACACCAGTTTACCTTGCAACAGTTCACCACACCCCACTGAAAATGGAGTATTAAACAGTTAAAATCTTCTCTTTGAGCAGGACCTGTTAACATATCAAATTTCATTGTAAATGGCTGCTTATTAATATTAGCTTCTGTTTTACAGTATATATTTGAATTTTGTCCGAAAAAAATATTATCCCACATCTTGGAAAACAGCAATAGTAATTTCCATTCATAAAAAATGTAAACCATAAGCTCTAATTACAGGCCAATTTCTGTATTATGTTTTTTAAAATAAAAATAAAAAATATGCAAACATTTTTATTTCCATCTAAAATCGAAACTCTTTGAAAATCAGCGTGGCTTTTCCAAAAATGGGTCTTCAAACACCAACCTACTTACTTTTTAAAATCCTATCTACAACAAAGTTACTACTACTGGAGATTTATCTAAAGCCTTCAACATAGTCAATCACAGTATTTTAATCATTAAACTAGAAAATGTAGGTCTAGAATTTACTTTCCTTGGTTTACACAACAAAAAATAGCAAGAGAGTGATTTTTTCTTGTGCAGTGTGAAATTTACTCACCTTTCGTAATTTTAAAATGTCACAGCAACAACGAAACACAACGTGGGACAATGAACGCACATTCCGAACAGTAAATACTGCATTGTTTTGTTATGAATCGTTTATAGCAAAACCATATTTCAAAATTACCAAAATTAGAGATCACTTAAATGGCAGAACATTCGGATTCAAATAATTTGAATAAATATTAGTAGTTGCATTCTTGCAACGTGTATTATTTGTGAGAGTATTGTTTTTAAGTTATGTACAACGTATATCGTATCTAGTCAACTAGAAATTGATACTCTACATGCATGATGCCGCACGTACGGATACAACCGTACCTTTTATTTAAGTAGAACTTGCAAAATACACATTCGCCTGATTAATTAGTATTTTTTCTCGTTGCGCGGAGGCAGATATTTTACTCCTATTGATATATATAAAACAAAACATTTAAATAAGTAACAATTTGCAATGTTGTTAAGAACAAAAATCAACATAAAAATCAAATCTGATAATTTTTTGTTCTTTTTGCCGAAGAACTAAAAGCTCTTTTTCTGTACGCATGTTACCAACTGCTTAATGTTGACAAATCTCAATTGTAGTGTAGTTCAAATTATTACTGCTTGGGTGTTTATTGTACCGTGGAAGTTCCAATGCTGGCGTCCATATTGTATACGGATCTATGACTCTAGTATGTGGCCTTCTGGGATCACAGTGTATTGGCATGAAAACTAAATAAGCGAGTTAGCTGTTAGTACGTGTACACGTGGGGGCTATGTAAAAGTTAGTGCAAACAGAAATGACTAAATTACTACGTCGGTTAACTCGCAACGATTTAGGTCCTGGCAGGACACATGTCTATCCCTCACCGCTGTTGCTCCCAGACTGGCATCATGGCGGCTTGAAGGACGCTTCTGTCAGTGCCTTCTTAACCGTTATACACTGAAGAGCCAAAAAAAATTGGTACACCTGCCTAATATCGTGTAGGGCCCCCTCGAGCTCGCAGAAGTGCCGCAAGACGACGTGGCATGGACTCGACTAATGTTTGAAGGTATGCAGGAGGCCATTCACACCATGAATCCTGCAGGGCAGTCTACAAATCCAATCTGCGCCAATTTGAGAAAGGGTTGCACGTCTGTCACGTTTAATGATTCTCGTCAGTCGTCGTTTGTCTCGTTCTTTCACAATCTTTTTCCGGCCGCAGCGATGTCTAAGATGTGATGTTTTACCGGATACCCGATATTCACGGTACACTCGTGAAATGGTCGTACGCGAACATCCAGATGTTATCGCTACCTCGGAGATGCAATGTCCCATCTCTCGTGCGCTGACTGTAGAACCACATTCAATCTCACTTAAATCTTGATAACCCGCCATTGTAGCAGCAGTAACCGATCTAGCTGCCGACCGCATCGCGTTACTCTGATTGGTTCCATACCTCTGTTTGCATACACATGCCTATACCAGTTTTTCTGGCTCTTCAGTGTACATGAAACAAAAACTCTGACAAGGAACCAAGCAACATAATGTGCACTTGTATAAAACTTTTCCAAAACTAAACACAAACTATTTTGTAAAACAGTATCAGCAGTAACACATACAGTAAAGTTTTGCTACAATTCACTTCACATTAATGTGTCTTTCATGTTAACGTATGATTTTCAGTTCCTGTCAAAAGACTATGTAAAAATATTTAACTTTAACATTCAAAATTTACGCCAACTTGTACTATAATTTGTTTGGTTCCTTCCAAAATGGGATTAATTAAAGTTCCATTCCTGGGGTTGTGTGTGTGTGTGGTTTTTTTTTTTTAAACCAATACATGTTAAAAAACACTCAGTCAAGTTTCACTACCTTAGCGTTTACGCTGCAGACAAACAATTATTGCTTTCGATCGCAGTGCCTTCTATCCACTTGTGTCGACCTAGATTGATGGTGTTGATGTGCAGCACCATCTTGAATTATTTCATACCGTACATCAAAACATGACTGTATATATGCGTAGTCGTATACGTGTTTTGGTATCATATCTCATAATGTACAGAATGACTTTTTGAAATCACTACCCTCATAAATATCCAAACTGATCAATTTTAACCCCTAAAAAAATCTAGAAATTGGGCGTCGGTCCATTTTTTTCCCCATGAAGACAGAGTGTAAACTTTCCTGCTCAAAATCAGTGTTTTTTTGTATGAAATAATTATTTAAATCAATAAGTAGACATCTTAACAATAAAATGATAACCCAGAAGCATAAACTTTTCCAGTCCTTGTCACCAAAAATGTTTATTTACATGTAGCAGCACATATTACAGAGTGTGAATTCCATGTTAGGTGCATCTTGCATGAAAAATAAGAGGATTTGTTATTCAAATATTAGTTTATTTCAACAGATAAACATGTTGTGAGTAAACTTTTTTTCAGTGTTAGTTGTTAAGGGTCAAGATCTGTAGACACCAGGTCGTCTCATAGCGACCAAAATTAGTTTGGGTCATTCATTCAAGTATCTTCGGAAAGTGACGTCATTGGAAGACGTCCAATGTAAACAACTGTATTGCTTTTGTTTGTAATCCTGTGGCAAGTTGATAATTAATTGAAAATAAAATGCTTCAGAAACACAAATTCTTGGGTTGTAGTTAATAATAAACAAGAAACTGTAATTAAATATCTGCTGCATAAATCCAGCACCATACCTCACCAAGTTATTAATTATTGTGACAATATGTTCGGCCTCGTTAACTAGATGGAAACCTACGGCGTGTGTGTGTTGGGTCTTATTTTACGAAAAACAAGAAAAGGCATGAAATACGAAGTTTTAAGATCACTGCAGAAGGTAAGTTGTTTTTTTAATATAATGCAATTGAGTTGAAACTGTCGCCTGCATTAAGTGAAAAAAGCTGTGAGAAGGAAGATGAGATACCTTTCCAGCTATTTCCAAATTTCATGTAGGTCCAAAAATATTCACAGCTTTATGTAGTAATTTATGCACCCGGAAATGTAGACCAATGTGCAGGAATTTGATATACTG
The DNA here is from genome assembly GCA_002778355.1 of Clitarchus hookeri. Lineage (NCBI taxonomy): Eukaryota > Metazoa > Arthropoda > Insecta > Phasmatodea > Phasmatidae > Clitarchus > Clitarchus hookeri. The sequence continues at coordinate 794,237 of NQII01000202.1, read as the reverse complement.
TACTTACATTAATACAAAATCTTACACAATTACAATTTTGTCATTTCCATGCAATTCTTTTAAATTTCCCAGCAATAATTCTCTTCCTTTAATGAATACAAACCATGAGATGTTACTATGCTTATTAAGTTTTTATTACCTATTTTATTAAATACTTTTACCCACTTGTGATACTGTCCTCACATTTGTTTCATATTATGAGCAGTGCTCTGTAGGTTCTTAAAATTTCTTGTATTATGTGAATGAGTACAATTTCTTTACAAAGAAACCCAGATTTCCTTTAACAAACAGCTTACAGGCATGTTCATTACATTACTTGTATAATTTTCTTTATCCATTTTTCTCAATCTCCTTTGATTAGGCCTACATAAGCTAGGAATTATTATCACAATTTGGTTAATAAAGATGATTAGATTATCGTCTCAAGGAAAGGTTTACAATACAAAATAATGGTATTTATTGATAGTACTATTCATGCTAAAGCATATGCCTATGGTCGCATTGGTATAGTTTGTATACAAGATAAGAATCATGATAGTGGGAAGTGCTATGAAGACCAGGGAAATTGTGGGGTAAATATTTCATAAATACAGAAAAAGAAAACAAAACCTTCTAAGTAAATTAAAATTTTTTTCCAAAATAATAACAATGGTCACAATATAACTGCGATTCCATACAAAATCTGAATCACTCCACTTAACAAAGCGCGAGCCATAATGAATATGGAGTGCCGCACCAATTTACTTGCTTCAATTTTTTTTACTGAAGTCTTACATGAAAACTTATGAAACAATTCTATGTGTAAGGGATTGGGAGGGGGGGATGCAAAGCTGGTAAATTGGTGCGACCCTATGCGCTTGCCATTGCTCTTGCTTCGGGAAGCAGAGTGGTTCAAATTTTGCATGAAATCACAGGTTTGTGGCTATTTTTTTGGACGAGAGTAGCGCTGGGAAAAATTGAAAAATGACATAATGCTAATCAACATTTGTAAGCAATTGTGATGTTTTTGCTCTCACTTATGTTGGTAGTGCTTGCAACTTTTTGGCGGCAAAGAGGCAGTGGTACGCATGCATAGGGTAATTGTAAAGAATAGCGACTTTTCCGAAAATAACAAAAATCCCGAAAAGTGGTATATTTCAACTCTACTAATTACACAGAACACAATTTACTAAGGGCATTAACAAATAATGATTACAAACCACAAAAACGATAGTGAGGAGAGCTATGAAGATCAGGGAAATTGTGGGGTAAAATCATTAAAAATACACCGACAGAAAATATGAAAACACCTCAATTTAACATTTGTCCACCCAATTTCTTAATATATGCCCACCTAACCTAATTTAACCTAACCCCCTCGTCAAGTGAATCAATAATTTACATTTTTAATCTGACCTATAATTTTATTGTTATAATCTAACATAGGATTGTAGGGATTTAATCTAACCTAGGATTTTAGTGTTTTAAATGATTTTAGTGATTTGTAAAACATATTGGAAGAATGTGAATTTACTCACCTAGGTAGGACAAAACAACGTTAATTCAACAAACTGGCAAACGTCCAGGTAACACTCGCCACATAGACGACTGTCACGCACAGAAGCACTCGTACTTGCACCCTCCATTCTTAAATTACAAGCCTTCGCACTGTCGGATTCGTTCGTCACAACTCACGCGCGCATTAACACTCCACTTGCCACGAATAGCACAGTATTACATCTAAACTGCAACTAACCTACTGTAACGTCTACACATCCACAGCAAAAAGATGACTGCGATTTACGTTACTACAGCATTACAGGACTATACATCATGGCGTCCGACGTAAACAAAGCGGCCGAACTCCTAGTATATTATCTATTTTATTTTAGACGTTATGCTTATTTTATCATCATGCCCTCCTAAATATGAAACGGGTAAGGTGTGTAAAAGCAGTTTATATAAATTTTGTGGGTCTACTATGTGTCCTTCAAAAAAGTCGCTATTCTTTATAATTACCATGCATTGTTTCGATGCGAAACCTAATACATGAATTCTGCTAGGTACCTGATGATATGCTAATTGTTAAGCATCTAGGTAACACCCTCTGCATAGGTGACTCGAAACCCCAATACACCAGTTGTGTTCACTCTCCATTCGTGAATCTCAATTCTTCTCTCGGTTATGTTAAGTGAACACAAAATACTCCTCTCACTGTGTATCGCACTACCTTCAATCCAGAAGTTACCTGCGCTGAAATTTTCCATGCCAATAATAAATTCTGATACAACATACTGTTTCACTGTTGTTCATGGCACCAACCCATTACCATAGCATCACGGGCAGCAACATGGTGGCTTGCTTAGTCAGTGACCGGTAACTTCTACTACTACATCTCTACCATGTTTCTTCACAAAACACTCAACGAGGACTCGCAAACACACAATTCCATTGCGATAAGTGTAATGACATGAAAAGAAAACATGTTCAGCACACTCAATTCCAGTTTATGTACATAATAAGATATTTCACTCTGGAACAAATAAGATAGCCTATGTCATTCTGGACCTTTATTTTTTTGTACACCAACCACATAACCTCATTTAACATGGTCTAGTATTTGCAACTTGGGAGGTATACTAGAAGTAAAATATAGCAAAATTAAGATGAAGGAACTTTTCCTTCATATGAGCTCCTAGTCTTCACAATTACCACACTTTTTTTTTTTTGCATAGTAATTATAAAAGTTGTTCCACCCTATTTACAGTTCCCAAATATAAATGCTACAGCATATGAAGTGGCAATTAGACCCCCATCACAAGAATGTTTGACTTTTGTGCAGAAGAAGTGAGTGATTAACTGAACAATACTGGCTCATTTTTATGTTGTAAATTTTTATGTTGTGTTATGGGTTCTCTACAATCTACAGCAAAGTGTCGCAATAGCATGTGTCCAAATTAATGGCTTCAGTACTCGTTCCCCTTGCAAGAATCATTCAAAGATCACATGCCTATCTTTCTAAGCAGTTACAGTGTAATTTGGAATGTAACTGCGTTGTTAATTAGTACTGTATTATTTTGTAGGTGGTGAAGAAAATTGCAACTTTGCGATATGAAGCATGAGCCGAGAAAGTACAGGTGTTGGAATATGATTGAATTGACAGTGACACTACTCGTGAGAATGCAGGAACTTCATCCCATCTCTAGTGTACCACCATCTGAAGGCACTTGGTGATAGTAGTGATGCCAGATGCAGTTCGAGGTTTGCAGGCACATGCCAAGATTACCTGCAAGTTGTATTTATAAGATTTATAGGTTTAAAATTGATTTTCTCACGATTCTGATACTGTAGCTGTTTGAAAATAAAAAACATTTGGGTTTCTTAATATGCTAATATTTTATTTAACCTTTTTCCCTTTCATATACACTTCTTGAATGATGAGATTTAAACATGTTGGCTGCATTCATCTATTGCATTTTGTATTGTCACATCATATTTGTACCCCAACACTAATGGTTTATTAATTAAATTACCATCTGGCTGCATCAACAACGGAGGAACAGCCCAGGCAGTCACATACTATTATATCAAGTGAACAATAAATAAAAAAACATGAAATAATATATCTTAAAAAAAAATTTTACACATCGTTATATAATTAAATGGAGACTAGTGGTATACCAAATTCCTAAGTTACATTTCTGCAGTTTGATTATGTTCATTTGTGTTAAATTTTAGGTGGCTTATACCATCAGTATGTATGTATGGTTATCTGCGTGTTAAAGCCTGGCAATATCATCTGTTACGCATTGTATTGTAATGTTGTACGAAACACTTGTAATCAAACCATAATGAGAGATTAATAAAATGGATTAGTGTAGCTAATGAATCCTTAAAAACAGTGTGATAAAATTAAATTTCTAATTCTTTGCAGGTATGAGTTTTGGCTCTTTGATTGCCATGGCAACAATATACCAGTAGGAAATGCCATTTGAACAAGACTATCAACACTGGGTACTAAAAGTTTAACATTACAAATCTCTCATTTTGTCGAGCTCCGCAAAAGTAGCTCCTTTGGTGTAATAATTACTGCACTAACGAAAGTCAGCTTTTGTGCAGTTACATTATGGTAAATTCTAACTATGGGCTTCTGACATAGACGATGCAATAGACACTAATAATATTGCATTTGTAAACCTAGGCATCTGTATACTAGATTAAAGTTCCAAACATTAGTTCTATAGGAGCACTACAGTTATGTTTTGCTTGAAAATTTAATGTTTCTTACAACTCAATGCACCATAAGTATTAACACCTTATAAATAAATATGTAGTGACCCAGTCTAAAATTAAACTGAAATATAATACTATAGTTTAATATATTTTAGTTTTATATAAGTGTGTACATACCTAATAGACCAATCAATATTTTAATGAACAATTGTGATAATCTGATGTTGGTGTGATAAAACCGAGTTTCTGGTACTCCTCAAGTGTATCACAGTAAGATATCATTTCATAGCAGTGCATAGATAAATGAATTTTGTCTACACCAATTGAACATACTATCCTAAACAAACACCTCATTAATCTGCCAACCAACAATTTAATTAATACAGGATTGTTTAGACATTATTCTCATTTGTCAAAATGTACAGCGTTTGTCTAAAATGTACAGGAACAACATGAGCCAGGATTACATTTTGGAAGATAAGCATGTACGTCTTGTGAGGCATCCGAAACACCTGCAACTGTTGAACGTAACACAGGAGAAATTTACAAATGTATATTTCATCTAGCACTGATAACATATTTTTTTAGTTTTTAATTAAAATCTTTGTGATTAATCTGTACAAAAGTGATTTTGCTAAGGGGTAATCAAGTAATTGTGACAGATACCATATTCACTTCTTAAGGAAATGCTATGTCTTTAAAATATATTTTATATATAATATATAGGCATATATGCCTATTACTACCACTAACATGTAAAATTATGCCATCTTGGGTGTGAGCTCGGTGGCAAAACATCTCCAACTTAGGGTAAGGGAAGGGGAGATGCCTTTAGGTGCCTGTCTTACAAATGTAATTCGGATGCTATTAAAACCTTCTGCATAGAAGATGGAGAAAAGTATGTAACCCAAAAGTGAAGATACATAATTATCAGAAATGCACTATAACAATTTATTGGAGATTGTATACAATTTATCCATGCTTCCCGGTGAACAAAACCGGTTTGGATGTCCATTTTCTGTCATTCTTGATCCCTTTACTAACTGTTGGGAGGGGCAATATACACTTGATTTTGCCCTCGTAGCTTTTACGCCGCTGGAACAAGGCTTGTGAAGAAAAAATTGTCAAAAGTAATTACCCAATTCACATAAAAAAATTATCTGTCTCAGTATAGTTAATTTTCATTTGCACACTTGCATACATAAGTGTGCTTAAATGCATATGTATGCACCCACATAAGTAATGCATACATGCCTATGTAACTATTTTACCAATGCGTATGTACATACACATACCTTTGTGCATCATACTTAGCCTACAGCGTACATACATGTGAAATAGTAACATTCAGTTTTCTCAACCCTGGGAAATCATTTTGTCTGGTTTGTTGTGGTTTACAAGATATAATTTTAACTTAGTCAAAACACATTCATATAAAGCATACGCAAATACTCATAACTGTAGGGTAAGTTGTCACTTTGCATATTCTTATATGGAGATTCAAGAAGGATGCACTTTAAAACTGACATTGCCATACGTGAAACTATGACGAATGCTTGTGTAATGGTAAGTTCACTTTAATCATGACCAAGGAAAAAATAGTTTTATACAGTAATCTTGGATCACCGATCAACTTAAGCTCAGGAAGTATTGAAACATGTTTACACTAATGTCAATTAGCACCGTTAGTTATTAGACAACTAATCTTGCAGTCACTATGATTAAAGACTAACCACCAATGTTTTACACTGAATCCTTGTTTTTTAAACGCAGTAGAGCAAATTTCACACTTAGGCATACAGGAGTCATGGTACCCAATTGTAGCCATTAAAGTACATTGAAGTCTCATGCTTTTTTAATTTTATTTTATTTTTAATTCTATGCATTTACACATTTACGTTATGAGCATACGGTAGGAATTGTAGTGTCCTTTAGCAAGGTGGAACTGTCAAAATCTGTTTTAGACAGGCAACACAAAAATTTAAGCACAACACACAACTAGTGCTAATACAAGTACATACTACCAAATATAACAAATACTGTTCTACACATAATTTTGTAGGAACTCTAAATCTATACAATCACAAGATCCAGTGCTAGTATGTTATTAAGAACCTAAGAATTTTTACTTTAAATTTTTGTCAGACATGTGGTTAGTCACAGGGATGCTATATCAACACACACCCATACAAACATGCATATGTCCATACACATACCAGAATAATGCATTCATATGAAGCCAAGCTCAAAAAATAAATACAAAAATAGTGAAATAAGAAGAGTTATTCAAAGATGTGCAGTGAAACATAACCTCAAGTATAGCAGATCACAGACAGATCTAGGAACAACCTGTTGGGATATTGTTGTTGCCATTAATGGTTTCGATAAATCAATTCTTCACTTTTTGTCTTGACTATTAAGTTACATGGTTTGAATCCAGAGTATGATTAAGTAGACAGCACATAGTTGGTATAGTCCATTCGTGGTTACCTCCAACTTTTGTGAAGACCTGCCAAAGTTTCAGGCTATCCCTTTGCCTCGTGTAAGCAATGCATAACCAANCCTCCAACTTTTGTGAAGACCTGCCAAAGTTTCAGGCTATCCCTTTGCCTCGTGTAAGCAATGCATAACCAAGTATGGAAAATCACACCACATGTATGCGCATTAACGTTAATAATATTTTTAATGAGTAAGTTTTCTTACTAGGTGTTACCAACACACTTTTTTTCTTTCAGTTTTCTTTTGTATTAACTATGAGTGAAATTTTAATGTATGTATATAACATATATATATATATATAATACACATACACACACACACACACACACACACACAGATATATGCACGCGCGTGCCTAAAAGTGTGATTTAACCAAAAAGAAGATACATGTATGCTAACAGAGGTATGAAATGCTTGTAATACATGACATATTTAGGAAACAACCAAAAGTCACACCTGTTGTGATTTTTCAAATGTTTGGTTCCAAAAGTGTGAAGATACCACGAACAGACCATATTGCCATCCATGTTTTTGAGATATGGTTTTCTAGACCTTGAATTGCAGTGTTTATGAGGCTGTCCTGAGTTATTATTTTGCATTTTTTATGGTAGGTAATATCTCGCCCCCAGTACATTGTGCATATCCTGCATGTGATAGTACATTGGTAGGGCATAAACAAAAATCACTATTGGTCTGGGCATAGGTATACAGTTTAGCTGTATGCAAACAACTCTGTGATATATGGGATGACTATGCACTAACTTTGCACCCGCTCTATCTCTTGCCCACTCTCTCTTGCTCTCTCTCTCTCTCTCTCTCTCTCTCTCTCTNAGTTACACACATTTTTATCTTTGATGCTTTTCAAAATATTTACTGATGTTTGTTGGAGGGTATTGCCAAGACTCACATGATGTGCCTCACTCACTCAAAATAAATAATAATCCCATTACTAGAGTAAACTATGTAAACTATCTAGGTTCATGTGTAAATTAACACCTCAAATGGAATATTCATATCAATAAAATAGATTTAAAAATTTTACCACAAGTAAAAATGCTGGGCAGGAAATATGGGATTCCTATGGAGATAAAAAATTATTTTTATTCAACTCTTATAAACTGACACTTGCAGTACCTCAGCCAAATATGCGGTTCAGCTGCTTAGAAGTGCATTGTACCCCTACAGATAATTCAAAATAGGGTCATTAAATTAATATTTAATGCCCCATATAACACAAATGCTAAGAAAATGTATGTTTATAGTAAAATACTTCCTAATAGAGGTACCTATGAGTATAATCTGCTAGCATTATCTGTTATATAGTCACACACACATACACACACGACAAAAGATATATGTGAAACGTAATTTTGAATGACCCGAAATCACCATAAAAATTGCCCCCCTCCCCCTCCCCCCAATCCAGTTTCCATGGCCAGCAGAGGGTTATTAAGTACACCCAAATTCTGTACAGAAGTGTACTAAGAAATTCTATTTGAAAGGGTGAACAGGATTCAGAACACGCAGCCTATAAACGATAGAATTACATTCAGTGTGTTTGGCCAGAATAATATAAAGTATAAGTCAGCGCCCTTAATTTCTAGTACCACATGTACTGACATACTTCTGTCATAGACAGTATATTTACTAATTAATATGCTAACACACTTACTTCCTTTTTATGCATATCAATTGCCCAAATACTCAAACAAATATATTTTATTGTAGTCCCTTCACTTCTGTGCTCTCTAAAGAGCGTAAACATTAACTTCTCTTCTCGCATTTGCTTCACTTTGTAACTTCGCCAGCTGACTCATAGATTTTTGTTTAAACTGTATAACCAACAAATAAATTAAAATATATATGACTTATGATTATTTAATTTATCATCGACACTGGCAGAATCAACGTAAAAGCGGTTTGATTATGAGATATTGACACACCACACGTGCCATTTAAATACATGTACTATTTGAATTGCCGCTGTATTTTGGTCTTTAAACTAAGTCAGTTTGAATCTGTCCTGTGATAGTGCATTTGCAGTATGAGACGACCTGGTAGTTTATAGATCTTGGTTAAGGGTAAGTGGTGTAATTTTTTCAGAGGAAACTTCACCAAACCACGCATTCTTTTTACATTTGGAGAATGTTATTTGTGCATTTTCATACAGTATTTTAGAAACTACTATTTTATCATCACTTTTTCAAAAATATTTATTTGTAACTACGTATTAATTTTCTTCACTGAAGTGACTAATTGCATCATAATTTCAGGGAGCCCATGTTGTAAAAGGTTTAAAAATAAAACTTTTAGTATTAAGTAATTTCATTACTAAGTGTAAAAGTTGAGGCTTTATTTATGTATGTTTCAACAAGATTTTGCTGTACACTTTTAAATACTAGAGTCTTGTTGGCTGAGAGTATGTGATGTCAGGGAATTATGGGGGTGGAGATGACGTGACACTTGGGTGTCTGATCACAACTGGTTTTTGCGTCATGATTTTGCCAGATGTTTTGGTGTTAACCATCTTCCTACCCTCGACAGCCTCTTTCACTGCTCACTCCCTGGCTAGGGAGGAGCTACGATGACACTAGAATGTACAAAATATTATGAGCAATGATAATGTAGAGTTCTGTCCTCATATAAATAACAGCTGATGTTCATTGAGCAGCAAACTACTCATTATCAAGCACAAATTATTTTTGTTGCTTTTCAGAAAGTAACTGGACCTTGTCTGGTTTTAGTAAAAAAAAAATAGGTCTAAGTGGAGAGAGAGTACACAGGTAGTAAATATATTAAATAACAGTATAGCTACACAGAAAAAAAAAAAAGGGCTGAACCAAATTCTCACCTTACAAATATTACAAAAATATCTGGATACAAGAAACTCAGTTCTAGAAATCAGCCATTTTTTTTACTATTGTTTTAATCTCATCCAAATTTTAAAAAATACTTATTTTGGTAATTAAATGGTTTTGTTCACTGTATCTTGCATGGTTATAATGTGTGTTACTGTATTATTTTTGCGTTGTGTACCTTGCCCTTCATCCTACCAACCTGGTTCATCACTCTTTACTTTAAATCACTAAAGGTAGCGGGCTAAGCCCATATAAATAGTGAATACAATTCATTCACTTTGGCCACTAAATATTAGAAACAACACAACTATTGTGTGCATGGATGCATGCGGGTGGGAAGGAGCAAGAGTGCTGGCTTGTCATGCATGACATAAATAAGATAAAGAGGCCGAAATGATACATGGTGATGATATAAGTTGCAGGTGTGCCAGCATTTGTACTGGCACATGGCAACAAAATTGCTGTTATCAAGCAGGCTACTGTTTTGTGCAGATGCAGCCTTGTTTCTATTGTACGGACTACATCCCAGGTCTTTGCTGAAGACAGTCAATGTTAATTATCACTAAAATGTTTTTAACTTGTAGAAAATTTCACAGATATTATATAAAATTAATTACTGTGATCCTGATTGTATACAAATATCTGTAGATGTGATAATGATTCACAAAAATCTGTAGAAGCCAAAAGTACATTTTCTGAATTTTTTTCCTTGGAAAAGCTTTGATTCTTCATAACTGACCCCAGAAATGAATACACTAACTACTAGTATTAAAATATATATTACCTACTTCCTGGTGTGGACAAAACATGCTTGCAAATTGTGCACATCTTAGCTTCTTTGTTTTGAGTGAAGGAAATGTACACAAAATTTGCAGGTTCTTAAAAAATGTGAGACACTTTGGCATTTTCTAGGTTCTGTGACTTTTATTGCTCATTTTCTCATGCTATAAATTAACAGTACTCTACAAACAGTTACTCACACATGTTACTCGNCTTTGGCATTTTCTAGGTTCTGTGACTTTTATTGCTCATTTTCTCATGCTATAAATTAACAGTACTCTACAAACAGTTACACATGTTACTCGGTAAACAGGTTTGATATGGTTTACTGGAAGGAGGCAATAGAATTAATACATAGAACATTGCATTGTGCTAGTACTAAGTACTCTTGAATTCTCAAATGCATTGATTTTACGTTTAGTTTGATTATCTTGCAGCACTTTACATTAGTTGCCACAGAAAATACAGTATGTGTATTTCCATCTGGAAAAACTGCAGTCTCGTTGCTGGAACCAAAAAGTTAGTGCAATGTGGCTAGTATGTTCTTGGATTCAGACGTAATTCATAGCAAAAAAAATGAGTGAGCTCTTGTGAAGAAAATAACTGTCACAGTTATTCCAATGCATTGTTATAAAAGCAATTATCATTTAATGTATTTCATTTATGGTATTCACAGTTTTTATTACAGGTGAGCTTTAAGTAGTTTTTGTGTGTGAAGTGGGATGAAATATTAAAACATGAAAGTTTGCCAGCCATATTTCTCATAAAAATATTTGTTGAAATCTTTGAAGTTAGTTGGTTAAGTCCAAAGTCAAAGACAACGGAAAATAAAGTCTTTGATTCTACATTGATTTTCCAAAGCTTTGCAACCCCCCTAGTAGTTACACATGCTAGCACTGTTTTGAATGCAAAGTGCGTGATATGTTTTCACGTACACACAATTTCTGCTGATATTTTTTTCATTGCAGGGTATTATATTTTTGGTGAAGAACCAGTTTGTATCCTTGTACACTCAATTTATGAAGCTTGTTAATCTAACAATCCCATATCTAAAATAGTGTGTCAATAACAGTTTCATTTGATTAGCATTATTGAGGTAAAATTGTGGAACTGGTAAAATTATTTTTCAAAATTAGGTAATGTATGTTGTGTGGTTTGGCTGCAGTGAATGAGGAGGAGGAACAAATGGTGCGAGATCTGCTGTGTCTGAGAGCATGCAGTGATGCTGCAGACACGGAGCTTGAGCTTGACCTTGAGCAGGAGGAGCAGGAGGAAGATGAAGAGGAGGATCTGTACTTGTCTCTCGAGCCTCCCAACAGGTAATATGCACCTGCTTGAAAGTCTCAACACACGCTGTATTCCACTTATACAGGAACGCTTCACTATGGNTGCTGTATTCCACTTATACAGGAACGCTTCACTATGGCACGCTTGAAGAAACCAGAAATGTTGCTTGTTGGTTGTAGTGAAGTTCTTTATAGCACAGCACGCACACTGCATTTTTAACAGAGCTATATAGTATATGACAATTACAGCTACACCACTAATTATTAATTTATAAAGTATTTTAATTATTAGTGGTGTGCTGGTATGACTATCAATTACTGGTTCAGTTACCAATTGTGAGATCATTAATCTGCATATACTGATTCGGTTACAAATTATTGCAGTTTAATAAATTATTTAAGTTGCCAATAATAAATATCNATTAATCTGCATATACTGATTCGGTTACAAATTATTGCAGTTTAATAAATTATTTAAGTTGCCAATAATAAATATCGGCAATTCAGCAATTCCAAAGTGTTTATTTTAACAAAATTGTTCGCTTGAGGCTACAACATGATCAAAGCATACAATATCAGCACTCACTGCAAAGTGAAGTGCAGTTTAACAATGTTTGTGTAAGTAAGTTCAGTTTAATAATCATGATTTAAAATGAGCAATTTTTTTAGGAGATATCATGGATGTTCCACTTGTTTTCTATGTTTCCTGCTGACAAATAGTTGAAAATCTCTTCCTTGAGATGTGGATAGTTATCATCCTTTTCCAAAAAATAATAGGATCAGCAAAATGATTTTAATGAACATAAAAAATAAGCCTAATACTACACAGCACTGAACTGCATCTACCAAGTGTAATGCACATTTGCGTTTTATGTTAGACCTTATCATGTGATCAAATATTATTTATTGGTTTCATACATAAAGTTTCCTCAAACCAAACAATTTCTTGTATGCACATTACTTTCTTGAAAAATGTGGCCAACTATTTCACTCTATTTATTCAAGTAGAGTGACCCAGGAAAGTTTTCCTTTTTTTCACTTTGACAAGTGATAAGCTAGGGAAAATGTAATGTAGTATATAAGTAAAAGAGTGGAACAGTTTGGGGAAGGCAAACTGAAAAGAAACAAACAGGAAAGGGAATGAGTTGAAAGGCTTAGGAGTGGAATGGAAGGGTTCTGGTTGACAACTTAGATGTGGCGATACAGTTGTGGAGTGAAGACAGGGTGGCCACAGACCTGGAAAACCAGGAAATATCAGGGAATTCCTTTAACCGGGAAAATATAAGGGAAATTTAAGATGCATCATGGAATTTTATATCCATCTGAACTTTTTCCAGTTTGCATGTTACGTGTTTTGCTCTGTAAGCGAACAAAGCTAATTTCTTAGCAGGAAACAACATAACACTTACGGTTTGGATTGGTATTGCTAGTTGCTTTTCACGGTACAAACATCCCTTTAGGTGAAGTGAAGCTCGTTGTGATTGGTTTTGTGGTTCTAGTAATGGTGATTGTCACGTGACCCATAACCAATCACAAACACGGTTGCTTGCCGCAGTTGCGTAACCGGCCAAAGATGGCCTCACAGAATGCCGACATCATAAGCAATCGTAAATGTTGATGTACTCATTGAATGGAATGTGGAAGTGTTAAATTTGTATTACGTGATAGGTGAATTTGTTTGGGATGCAAGTTAAGCGACAATCACTCAGAAATGTTTTGTTATCAACGGAGAAGAGTTAAGTCTAACTACTTTAATTTTGAAATAATTGTGCGGGAAAATGCAGAAACTGACAATTCTCTATAATTTGTACGTATTTTCAACATTTGTTTGTCAACAAATTCATTGTAATAAAAACGTAGGCGTAACAAAATTATATAACCTGCAATTTTAACCAATTTTTCTCTACAGTCGTGTCCGAATTCGCTAATTTAAGAACTCTGGGTTTAGGTATTGTGTTGAATGGATTCTAATGTCACTGAACAGCGCCCCATGCGCAAATTTGGAAACTGCAGGTTTGTGAAGAAATGTTTTTTTTAAAATATGCAAACTTATTTTTTCGTTGTTTTGTCGTTCTTTGCAATTAACATTCTGTTTAAAATGCTATATATAGTACAATCCCATTTTTTTTGGATATTCGAGTATAGCATATAAATTAATTTTCTAAAAAAGTTATTCATTACGTAAAAATAACGTGACTAGCCCTTCAGTCTATCTTATGTTCACTTTTTAAGATATGGTGGACATTCATATTTGTTTTCAGCCTAAACGCATTATACAATACGTAAATAAACAACAGCAGAGTCGAGTAAAATTCCCATGTCGTGCCACTTGTGCAAGTCCATATAAGGAATTATGGATAGGATTGGGAATAGCCCGAGAACTGTATTTTGTAGTGTATGTGAGTATCTTTTGGGTAATTATGCAGTTGAGGGGCTTTTCTGTAAAAAAAAAAACCCCGAAAAGGGGTATATTTCCACTCTACTAATCACGCAGAACACGAATACAGTAGGGTCTTTCACGTCCGACTAATTTCGTAATATGTGCCCACCTAACCTAACAGAACCTAACCCCACGATGAGTGAATCACTATTTTACATTTTAAAACTAACCTAGGATTGTAGGGTTTTAAACTAACTTAGGATTATAGGGTTTTAATCTAACCTAGGATTGTACTAACCTAGGATTGTAGGGTGTTAATTCGAGGTTAGTTTAAAACCCTACTATCCTAGGTTAGATTAACACCCTACAATCCTAGGTTAGATTAAAAACCTTTAATCCTAGGTTAGTTTAAAACCCTACAATCCTAGATTAGGCTAAAACCGTACAATCCTAGGTTAGTTTAAAAATGTAAAACCGTGATTCACACATTGTGGGGTTAGGTTCTGTTAGGTTAGGAGGGCGCATATTACGAAATTAGTCATACGTGAATGACCCTAGTATGGTGTCCGAAGTAAACAAAGCGGCGGGCTGCTCGTACTTTTTAACTATTTTATTTGATAAANTAATGACCCTAGTATGGTGTCCGAAGTAAACAAAGCGGCGGGCTGCTCGTACTTTTTAACTATTTTATTTGATAAATGCTACTTTTGTTGGTCTAGAACGTTTTGTTCAGAAAAGCCCCTAGACTGCATAATTACCCTTTTCACATATTATTCATGTCTTCTGTTTCTGTAGAAAAATGTGCTTCATGTACAGGTCCCTTGTAAAATGACAGCAAGGTTTCAGGATGACTGGCTTATTGACCCTAATTTGGACTGCCTTGATAAAGTTTCTTGTGACCCAACAAAAGCCAAGTGTAAAGTTTGCAACACATAGTTTACTTTAAGCAACATGGGCCATACTGCAGTCAAAAGCCATGCTAAAGGGAAAAAACACTTATCAAGGGTTAGNACATGGGCCATACTGCAGTCAAAAGCCATGCTAAAGGGAAAAAACACTTATCAAGGGTTAGTGACAAAAAAAACACTTTCGATAGGTGAATTTTTTAAAACTTCACAAGAGGACATAATCGATTCAGTGCCGATGTCTCCAAACAGTCAACACTGCTTATCAACATCTGTTCAGCCCCCACAGAAACAAATTATGAAGGATGTAACTCACTGTAGTGTTAAGACATTTGTTATTANTCAACATCTGTTCAGCCCCCACAGAAACAAATTATGAAGGATGTAACTCACTGTAGTGTTAAGACATTTGTTATTAATGAACAAGTGAGTCGTGCAGAAATACTGTGGTGTCAGCAGACAATTATTGCACATAAATCCATGCGTACAGCAGCAAAGGATATCAATTTGTTAATAGTCATGTTCCCAGACAGTGTTATAGCCAGTAAGGTTTAACTTCAAAGAAGCAAGATTGCATATTCCATACTACCTGGTATTGCACCTCATTTCATGAAACAGTTGCTGGATTCAGTGAGTGCCTGTGAACATATTGTAGTGGGTTTTGATGAATCACTTAACAGATTGAGTCAAGAGATTCAAATGGATCTGAACATACGCTTTTGGGACAATGATAGCAATGAGGTACATACTAGATTTTTTAATTCCGCTTTTATGTGCCGCGCCATAGCAGATAACCTTAGAACATGTTTCAAATAAGCAGTGTCACCACTTGACCTGAAGAAAATTCTTCAGATATCAATGGATGGGCCCAATGTGAACAACAAGTTTTTCAGAGATCTAAAATCAGAACGGGACATTGGTGAAGATAATCCAGTTATTTTCAAGATGGGAAGCTGTGGTTTGCACAGTATGCATGGTGCGTTAAAGGCTGGCATTGAAGCTTCTGGGTGTAATATTGTGCAGTTCCTTAGGTCACTGTATTATCTTTTCAAGGATGTTCCAGCATGGCGTTCAATGTTCACAGAGNGAATATTGTGCAGTTCCTTAGGTCACTGTATTATCTTTTCAAGGATGTTCCAGCATGGCGTTCAATGTTCACAGAGTATTAGGCCCATCAGAATTCCCGAAGAAGTTTTGTGCTTTCCGTTGGTTGCAAAACGAGGATGTGGCTCAACGAGCATCTGATATGATTACACATTTAAAGATAATGTTCTAAGGAGCAAAAATTGAATAAAGAGAACCCACATGTNCCACATGTACAAGCTATAAAACTGTTGCAAAAGCAGTTGCTGACCCACTGCTTCCAGCAAAGTTAAGTCTTTGGCTTCAGAAACTCAGCCGTTCCTGTTAGAATATCAGACTAATGCCCCTTGTGCACCATTCCTTTACAGCTCTCTCACAACTGTCATTCTGAATATTATGAAGAGATTTGTTAAGGAAGATGTTTTGAATGAAGTACAAAATCTCGTACGAGTGGACATTGAGAATAGAAGTAATCTTCTGAGTTCTTCCAATGTTGATGTAGGGTATGGTTCCTGGAGGGCACTGAGAGATTTAGGTAAACCGTCCAAGGAATTCGTCTGTTGCAGCTGTGACAAATGTTCGTAACAGTAGACTGAAGAATCTTCTCACAATCCTTGAAAACAACAACTGGATTGATGGAGCTGTTGCAGACAGAGCAGATAGAGAATTTCGAGAGTTATGTTCTCAGCCTAGTGTGGAAAAGTGTCTACAGAGCTACTCCAGATCAGAAAAACGAGTTGACCACTTCTGGCGAGATGTCATTCATGAGAATGGCAACCCAAAATCTGTGGAGATAATCATGAAGATCGTCATGATACTTTCCCATGGCAATGCGAATGTCGAACATGGTTTCTCAGTTAACAGTGAGTGCTTCGTTGATAACATGAAGAATAAAACCTTGGTTGCACAAAGGATGCTGATCTTGTGCTGCTGGTCTATGACAGTGTCTGCCAAGTGGAAGTGAAGGTGGTGCTACCAGACAATTGGCAAGCAGCTTTGTCACCCAAGTGAGCATACACCTTCTGACTGTTGTTTTCTAGTCCCACAGATCTTAATGTCTAAGCAGTGGCTATTGTTTCAGCCTTTGGCCTCCCTGCTCTGTGGTGGAGCAGGTGGTAAATTAATAGCTAGCTCAGACTAAGGTAAGTTCTGGTAGGTAGACAAGGTTGCCAAAGTGTGTGTAAAGGGAATGGCAGGCCTTCCAGAAAGCCAGAGTCACTCTCTGGCGCTGGTTCTCAAGGTTTGGTCCATGCTCAAAAGGAGGGTGTCCCTCAACCTGACGGTGGCGAGCCCGCTCCCCAATTTAGTAATGCATGGAGAAGTGGCTCAATATCGCTAGTAGCCAGATGCTTAGCTGAGTCAGGTTTTGTTTCCAGCTTGGGGGATGTACTTACTGTTAGGGGTGGTGGGATGCCTTGCTATGTCTACTCCCTGGAGAGCCCAGAGAAGCCTGCTAACCATGTCTCCTTCAAGTAGATTTTATAGCGAGGGTTTTCTCACAGCCCCAGCACGGCCCAGGGAAGCAGAATTACTGTTGGTAAGCCAATGCACAGGCGGAGGTAGAGAGCATTTCCCAATGTGGTTTGTGTAAGGCTGAAGGGTTGTAGAGTCTCAGGTCTTGTTGAAGCCTGAGGGGATGGCAGATCACCAGGTAGGAACCGGGTGAACAAAATGGTAAAAGATTGAGGTATGGTTTATATGGGGTTCTTCACAATAAACCACATATAATCCCATCCTGTGCCCAGGATGTTTGAAGGGTGGGGTTAGCCTGACTGCCAAGAAGGTCTATCTATGATTGGTGCAGGAATAGCAGGGTGAGAGTGACCCCTGACAGTAAAGTTCTAGACGCCCGGTGCGGTTGTTCCAGCAAGGTGATATGGTCTCGCTAGCCTTACACTGGGAGGGAGCATCTCGAGAGAGACAGGCTATAGCACGAAGCATGGTGATTAGTCTTGCAGGAGAGTCTTGAAGATGACAAGCTATGTTTGACAGTGAGATCAGCAGGTAAATCTGCTAGGCATGCAAAAACTAACTGCAGCAAGGGGTTTGTGTTAACCATATTTATACTAGTCTGGCCATTCAGTACCCTGGGCTGGAAGGCCGTTCCTACGGATAGAACGCAACTGGGTGTTCAAGTCAAGTGTGCATGCAGCGCAGGTTGCCAGCATTCAGGTGGCATTAGACCTCTCGGGTCCACTCGTAGGTAACTGTGCACGGCCCCCTCCTAAGAAGAGCCGCTATGCCGTACAGGCCACCAGATGTCTTTAAGCCATGTATGGCGTGTCCAGCTGTTGCCGCGCTGTGCCGCAACCGGTTTCACATCACGGCACCACACTTTACCCCTCCAGCACCTGGTGTGTGAGGGGAAGTAGTCGCTGCTCTCTTTTACTCTCCTCTGCTTCTCTCTCTCTCCACACCTCGCAATCCCCGCGCTGGCCCTGTGCACAGAGTATATAAATAGGACCCGCAGTCCTCACTTCGAGGCTGTCTTGTGCCAGTTCAGTAGCACCCTGTTACTGTGCCCGAGAGCCACCAGATATCACTCTGTCAGAGCATCAATCGACTTCAAGTTGTTACTGCCTTTCGCAGTCCAGTCGAGAGTTCTACTCTGTACGACACCACCTTGCCGTCTGACAGCACGCCGAAGCTGTCACACTTCCAACTACCTTGTAGCTCACCTAAAGCTTTCACTCATACGAGTACCACTGACTTGGGGTCTCCCTCACCCCCTGTATTGTCACATCTTCCGAGACTTGGTAAATAACCGGTTGGCAACTTAGGATCGGCCCTTCAGGCCTCAGTCAGGGTACATGCAGGTTTATGTGTGTTTGATTGAGCAATCAATAAAACTGGCATAAATCTGACTTGTTTGAGTTGTCTCTTCAAGCACTCTGTATCTCCCCCAACTTGCTCCCGCCATTCCCTATTTTCATCACCAGTCCTAGTAAGACATTCTAGGAATAGCCACGCGCCAAACCTCAATCCTTTTCTCTCCTATTGGTAACTGTCTTGAAGTGCAGCTTAGGAAGCCCACCTTCCTAGGCCTCACTACAGTAGTTGTCTCTTGGACAATCGCCCCTCCGGCAGATACCTAGGTCCACTAGCAACATTTCGCTCGCCAGGGAGCCGTGGGTGTGAAAGCCCCTAGCCCTGCTGCTGTAACCTCCAGTTTGGTACTTGGACCCACTAACGATGTTCCGCTCCTTATGCCTTACCATAGGGCTGGGCGGGGCAAGACTGCCAAGCTGGGGCTAGCTAAGGCTGGGGTACTGAAGAGTAGCGGTTCGGTTGACAATCAGGTTTACACCTGAAAGAAAGAGGAGACTGCATGCCAGAGAGGGTCTGCATCCAGCTCGTCAAGCGCCCATCTGAACCTCATCTAGCACGTACCTTGTGCAGTATCTCCGCTGCCGTCAACGTCGCCGATGACAACGCCTATCTTCGTCCAGCCAGCCAACATTACTAGGGTAGTCAGGCCCCTAAACGTTACACCCACTTATATTCTGACTAGGGTACCCACTGGCCCATCGCTTGCAAGCGTACCATCGAAAGCACACCACTCAATCATAGAAGTGGCCAAGCATAGCAACGTAGGCACCAGGAAAAACCCTGTGCAAGCGGCAACCACTGCTTTACCTTCGTCCAAGGGGGAAAGTACCTCGGCCTCATCCTCCAACTGCCATTTCCACTAATGGTAAGCGATGAAGCAAAAGTGTTCAGAAATAATATAATTTTCATGCAGCACATAGCTAAACTTGCTCGGATCATACATGCTGAACACCTGAGAAAATGATGTCGCTGCTCTACGAGAGAAAGATATTGTATGCAGTTTGCATGTCCGCCATGCCACAAGTGTTTCATATGCAGTGGACTGTCATTGTACCGAAAACGGTACTGATAAACCGTATCCACAGTTGATTTTCCAAGGTCCTAATAAAATCCCTATATAAATAATGATACAATTACTAGTGCTGAGCTGATACAGATTTTTACCAATACCGCTACGAACCGATATTTCCTTGCAGATACAACCTATATCCGATACCGATACAATCGACATTTGAGTAATGGACTGAAAGACTTCTACTAGCACTCAAAGTATTTTGGGAAGCTGATAAAAATCTGTGTTAAAGTCAGTGTCACACAATGTACTATTTGAAGTTTTAAGTACACATACAAAACATTAGAAAAATTAATTTCACATAAATTTTTCAAAATCAGAGAATAAAAGTAGCACTCAAAATATATGGTAGTGATTTATTTTTAATTTCAGGTCATAGCAACATTAGCAATTTATGTTTTAAACTTAAAAAAAAAAAAAAATTAAATTTTCAAGGTCGTGTATCACATTTCTCAGCATAATTCAACTTTGTTCATCTTCAGAAAATTAAAATTTATTAATATGTATAGTTTTTAAATTCAGCACTCTTTTGTTTTACAGAGAATTGAAGCACTGTCAGTTCCAGGGTTATGAATGTCAGACACATTGCTCATAAAAGATTTTAAATACTGAAATGACAAAGTGGAGTGTGACACTGGCAAAGCTGGTAATTCAGCAGCTCTCTCTCTCTTCCNACTGTCAGTTCCAGGGTTATGAATGTCAGACACATTGCTCATAAAAGATTTTAAATACTGAAATGACAAAGTGGAGTTGAAGTGTGACACTGGCAAAGCTGGTAATTCAGTGACCCACAATACAAGCTATAGATGATTATCTCTTGCCAGTCACAGCCTGTGACAGTGGGATGGGAGCAGCAGCTCTCTCTCTCTTCCTCACTCTTCCCTCTTCACATAGATGATTATCTCACAGCAGGGTAGCATCTCCCTTTCTCTCTCCCTTGTCTTCCTGGAGGGAAAATCTGTCAGTTTAGTACTTGGAATAAGAACGACAACTGCTGGCTCAAAATGGCTGCAGTTGACCCTTTCTTACTCCAACATTGCAGCCTCATCATCCTCTAGTTTACCAGCATGGCATGCTTGCATGCTCTCTCTCTCACTCTCTCCTCTTTCTGTCTCTTTCAGCCATGCACCTTTCTTTCTCACATGACATGCCTTTGAGAGAGGAAGCTGTCCTCTTGCAAAAAAAACTGTGTCCTCTCTCTCCCTCTCTCTTTTTCAGCTGTACACATTTGCTTCCACCCCTTTTACACACCAGCAATCCTAGAAATTTTATCAAAATTATTCGTTGCTCAAAATAGTTGCACCTCCATCTATCATCACTAGTATTTCAAAGCAAATGGTTTTGCCTGGAAATATTAGGCAATAACAAGGAATATTTTTTTTGCACAGATGTTTCTTTTGTTTTTAAAGGTCTTTTTTTCCCCCTGTAAAGTTGGTGTTTAATTGTTTCTGGCGTAAAATTGAGATGATTTTCAAATTAAATATTAATTTAACTCAATAGGCAGTATCTTCTGAATAAAATTATATCCCCTTCCCTTTTCACAAAAAATTGTTTGAACATTGAGCTGCTTGTACTACCAACCGTAAAGGTCATTTTCAGTAGCTTATTGCGGGGAGATTGGTGGATTTGTATTAATTTGTTTCAATAGACACATGTCTTCTGAACAAACAGATANGTAGCTTATTGCGGGGAGATTGGTGGATTTGTATTAATTTGTTTCAATAGACACATGTCTTCTGAACAAACAGATATCTTGGAAGGGCATATTTGACACCTTTTGTTGTCAAATAATGCGTAAACACATGCGCAGCAGGTGTAAGTGTATGGAAAAAGCAGAGGACGTGGTTTTGAGCGTTAAATTATTGAAAACCCCAAAGAAATAAATTTGAATCACCTTTTTTTATTCTTCTCTGCTTNCGTGGTTTTGAGCGTTAAATTATTGAAAACCCCAAAGAAATAAATTTGAATCACCTTTTTTTATTCTTCTCTGCTTAAATCACACTTTTTAAAAATAAAACATTATTAATGATTTTAACTACATCCTCTGTGATATTCGAAGTTTGTTTNCTTAAATCACACTTTTTAAAAATAAAACATTATTAATGATTTTAACTACATCCTCTGTGATATTCGAAGTTTGTTTTACTTAGCTGGTGGGTAGGGAACTAATTGCCTAGCACTGTATCTACTCGCGGCAGATTATCCGACTGCGCTTTCACAAAGTTGCCTTTCATTTCAGTGCTGCGTGTTTGCAAAGTGCCGGGGCCGGCCACCGGCCTATNCACTGCGCTTTCACAAAGTTGCCTTTCATTTCAGTGCTGCGTGTTTGCAAAGTGCCGGGGCCGGCCACCGGCCTACGACTTACTAGTGACGTCAAACTAATGAAAGAGCGTTCCGCGGTCACGTGACAGAGGCCGCGAATGTTACTGTTTCAAAACTGGAATAACTTTTTCAAAACAGATTTTTATGCAACAAACGGCGCATGTTTATTTTCATAGGTATATAAGAAAGGGTTCGTATAATTTTCAACAATATTTGCAAAATTTGCATGTTGTCCATTAATACATTGCTGGTGGGCAGACAACATTGAAAACCACAAAGGCAGTGTGGTCAAATATGCCAATGCAAGTTAAACATCACTGGAAACGTACCTCAATACAAGTTACCAAAGCAAGAACTACACCGTCACTGCTGCGTGTTAATTTAGTGGAGACCAGAATTTACCATGGGCATCCAAACACAATTTAGAAAACACAATGTTCAATGAAGTTACCTAGTCCTTCAATCAAAACCACATAACCACATTAGAATTTTCAACTATCCTGACTGCCAGACCCACCTGCAAGAGTTGCAACTTGTCATCTTAAAACACTTAATATACCATCATTTTAATGCAATAAACTTTATGACCGCCGAGATGATTTAGCAGTCTTGAAGGTCGGAGGAGAAGTGATACACTTCATTTTCGCATTAAATAAACTGGAACCAAAGTAGGCAAAATCTGGTGAATGCACACGTGCGGAGGGAGTGAAGCCATAGAGGTTGAAGAATAGGAGGAAGGGTGGGACACAGAGATCAGGGAACCAACAGAGTGTTGGCAGAGCATAATGACGGTGAGGAGCGCGCTGTGATAAGTGCAAAGTAGCAAGCATATGAGGAAACATATGGATAGAGCTTGATATAATAGATGAGAGCTTAGTAGATGGTGAGAGAGACAGAGAGAGCGGAAGGCAGAGAGACAGAGGGGTACTAGAGAGAGAGGGGCAGAGGGGAGAAAGGGAGAGGGATAGATAGAAAGAGGAGTAAAAGGGAGAAAGAGAAAGAAACAGAGTTGTGAGAGGGAGAGAGAAAGAGAGTGGCATGAGGAAGAGAGAGAGGCAAGAGGGAGAGAGAAAGAGAGGGGCGAGAAGAAGATAGAGGAAGAGAGAGGGGCAAGAGGGAGAGAGAAAGAGAGAGGTGAGAGGGTAGGGAAGAGAGGGGAGAGAAGTAGAGGAAGAGAGAGAGGAGAACAGGGGTGACGAAGAGAGTGGGTTGAGCAGTGAGAGGAAAAGACAGAGGGGAAGAGCAGGGGTGAGAAAGAGACAGAGGGTTGAGTGGAGAGAGAAAGACAGGGGGTTGAGCAGTGTTGAGAAAGAGACAAAGGGATTTGGAAAGTGGAAAAGAGATACAGCGGGGGTTGAGAGAGTGATTGGGCTGGGGTGAGGGAGGGTGGCAGAGGAGGTGAGGGGTAGAGAGGGGGATAAGAAAAGTTGCTGGTAGGGGTAGGGAGAGAGAGTGCAAGAGAGATAGTGTGAGAGGGAGAGAGAGCGAGTAGGTCGGGGGAGGGCAGGAAGGGTGATGGAGGGAGGGTTGTGATGGGTTGAGCGTGTATGTGAGGGGTTGAGAGTGGGCGAGATTGTGGGGAGGGGGCAGAAAGTGTGCGAAGGGGTGTGGGTGGAGGAGAGGGGAAGCACTAACTAGCTCTACAGAACCCTTCTTGTAATTTTAATTGAAACGCAATCTGCAAAGGTGAAAAAATTTCTACTTCCAACTTGACAACAAAATACTTTATGTATTCCAATTATTTTTCCAGAAGTATCATGTCCCACACATCCCTAGTTTTGATTGATTAAAAAATTGTAAGTACCTACCTGTATAGAATTGATCATTTGGTGCATTGGTGCACTGCTTTTCATAATCAAGTGTATTTTTGGTGTCTGCTTATGCATAGGTGCATCATAGTCTGACGTCTAGTATAGAGTAATGTTTATCTGTTGCAGTTCACAATGCAGTAAGGAGGCTGATGTGGAGGTGGACCGTAATGACTTAGTATGGGAAGACTCTTACTGGGATCAGTTTGTTGGGCGCATCCCACAACTGGATGGAGCAGACGACGATGAAGAAAATCCCACGCACAGTCCTGTGATCTGCTCTGGAAAGTTTGGGCGTCAAAACCGTGTTCGCGAGACCCGACAGCTGACTGGTGAGAACGTGATTGATGGCTCTTGCTGGCCAGAGTATCGCGGCTTGCTGGATGGGTTGTGCGACCTGGAAGTGAGCCCTCAGCTGATTGAGAGTCCTGGTGGAAGTGCCCTCAGTGAACCTATGGAGCTCTCTTATGATTTTGGCCTGGATTTGGACGCTTTGGAAGTGGGTCCGGTGTGCGCTGCTCCCACCCCGGGTGCCTACGAGTCCCTACCTGCTGACATACCTGCAGGGGTGGATCTCACCAACTACAATCTCGCAGACATGAGTGAGGACTACTCCAGTGCTCTTATAAACGATGTCTTCCTGTCATCATTTACAGATGATGTCACTCAATGTACAGATATTCAATCATTGGCATATGCAGATTTCTCTAGTGATGTGGGCTTCCAGACACCACAGAGTGAGTCGGTGTTAGATGGAGAAGACGCTCTGGTGGAAGAGACGCGTAGAGTGCCAATACCGTCCAAAACTGTGCCTGGTATGCTGCCAGTCGGCAAGGATGTGTCGGGTCTCATGCGTAGCTGTGAGGATGGCAATATCTTTCTGGGTGCATACTCGAGCTCAGAACGCACGACAGATGCCATTAAGAACTTTCCCACCAAGCAGTTTGAGAATGTATCTGCAGTCAACAACTATTTGATGATGGCCAAAAGTGATGGTTCAGTCAACATCCTGAATACAGCAATTGCGAGCACGGCACAGTTTCCCAACCTACGCAGGGATAACACTTATGTACGTCTTGTGCCCTTATCTGAGTATCGGAACTGCGTGCCTCTAGGTGGCGAGGGTGAGGTCATCAAGACATCGTGCATGGAGCATGGAGAGGCAGGGCGGTACTCGAGTAGCATGTTCAGTGCGGAGCCTTTTGCTAATGGTCGTAGAGTGGTCAGCGTGGACCGCACCACTGAGACGTCTCCATCGCTTTTGAGGTGCAGCAATTCTGATGCATCTGGAAGAGATGCAGACTGTAATTTCCTTGCCGGAGAGAGAATGGTGGGTTTTGAGAGGAATTCATCTGCTCTCAGAGATAAGTCAAAGAAGGTAGTGAAATTTTTTCTGAAAAGCAGTTTGTTGCGAGAAAAGCCAGCTGTTTCTATCAACCAGTGCGTGGGCACTAATCTTGATTCTGGAGTGGAGCGGCTCAAGGATTCTGGTAGCCATTCCGGTGCATACCATTCAACATTGTTGACAAAATCACACATTGATAAAAGCTCTAAACTCTTCAGATATGAAAAAAGTCTTCCTAGGAAACTAAATAGCTTCTGTGAACCTTTCATAAAGAAATCTAGAGCATTGTGTGAAAAGATAGGCAGTTCAGGGAGAGAAGTGGAAGGACATGAAAGATGTGGAGTTTTGAGTCCTAGCAGTCGATTTTGCGATAGATTCATTCGTGACGTAAATCGACCTCGAAGTACTGCCTACCATGTAAGCAACGCAGAGGATTTCTTTATGTCCAGAAAGGAATCAGCATATCACAAGAGTGTTCCAGTGGAGAGATTTGAAGGCAGGCGAGCCATAGACATCCAGTCATCGCCGACGACATCAGAGGAGGACAAGACAGTGGTGAAGGTGGAGAGCAGCCCAGCACGCAGCCGGAGCAGCCCAGAGGATCATGCACAGTTTGCTTACTACAGGCCTGTGGTAGACAGGAACCACAGGCAAGAGTGTCGCCCCTCGGAGAAGGGAGACTACGACCCATACGAGTTTTCAGATGAGATGGAGGAGCTGCTAAGCTGTGGCTCTCCTGCCAGTTGGTCACGACGCTGCACTCCAGTCGTAGGAAGGCCGCCCCAGTCCGGCCCCATTCGTGGTGGCAAACCTGCCTCCTACCTGCAACACGGCGCTGCCCACCGTGTCACCTTCCACATGACAAACCCATCCAGCACTTACAGGTGAGTAGTCCCACTTGGTCAGAAACTTGTGCCTGTTTTCTATTGTGTTCCTTATACAGTGGATTCTCTATCTATTGTTTCTCAGGGGACTGACAAAAAGTTTCAGTATACCGTGTATGAATTTTCAATTAATGTGGTCTTGAAATGCAGATAAATCAAAGGGACCAGATAATATGTACCATGGAAGAGGACTTTCAATCCATCTGTGTTCAATGCATAGAGGTTTCACTGTAATTGAGTTTAACTACGCTCAGAATTTGATATGTGTTAATACCAAACAGTAGAACCTTGCTAAAATTACCCATCACAGTTGTAACGGTTCGGGCCGCGTTACGTTAAGCCATATTTATAATATTGCAGCCCCACAGTTAGGCGCCATATTGTAACGTTCGGCACTTGTTACCTGCTGAATGTTTAAGTTGCCTCGGCTTGCTCAATGGTAGAAACACGAGACTCAGTGAATGGACGCCGATTAATTACGAACGAAGAAGTTCCAGAGTATTTTGTTGTATATACTTTTATTTAACTATTGTAGTTTCACAGTTCACATACGAAGTTCCAGTATGCAGAGTAAGAACCTCTCACAGATAAATATAAATGTTCAGAACGGAGCCACAGTTGTTTACTTAATTATGTTCTTAAAAAAACTGACCCGAAGAAACTTAAAATGCGGCTACCTCCCACACTGGCAGAGAAATAAAATAACAAAGTTTAGTGGCAGATGTGGGGGTTTAGCGTCGCGCCCGACACGACCTAAGCGAGCATTGTACCGATGCCCTGAAGGGCGACTGACTTGAAGTGAAGTTGCTGCAGACTGACCCTGAAGCACTGCTCTAACTGCTTGAAGGGCGACAGACAGACGCCTCTTTTGTGCTGCCTATCACCCCCCTCTCCTAAGATAAGGGCCTGGCCACGCACGCTCTCAACGCGTTATTGACACTAAGACTACGCCGTCAACATAAACGAACTTCGACGTCAACATAAATTAACCTTTTGTACAACAAAACGGCGCCGGAGGAACTAAAACTTGTCGATGTCGCCTACATCCACAGAAACGAACTCCTCGTATAAAATTTGTACGACGCAGCCGGAAAATATCTAATTTATGCTGACGCCTAACAAAAAACCAAAGTTCGAAACGAAAACTGTAACCGTCCTCCTGATAAAACGTAAACCGCAGACGTCCGCCCGATAACCTACAAAAGCACACGTCTGCCGGATAAACTATCACGGGAAACGAGCCGCCACGGCTTTAAACTTTAGACCCGATAAAAATATTACGAAGCTTTCCAAAGCTTCCTAAACACGAAAGAATTTTACACCCATGTCCCGAAAAATTAAGAATATTGCATCATTACACAGTTTCCAGGAATAAGGTCGTTATGATAGATCAGTCGCAATAGATATTTTGGAAAATTTTGGAGTGATTTGACACATCCTGACCCGTGTGTGTCTGTAGGTATTTGCAATTTTTGAATGAAGCCAGTATTCAATCATTTGTATTGCAAAAATTACATATTTTTAAAATTAAATATAAATTTATTTTAATAGGCTGACATCTTCTGAAATGATAATACCAGAGAGGTGTATACTTAGCCTCCCCTTGTCACCCAAAGTGTTTAAAACGTAGAGCAACACAAGGTTTTACCAAGGATTACAGTTGCGGCAAATTTAGATAAAATAAGGAACAACTTTGTTTCAAAGATCCAGCTTTAAGGAATTTTTTTAAGGAAAGTTTACATAAGGATTTCTCTATTTCCTCGAACTGTAAATTACAGCAGCTAAAATGAGGAAAGTTTTTGTGCACATCTATATAAAAAGCTTACTACGGGCACACAAATCCAGCTGGGGTACTTGGTTACACGCGTAAAAGCATAAAAAGTAAAATATAGTGGTGCCACTGTTTGCAAGAGTCCATTGGTAATTGTGGGTGGTTCTTAACTATCTCTGTTTTGTGTGTCACACAGGTCCCAAGAATGAAAAGATGACTTAACACAATTCACTATGAAGTGAGGGTGGAACCAAGGGGTTTAAAAGTATCTCTTGGCATTTGGTTTGGCTTGGTGTGATTCAAAATCTCTGCATTACGTGGTACATATGCCTTGAAAAACAATAATTCTATATACAGCAAAACAAATACACTCGACTCGTAACAAATAAGTAGGAGACTCAAAGTCAGTAAATAAGATAAGAATTAGGGTTTGGATGTTTAGTTTTTTGGTTCTTCAGTTCTACCAGTGTCTAAAGGAACCAAAGATTTGTATAGTTTCGGTTCTATAAGAGAAACAAGTCACCTAATCTACTTTACTATTGAAAAGACATTTAAATATCATAGCTTATTTTCGCACCAATTATTTAACATATTAACTCATTTACTGGCATAATCCTGACACTTACGTGGCCAGATTTATGCCATTCGCCACAAAAATAGGATCCTTCCTGTAGTTAGGTGCAGAAAAATTGAAGTGAGTTTATTATTTCAAAAGTTTTGTTGCTATGAAGTAAAACGGTGTGCGCTAATACAGTAGTAACATTTGCATTATCAAGAAACAATTTATATAATTCAAACACCAGCCTTTTGTTTTTTTGCAATAAGCAGGGGCATTTACATCTCCCAATTACTTGAGGAGAGTGGTATGTTTTAGATTTGGTAATGTGCATGTAATGCTATTATTTGGTTAACCACAAGCTATAGGCATTTTAATTATCTTTTATCCACTTCTGGCTGCAATAAAAGAAAAGGGAGAGTTAAATAATTTACATCTGAGCAGCTTGGTGTGTGGTGTTTTTAGGAAAAACCAAGTGTAAACATCGTACAATATGGTGGCTGACAGTGCATACACAGTACCAGGGATGTCATCGCTAGCCATTTGGTAGACTCTTTACGAAATATTAGTCTATGAGTGATAACTCTATGAGCACCGGGATATCTAATGCCTTGTCTGTTAAAATCTTAGTTTAATAAAGTATTTGCAGGATTTTTGTAATTTTGGTATTATTTGTGTATCTTTAGATAAGAAGGGCCGTTTATTTCATAAAGGCTTTCACAACAG
Organism: Clitarchus hookeri; assembly: GCA_002778355.1. NCBI lineage: Eukaryota > Metazoa > Arthropoda > Insecta > Phasmatodea > Phasmatidae > Clitarchus > Clitarchus hookeri. The sequence goes on along the minus strand of NQII01000202.1, from coordinate 764,921 downwards.
CAAGTGCAGCTGTATCATAGTTCAGTCAATGAATGTTGCATTAAATAAAGTGAAAATTGTAATTTTTAGGGCCCCATATTTATGGAGAATAAAATGAGCTGATTTTGTCGTTAAAATTTTGCTATTTCATCATAAAAATATTGTTACATCAAATAAATTTTGCATAAAAAGGATGTGGTGTTATTAGGACATGAATTTGCTGTTTTTGTAACAATTTCAATTGATCCTAAATGGAGCTTGTTATTCATGTGTTTTAATCAGTACATATTACCATGAAATATTTAACAATAAGAATGAAAGGATAACCTGACGAGAGTACGCTTGGTCATGTAATGCACAAAGTCACACTTACAGTTAATTTTGTGTGATCATTCTTGTACTTTAAGACATTTAAAATTTCTTAAGAACACTCACTAGCATTTGAGTTTTCTAAGTACAGTAAAAAACCACTATTTTATGAGGACAGATCCAACGAGTACAGCGACTTTACGACAACATTCTCGAGAACCGTAAAAAAAAATAGGCAAAATGTAAGAAGTCGCCATTAAATGTTGTTTTTTAAAATATGTTCATTAGCACACAGCAATAACATACAAGAGGTTGTGTCGCTACCATCAATTGGTAGGCCACATATATAAAAAAAAATTCAGCTTGTGACGCATGAGCACGTGAATAGAAGTAGTGACTCACGCTGTCCTCTCTCGTCTCAATGTGCTGTATGCTTCTATCTGTGCATAACTTTCTAAGTGCTGTGCATATAGCAACAGTGGCATTAGTCTATTTCATGTAAGAATTCAATTTTTTGGCAGATCATGTAGAAGTAGTAACTAGTTAACAGACATACAAAGTATCCTTCCGCCACCACATAATTATCACCGGACAGTCAAAACATGTTTCGTCTGTAATGGCGGCCGTCAATGAGATGTTAAGTGCATCCTACGGTCTCCTTTACTTCATGGTGTCTGGCATTTGGATGCTTGTGGAAATAATAGCACAGGTTTACTCATAGACTTTGAAGTACCCACAGCTTCCAATCTCGTGCGGTGGCATTTGGTCGGGTCGAAATGTATTCCTGTTCATCATTGAGTGGTAGAGAAATTGTTTTAGTAGTTGAGGGGCTTCAGGGTGGTCCTGTTACTGTGCAGCAAATTTATCCCTCCTAAAATAGCCTTAAGTTTCAGCATTGTAATTTCCTTCCCATGTGGGGGTGGTGCACTGTTCAGGAGACAGTATGTGCTCCCAGTCTTTGCTTTTTGTCCCCACTGATTGTGTGGTTGGGGCTTGTGATGATGCATCAGGTAGTTTATTTTCCTTTGCTGAGCAATGTACCTTGGGAGGTGAACTCCCGTAGTAGTAAAAAGCCCAGCGACCTAGCTTCGACTTGGTGGCGCTAGCTGTGTGAAGCCAAGTTAGGGCTCGGTTGTCAGTGCGCAGAGTAAAAGAAACTCTTTTGAGATAGAAGTAAAATTTCTTTACTGCCGAGATGACCGCTCATTGGATTGGTACCTCTTCTCTGTGTTGGATTATAGTGTGCTTGCATACCTGATTACATGGTGTTCTCCATTGTCTCCCTCTTGATATTGGACAGCACCCAGACCTATGTCATTTGCGTTTGTTTGAAGGATCGGTGATCTGTCTGACTGCAGCTGGTGAAGTATGCCAGACTTCTTGAACAATTTCTTTGTCACTAATGTGGCTTGTTTGTTGGTGGTCCATCACTGTTTAGTCGGACGGGAAAGTTACCCAACGATATTCTACAAGGTTTGTGGCGGCTGCACGTCCGTCGATAGTTAGCACACCATCTTTAAACTACAACTGCCGATCGCAGCACCACGGTCAATACTGTACTGGTTACAGCACTGGACCTGGGAAGTACAATAACTTTGAACTAAAACTTGGTACCTGTCAACAAACACAACACATAATGACGCTAAACATCCCGCCCGACTGCAAATATTATATTTCAGCTAATTCATTGGCAAGGGGCATAGCTTCACAACTGGTCTGGTAATGGTTCCTGATAAGGTGAACACCTGAGCCACACGCATGACACCACCAGGGCCAGAAAATGTTTTCACAACACGACCCAGACAGTTCATAGTTGGCACGTTAGGTTCTTGAACAAGGACAAGTGTGCCCACTTGCAGCTTAGGTGCGTCTTTCGTCCACTCGCCCTGGCAGCTGTTGAAGATAATCCTTGTGCCATTGTGACCAAAAGGATTGATGAAGTTGCTGCAGAAGTGTCCACCTTGAAAGACGATTAGCTGGAACTGAAGTCACATCCTCTTCTAGTAGTATCTAGGTGGACTTGATGCTAGTATCTAGGTGGACTTGATGCTAAAAAAATGGCTTGGGGTCAGAACCTGGAGGTCCGAAGGATCTGTAGATAGAGCACACAATGGTCACAAGTTGAGGACTGCCTCCACTTGGGTGAGCACAGTGTAGAACCTGCCATAACTCAGCAATTGCTTCCCAACAACCTTGGTTAGGTGTGACTTGACTGCCTTGACAATAGCTTCACACAGTCCTCCGAAGTGAGAGGCTCCAAGTGAAGTGCCAAGTAATTTGTTGCCTGCATAGTGCTTTTTTGAAAATTTTATCTTTGCTTGTGCTGAGAAGGAAAGTATACAATTCTTTCAGCTGGTTTGTGCCACCAACAAAGTTTGTCCCGCAGTCACTGAAGAGATCTTGACACCACCCACGACGTGCCACTAATCTTCGCATTGCAGCCAGAAATGCGTCAGTACTGAGAGACTCCACCAATTCTAAATGGAGTGCTTTTGTGGCAAGATAGACGAACAAACAGATGTATCATTTAAACGTCCTAGGTATCCGGGTTCTGACCATTGTAATATTAAATGGACCAGCATAATCCACTCAGGTTTTCAGAAAAAGGCTTTGTCTGAGTGACTCTTTCAGCCAGAAGATTTCCCGTTCTTGGTGTTGTATGCTGTGGCCGACAGCGAAAACATATCATCCACAAGTGCAGCCTGCGTCTCACTACATCTCTGCGATTGACGATCCAGGATTGACGATCCAGAAATTTTTCTGGAGTACTGATAACAAGTGTTGCGGACCAGAATGGAGCAAATCTATGTGCAGTTGGTCAATAATCAACTCAATCAAGCGACACTGTTTTGAGAGAAGCATAGGATATTTCTGGTCATGTGGCAAATCTGATGCATGCAACCTTCCACCAACTTTAAGAATTTGTTCAGAGTCAAGAAATGGGCTTAACTTTCTGAGGGTTTCTGGACACTTTCCTTTCTCAAGAGATGACAATTCTGATGCAAAATATACCTGTTGAGTTTTTTTCACCCAGAACATTAAAGCTGTCTGTAGCTCATCAATCCGCAACCAGGAACCTTGAGTAGGCTTTTCCAACTGTGGTTTCATAAATCGCAAGCAATAAGCCGTAATTCTCTTGATCTTGTGAAGACATGAAAATAGATGCAGTAGTGAACAGTCAATTTGCTGAGCCACTTCAGCCATCAGTTTGGAAGCTGCCACGCACTCGGAAGTCCCACTCTGATTCCGCCAACCATTTACTATGTTTTGGCCAGACATCCTTAGTCTCCTGCAGCCATGTAGATCCCTCCCATCACAGAGGATGGCCCACAAGTTGGGATGGTAAGAGCCCTCTTGAAGTGCAGTCTGCAGGATTTTGCTCTGATGCACATGGTACCACCACTNTTTGTCTGAATTTCTCCAAACCCGTTGGTTACAAATATCTTTCAATGGTGGGATGCTAAACGAGTCCATGCCAGTGTTACAGTAGATTCAGTCCAGGATCTACCTTAAGTGTCGACTCAAAGACAGTTAGGACTTAACGAAGTGTTTTTGCCAGCAGTAATGCTGCACAGAATTTGATCCTTGGAAGCGAAACCCGTTTGATAGGTGCCACCTCAGACTGACCCATGACCAGGTGCACGTAACCATGCTGATGCACAACTCGTAAATACACTAGTGCGGCATAACCCTCCGCGGCGCTGTCTGAAAAACCATGGAGCTCCAGTAGACGGTCAGTAGCAGTCACTAGAGGTCCTCTGGGCTCACCAATTCCTTCTAGCAGTGAAAGCTCTTTCTTGAGTTGTAACCATTTTGTGTGAACAACAACAGGAAGTTCTGCATCCTACTCTATACTGTGGATCCATAGTTGTTGAATAAAAGTCTTCACCAGCAACAGCAGAGGGGACAACCAACACAATGGGCAAATATTCTGGACAGATCAGAGAGAATTCCCTGTTTAGTGGCTTCTTTACTCTGAGGTTGCACTCTATGATAAAACTGGTCGACACTAGGATTCTACTACAGCCCTAAATCCTTCAAGGTGGTATGTTCATCTGAATCAAACAAGTGAGAGAAAGATTGCTGGAGCCGAGATGATGGCAACCCTTCAAGAAATTCTCGACTGTTACTAACTAGCAAATTTCTGAAGGGGAAATCCCCCAGTTTTCAACAACTCAACTAGTTCCACTTGGAGGACAGGTGCTTCTGCCACTGACTTCGCACCAGCAACAATATGGTCCACATGTATCTGAGATTAGGGCTGCCGCCGCAGGGGGTTATTTGTGGCCTTCATCCTTTGCAAGTTGTCGAAGTGTATGAAGAGCAGGAAATGGAGCAGCTGCTACCCCATAGGTTACTGTTTTCAAATGGTACTCTTGAACAGACTCGGAGTCATCTGAACGCTGTAGAATTTTTTGAAAATCTTGATGCTCAGCATGAAATAATACTTGTCTATACATGTGCTGAATGTCAGTAGTGAACACAGTATGGTGCAGACAGAACCGCAGAATCAAATCGCTTATCTCACATTGCAATTTTTCGCCTGGTAGCAATACCCCATTCAGTGAGGCACCTGAAGAAGTTTTGGCAGATGCGTCAAATACACCCAGAAGCTTGGTGGTTTTACTATCAGGCTTCAAGACACAGTGGTGGGGAATGTACGCAGCTGAGGAACAATCTGTTACGTCCTCAGGTACCTTTTCCATGTGGCCAGTAGTGATATAATGTGCCATAAATTCTGCGTACATCTGCTTGAGCTCAGGGTTCCGGCGAAATCTTTGCTCCAGCCCGAGGTCTAGAACTTCAAAGCTCTGGCTTTGCTGACCTGAATGGAAGGCACATTTTATACCTGTCATCTGCAGTTTGCTGATGAGTTTGCTCAAATATTGTTTCATATTGTTTCTCGTCTGGATTAAGAGGAGCAGCCATGGGTAATTCCTCTAACTTCCAAAGTCTCTTCATGGTTTCATTAAGTGATGAAGTAGCATGAAGGCACGTAAAGGGTTGTGACGAGATTTCCACAGTTATAGAGTCCAACCTTCCCATTACAAGCCAACCAAACTGAGCATTCATGGTGACTGGTGTGCCTGGACACCCTTCAAGGCGAGAGCCTGTCAGTACTAGTGGAAAGATTTCGGCTCCAATTAACAGATCAATAGGGTGAGCAGTTTCAAAGTTGGGGTCCGCGAAGCGTAGGTTGGCTAAATGTTCCCATTGATTGGCTGGTCAGGTAGTGTTAGGTAACATACCACTAATTTTATTCAAAACTAGATGTCGACTCCGAATTGATGAGTGGGATCATCAACTGGCGGGATTTGGAATGTGGTTATACCCTTTATGTCTGTCACTGGTTACCCTGAAAGACCATGTACGGGTCTCAAATATTTTCGCCTGGGCAACCCAAGTTTTCTGCAAACGGATACTAGTAATGGAATTTTATTGGCTGCCTGAATCTAGAAGCACTCTGTGTAACTATTACCAGTTTTATTTTTTCACCAACAAGAGCTGTTGCCAACAAAACAAATTACGTATCTGTCAAGCCTGTGAAGGTAGATGCAGGAGTCAATTCACTGCTTCCACTCCCATTGCTGTCTCTATTTGCACTGCCTGATAGTTCTTCAGTTTCAGAGGGAATGTCTTTTTCAAGATGTAACAGGGTATGATGTCTCAAACTGCACAGGCGGCAGTTCGTCTTTGACGGACAGTTCGTCTTTGATGGACAGTTCTTCAATTTATGTGATGTCCTGAGGCAATTGATTCAAAGGTTATAGCCTTTTACCTTTTCAAACCGTTGTATCGGTGAAAGATCAAAAAAACTGTAAACATTTAGACAATGTGTGAGAGCCTTGACACATTTCACACTATGTCGATTCCTCTCCTGCACTTGCAACCAATGACTGTGTGACATGTGAATGATAAATTTATGTTGAATTCTTGTACTTCTGCCCTCCAGCCAAAGACTCAACCATACATTGACGACCCTCATGAAAAGTATGGAACTGAGCGAGTGTGGACAATGTTGTTGGATCAACAATAGTGAGTTCCCATTCCTTTCTAAGGTTCAGATCCAGCGTCTCTTCAAACAGATGTAACAAAAGTGGATCCCAAGTTTCAACCAACATGTTTTTTTGAGGCCTTTAATGTAGCTGTGTGTTTATGAATTGTGGCTAACAACTGCAGCAGACTTGGTGGGTTATGTGAGGTGTGCATCAATATTATGAGAGACAATAAGACGCCCATTGTTGTACCGTTTCCCAAGTAAAGTCCGAGCTAACTCATAGTTGTCTGGGGTGAGTGGAAGAGACTGTATTAATGACAGTGGTTCCCCTAACACTGACGACTTCAAATACTACAGTTTTTCCATATTACTTAGCAAACAGTTTTGAGCAACTAATGTGTTATATATATTAGCAAAGTTTTGCCACCCTGAATATCACCACTGAATGTTGGCAGTTTTATCATAGGAAACGCTACCATCAATGTAGATGCAGATGATGGGTGTTTTTGCACCACAGATGACTGAGATAATGACTCGACAGTGGTGATTGTGTTGTAATATAAATCGTCGAAATCATCCAGACGTGTAAGATGAACATCTGGATCAAGGTCGCCAATTTTTCCTAGAACTCCTAAAATGGTTAAGTGATCTTCATCAAAACTTTTGTGTATGTTTTCCATATCCCGGCATGTGGCCTGTAATAATTTCATTTTCGAAGGGGTCTGTTCGTGGCTTTTGGCCTAAGGCCGAAGCTCTTTGCATACTGTTTTTGGCACAATCCAAACGTAGATGAGCCGGAACTATATTCAAAAATTTTCATAACTATGCGTTGCAATTAACCTCAAAATGCACATGAACGACAAACGCCCAGTCATTTAACCTCGTCACACATTAAGATCAACAAAAAATGTCAACCGACACTTGTTATACAGGTTGAGTATAAAAGAATACCCCAACTTTGAATGTCTATAACATCAAAACCAAACAATCTGCAACCTTGATTGACCAATCGAATGAACCGTGGAACCGTGAGGAACCGTGAAGTTAGTTTACCATACATTCACAAATGTCCAATGTGACCACCATGAGCGGTCCGAACGACATCTACGCAATAATCAAACTCGTTCCACGCTCTTGTCAGCATGTCCGGTGTTACGGTTTGGATGGCATTTGTAACTCTCAGTTTGAGGTGGTGAGGGGGAAGCGAGCACGCATTCGACACGTCAATGTGAAGGGGACGGTCTGATGTTTACTTTATGTGCCAAGAGATGACACTGGGAGAGTCTGTCGTCACGCTATGAGTATGTGTTGTGTGTCAGTCCGCATCACGATGGTGACGGAACAACAGAAGGCGTTCTGTGTTATTCAGTTTGCTAAATGTGAATCTGTTACGACTGTTCAACGTGAATTCCGTCGCAAATACGGACGTCGTTGTCCTGATAGGTGGAGTATTGTACTTTGGTTTCGTCAGTTCCGTGACACAGGGTGCCTTTGCAAAGGCAAAAGTTCCAAATGGCCGCCTGTGTCCGAAGAGAATGTGCAACAGATTCAACAAGCATTCGTTCACTTTCCGAGAAAATCAACTCTACGAGCTAGCCAGAAAATGCAAATCCCTCAATGACGGTATGGACAGTGTTGCGAAAGCTATTGCTGTNTTGTCCTGATAGGTGGAGTATTGTACTTTGGTTTCGTCAGTTCCGCGACACAGGGTGCCTTTGCAAAGGCAAAAGTTCCAAATGGCCGCCTGTGTCCGAAGAGAATGTGCAACAGATTCAACAAGCATTCGTTCACTTTCCGAGAATATCAACTCTACGAGCTAGCCAGAAAATGCAAATCCCTCAATGACGGTATGGACAGTGTTGCGAAAGCTATTGCTGTACAAACCATACAGGTTACAGCTTGTACAGGCTCTTACCGAAAGGGATAAAGAACTGAGACATGATTTCTGTGCATTCGTTCTTGCCCAGAACGAGGTAGACGATGCCTTCATGTCTAAGCAGGTTTCTAGCAATGAAGCGACGTTCCATACAAATGGTAAGGTGAAACAGCACAACGTGTGGATATGGGGTCAGGCAGGAGTCTCCACATGAAACCACCGAACATGAGCGCGCTTCCCTCAAAGTGAAAGTGTTTTGCGCTGTATCCAAAGACACTGTTTTCGGCTCTTTCTTTCTTCATGAGCTCACTGTTACTGAAATCCCTTATTTGGACATAGTTACAGAGTGGTTGTTTCCTCAGTTAGAAGAGGCGGCGGGGGACTTCATTTTCCAGCAGGATGGTGCGCCACCCCATTGGCACCTAGCTGTTCGTGGANGATAGTGGGGGACTTCATTTTCCAGCAGGATGGTGCGCCACCCCATTGGCACCTAGCTGTTCGTGGATACCTGGACAAGACATTGCCGCAACGCTGGATTGGTCAAGGAGCAGCTGGTGACCAGGCTCTTCATCACTGACCCCTAAGAAGCCCGGATCTTACCCCTTGCAATTTGTTTCTATGAGGGTACATAAAGGATCAAGTGTTTCGTCCACCATTGCCGGCTAACATTTACGACCTCAAAACGAGAATTACGGACGCCATCCAAACCGTAACACCGGACATGCTGACAAGAATTTGGAACGAGTTTGATTATTGCGTAGATGCCTTTCAGGCCGCTCATGGTGGTCACATTGAACATTATGAATGTATGGTAAACAAACTTCACAGTTCCATGGTTCATTTGATTGTTCAACCAAGGTTGTAGGTTGTTTGGTTTTGGTATTATAGACCTTCAAAGTTGGGGTATTCTTTTATACTCAGCCTGTATGTTCACGTTTTGATGTACATAAATTGTCACTGACTATAGTTCGCATTATTCACGAACCGCTGCACCCACTTGGTAGACAAAAATTTTCAGATTTTCACACATTTGCTATTTTAACCGTTCACTTTACCAAACACAAAAAAAAAAATGTTTTTGAATCTCACAAAAATTTGAAGCAATGTGAGTAGAGTGCGTTTTTATAACACAAATTGCGTAGTTCATACCGCGGCACACGACACGGAAGCATGAAAACTCGAAAACTACACAGAAACTCTGGAAACTGATGAAACCCAAAAACTAGCCATNCACACGACACGGAAGCATGAAAACTCGAAAACTACACAGAAACTCTGGAAACTGATGAAACCCAAAAACTAGCCATGATTTCTTTAAGAATGGTTTAAATAATTAACAAAAATGAAGGTTTGAAAGAAACTTAAAATATTGCAAAAAATATTAAAATTCTTTTAATTTAACTAAACCCTGTAANAAAAATGAAGGTTTGAAAGAAACTTAAAATATTGCAAAAAATATTAAAATTCTTTTAATTTAACTAAACCCTGTAAATTGAATTTTGCAAAATTGTAAACGTGAACAAAAATTGTTGTGTAAGACATTATAAATATATAGATAATCACCTAATATTACAAAACATACATGAATGCAACCTTTGAATGAATTCATCCACAGATTAATCATGTTTTTTGTATAATACACAAACATTTCTGTTCCCGAGAATTTGTTGCAAAACTATAAGAGATGCAGAAACTGCATTTGTTCCCCTCCATTTATAGCCTACTTTCCTAGGGAAAGAGGTTTTTATTATTACTATTATTATTACTCTGGTACAAATGGCCTTGAGAAACATACAGCCAGAATGTTATTTCAGTGTCAAACTGGCAGTTCCCTCCCGAACAACAGTAACACCACACCTGCAGAACGGAAATTCAACAGAGACTCCCAGAATAACAGGGACATTATCATATTACCAGCAGACAAATACTTCACCACAGTAAGCCTTAACAGACGTTATTACATACATGAAGCAGAAAACCAGCCGAAGGACTCGCCCACCTACTGACCCCTGCCAGAAGACCCTACAGCGAAATTCTGTAACCTTATCAAACAGTTTCTTGCTTCCCAAGGCTCTCTCCAGTGCCTTTCTCACAATTCGATACAACTTCTAACCCTCAGTGACACTCGTTACACCTGTCCTTTACTTGCTACCGAAAATCCACAATCAACATAGCTCACCTCCAGGATGCCCCATTGTATCGGGATACAGCAGCCCCACGGAAAGAATCTCGGCACTTGTGGATGCTCACCTACAACCTTATGTACAGGTGCTCCCATCGTACATCAAGGACATCGGCCACTTGGAACGCCTGATAAACGTGGACACCCTCTTATGCCAGTCTGTTCATGGGTAAACTGGAACAGAACTTTCTGAGCCTCCAACCAATTCAGCCACTCTGCTGGATGGTTTTATAGATGACATTTTCATGATCTGGGATTCAATTGAGGACAATCTCATCCACTTCCTCAACAACCTCAACTCACACAGCCTGCTTAAGTTCACCTGGACCTTTTCTAAATCACACGCCATATTTCTGGATGTTGAACTAGCTGTTCATAATGGCAAAATTGAAACAACTGTTCACCTTAAACCCACCAACCACCTTCAACATGTTTCACATCCTTAGTTGTTACAATGGAGCTGATGCTCATGACAATAGCTACAGTGGTACTGAATTCATTCCAATTCTCTATCTTCTTCAGCTCAACCAAGACACATGAAGTGAAACTCACTGCCAGAGTGTGCTCACTCTGCATTCACCATTTAGAGTAAAATCTGGGGAGATGCACTTGTTAACCTTGCTTGAGGCATGGGCTAATTTGCAGGTGGGTATGGCTGTCAGGCTGTTGTCTGTCATTTTGACGGTGACGCCATGAAGTTTATCCTGACTCCCAGAAGTCGATGGTGGTGTTAATCTGGGGTGGCTTATCTCAGGGGCGTCCAAGGTCTTTCTGGGATGCTGAGACACCACACGGGTGCCAAGAAAAGCAAAGCTTCATGCGCAACCTGGGTCAGTATGGGTGCCAAGCCCCTCCCCTGCCTTGGAGCCTGGAAACTGTTGCTCTGTTCACAGGGTAACGGCTGGGGCCCTACCCCAATAACGCTGAATAGTTCTTTCCCTGTGGAGGTGCCGAGAGAGCTGTAGGGCAAGTTATAGGGCGAATGAGGTGGCAATAAGGGTAGGCTTNTTCTTTCCCTGTGGAGGTGCCGAGAGAGCTGTAGGGCAAGTTATAGGGCGAATGAGGTGGCAATAAGGGTAGGCTTGCTGTTGGCAGGTGCCCAAGAAATGTGAGTTGACTGACTGCATTAGCTGGAGTAGACCTGATGGCCTCTGGGTGCGCTTAGTTGGGGTCAGCGGCAACGGTGATAATGGCCTTTGTATGTTGAAGTATTCTGGGAAGAATGATAACTCTGCNACTTAGTTGGGGTCAGCGGCAACGGTGATAATGGCCTTTGTATGTTGAAGTATTCTGGGAAGAATGATAACTCTGCTGAGCTTGTGGTGCTAGTCCAGGATGGTGCCTGCCTGGTTGAGGTGATGGTAGTGTTTCCAGACCATTGTTGAGCAGCTTCCTCATGCTAGTGAGTTTAGACCTTTCAACAGTTACCTCTGTCCCACAGATTGTTGAGCCTGAGCTATGGCTATCTTCTTAGCCTTTACCTTCCCTGCTTTATGNACAGTTACCTCTGTCCCACAGATTGTTGAGCCTGAGCTATGGCTATCTTCTTAGCCTTTACCTTCCCTGCTTTATGGTATGGCATGTGTTGTAAGAATAATTCTCATGCTTAGGCAAGCTCTGGTAGATAGGTAAGGTGGCCTGAACTGTGTGCAAGGGAAGGGTGGGCCTTCGAGAGAGCCAGCGCCTCTCTCTGGCATAGATGCCCAGTGATCTGTTCTTTCCTCAATGGAGGACATCCCTCCACCGGACAGTGGTGAGNGATAAGTCATGTGTTGTAAGAATAATTCTCATGCTTAGGCAAGCTCTGGTAGATAGGTAAGGTGGCCTGAACTGTGTGCAAGGGAAGGGTGGGCCTTCGAGAGAGCCAGAGCCTCTCTCTGGCATAGATGCCCAGTGATCTGTTCTTTCCTCAATGGAGGACATCCCTCCACCGGACAGTGGTGAGCCCTGCTCCTCGACTCAGTGAAGCAGAGAGAAGTGGCATTATTACTGGTAGCCATACGCTTTGCACAGCCAGGTAATGTTTCCAACTTGGGGGGTTGAATGTACCTCTAGGGGTGGTGGGATTCTTTGCTATGTATACTCCCTGGAGAGCGCATAGAAGTCGCGTTATCACTGGTCATCAAGTCTCCTTTGAGTGGGTTTTGTAGCGAGGGTTATGCTCTCAGCCACAGCTGTGCCCAGGAAAGTGGCATTACCGCTGGTAACTTGACACTCGTACCAAGGTAAGAGAGTGGTTCCCTATGTAGCCCTTGTAAACCTGAAAGGCTTTGGGTCTCAGGGTTTGCCAAACAGTGATAGCGAATCACTGGGAAGGAACTAGGTGAACAAAATAGTAAAAGACAGAGGTATGGTTTATGTGGCTTTATTCAGAATATATTATTTACAGAAATACTAATACAGTAACACTTTTATCAAAAATTCAAATTTTATTATTTTTACATATTAGTTAAAATTTAGTCACAAATAATGTACGACTCCCATTATACTCACCATAAAGTTCAATGCAATAGAAAGATGTTTTATGTAACCTGACACTAAATCTCTGGCATGCACGAACCTAAGTAATTATCAGTGAAGGTTTTGTAATGTAAGCGCGCATTAAAAAAAATAAAATAGGACTTTGCTAGAGTTTATGTAAAATCAGCATATTATATTATTTTTACAACAATGCAGTGCATTTAATTACCAGGTAGAAAACAAAAAATTTGTGTGACAGATTTACTTGTGTGCTGTATTACTGGATGAAGAACCTTGTTCTAGTTTGTAAATTTGTGCAAAATCGTTTTGAGTTTCTTTCTTAGGTGTGAATAAAAGTAATTTTAATTTGTTTTGCATTTTAGCATTAGATTTCTCTTCAATACCAGAGCCACTTAATATAAAAGGAAAACCTGAAGCTGTTACAAGTTATACTTACAGCAGTAAGCAGAAAAAAAACTAGAAACAAGAACAGAATTTTTAAGTAATGGTATTGAACCGAGAACCGTTGCAGAGGACAGTTTGGCCACCTGGCTGTCCTGTTGATAGATGGACAGTACTGCTGTGCGCCACAGAGACAATGATAAGAACATGAAAGACTTGTGGATGGTTGATGACAGAAAATAATCTTTCAATTCAGAGCACCAGGGGCCTCACTCCGTCCTGTCTGCTGGGGTTCTCTCTCACTCCGTAGGTGTCAAGCACCGTCTGTCTTCCGGCGGGGCAGTTCAAGGGTGGGTTTGCTTGGGTGAGCAACTGGCCTGTAATATGTGTAAAGCTTATGCCTGGTGAGGCTTTAAAGTGTCTTCAACCACTACCAGTGTTGCACCTAAATAGGGCATGTTTCAAATTGCCTCCTTGCGTGCTTACAGGGTGTAAAAGGGCTGCCTCTACTCGCCTGGGTGCTCGCCATAGGCCAAGCGGTTGTATTCTGAAAACCCACAAATGCCATAGAAAATAAGTGGGAGCACGGGCTGATCGGTGGAACCCCACCAAGAGGTTTTCTCTGATGTGCCGATCACACTGATTGGACTCATACTGGCAGTGGTTAACTCCATATGCTGGAGAAGTTCTGGAGAGATTCCCTCTTTTAAAGAAAGGCCGGGCAGTGAGCGGCAGCCTGCTCTGGTTGTGTTCTGGAGAGACACTATGCGTATGGATAGAACCCTGGTCAGACGACTCGCCTAGTGCTGAATACGAGGATCTGAGTACTTGTGGAAGGGTGCGCCCTTGCTGTACTTTTGAATCTGGTCAACTCCGGTACTAACATGGGACACCTCTCCCCCATCGATTGGGCGGTCTTAGCAGTGGTATGGCCTTAAGACTAAGAGCGCTACGTAAAAATACAAAAGCATTGCTGGTAGTCAGCTATTTAAATAGGAAAAATTAACTATTTGAATATATTGTCTGCAGAGAGAAAAGCCTGTTGTTCCTAGTCAGCCCAAACAGTAGATGAGTCAGTTAACAAGATGGTGGAGTAGCCATCAAATAAATGTGTAGGAGGATACAGGAGCACTGTGAGGAAACCTCCTCATCCAACACTGGGATTCCTCAGAGAAAATTTGCCACCCACTAGGGCGTGGGGACAATCTGGGAACCCCAGCTGTGAGAGGTCAGAGTTTAAACCACAGAGCCTAAAGTGGGTTTCTGTATGCCACTTTGTACTATGTACTACTAAAAGTGTTAGTTTTTGATGTAGAGTGCACATTCGTTGGAAGAATATTAAAGGCTCATACATAGCAACTGAATGTTCATGCATTATTAATAATTAGAGGATGGGCGAGCCCCAATTTTATATGTTCAAGCTGAGCCGAGCCAATCTTTTGCAAAATAACATAAAACCAAGCCAAGCCTCGAGCCTTAAACCATAATTTCAGTCAAGTTGAGCTCAAGCCACCTCATTTTCAAGCCAAGCTCAAGCTCATGCTCATGCTCATATAAGTAGTTGTCTCCTATAAAATCATCAACAATTGTTTGATAAGATTGTTAAATTTTGCGTCCACATTTTCCTAACTTTTTATTCTTATTTTCAGCACAGCTATTTTAATACAAAACCTTACACTAACAAACACTTCTCTTATCCCAACAATAATGCGGGCAGTTTTTTGTAACTGCAATTTATGGAGTTCTTTGTTGGAAATGAAATGTGATCAGAAAATAAATTACAACATCTGGCTTTATCATGTCTGTTACAGCATTGTTTTTAATAATGCTGTGGCAGTGACCATAAGTGTGGTTGAGATTATGGTTACCAGTTGTAACATGACACTTAACTGCACACACAATATTCCTAAAAGCAATTTACTTGTCATCAAGTTTTACTATTTATAAAAAAGGGAAAGTATCCAGTTGTATGTTGTTCTGCGTATATCTACTAACTGTGGATTCACAAGTCAATAATTCATTTGAATTTATTATTAAATAACTTTATTCTTTGAAATAACTGTACACATAAGCTAAACAATATTTTCTATGATAATTTATTAATGTTTTGCATCCAAGTAAACACAGGTTTTATACCTAACCCTTCATTTTTCTCACACTTGGGGGAAAAAATGACCACACAACCTCACTTTGCACATGCTTCTTAATGTAACAGGAAAAAAAAAACACGAATAATATTGCAAACATGTGTGGATACGATGATTGGGAGCAGGGAAGATAATTACAAGACAAATACAACAAATATTTAGGAACAAATTTTAATACTAACGAAAGTTTATTAGACTGACATTCGAAACATTGGTTGTCTATTTTATGAATTTTAACACTTGTACAAATCCAATCCAATAAAAGCTCACTACAGACACACAGTCATTGCCTAGAAACTTCTGAAATATAAGACAGGTGTTCACGGAAAATCTCAACTTGTGATCACTGGAAAAAAAGCCGAAACCAAAATATAAACTTGCCATAGATATACTAATAACTAATAATGCGCACTCAGTAGTATTTGTTTCGTTTGTTTAGTGTCTGATGGATGCCATTTCACTGAACTTATGTGCGTTGGAAATTACTCAGTGTACACGAGAATGGCAGTGCCGTGGTATGAGCACTCGCAGTGCAGATTGTGGCAACGTATGTGCACCTAGTCCAAAACAAAAGTTTCGAGAAAACAATCTTCGTGAGGCAGGTTCTCTAAAGCGGTTTTAAATGTGTTTATCAAGATGTTGTCTTCATGCAACATTCTTTGAATTTTCAACACTGTGTCTCTTTCAACTCCTTAAGTTGTAACTCTGCAGTTTCGATGTGTACGAATGTAAACAAACATGTACCTTTCATAATTCTCAAAAATTATGCTTTGACGTCAAGCATCTTGGAATTAACATGTGAGGTAGTAATGCGAAGGATCTAAATTATTATCAAGCTGAAAAAATGAGACTGATTGTTGTGTCTAAGTTTGACAGTGTAATAAACGTGAGCTCGTTTTTCAGTCTGAGTCTGAACAGTGCAAGCTCGGCTCGGCTCGACTCGTGTTTTCAAACTTCGACCCATCACTATTAATAATCATTGTTTTTGCATGTTTGCCAATAACTGATGCATGTCTGTAGTTAAATATTTTTAATGTTTTTTGTGATGTTTTGTCCAGGAATGATGAATGTGACACTTCAGATGAAACAGCGCCACTAGGAGAGAGCAGCGGGTCTTCCAGCATAGATGCAGTAGTGGAACATATCAAATCTGAGCCAGTGTGGGATCAAGAAGTGACATCAATCCCAAAACTAACATTAGTACGTGCTGGGGACAACTACATCAATTTAGTCCGTCTGGATGATGATGAAGTCTCGTACAACCCGCTAAAGAAGGAACATCCATCAGAAGAGGACAGGCCCATTGAGGTAGCAGCGGTCAAAGATGAGAATGAACAAGACACATGTGAGAGCTCGTGTAGCTTGGAGCAGGCTCCAGAAGATAAGTCTGTGATCACTGCCAGGTCTGATGCGTATTCTCCAGAATTGCATAGGTTTGGGCATTTCAGTGGCGATGATTGCCTGGAGGTCAAAGATGTGGTGTGTGAAATGAAAGATACTCAGTTGGAGGCAGCAGTGGAAGAGGCAGGGGCATGTGTAGTGGCAAGTACAAGCTCTTGTGAGACCCACAGGTCTGAACCTCTTTGTAAAGCTTTAGACTGTCTTGCAGACAAAGTTCATGGCAGACAGTTGTTTGCGAGTAACCAAGTCGCAACACAGGACAATGTAGCTGTGGAAGTGGTTGATTTGTCACCATCTAGTGATGATGCAAGCATTGAAATTCTCGAGGTGTCGTGCTCCAGTAGAGATTCCCACGAGTGTAGAGGCAAGGTGTCTCAGAATGAAGCAGAGTGTTTAGAATTGTCACCTATAGAACCTTATGATATAGCCACAGCTGTGGATGACACACTCAATGGTGTGGGTGCTTCAGTTCGTACTGAGAATATACTACCAGTGTCTCTAGTTTCCTCAGCAATCTCAACTGGACAGCAGTGTCTTCCCCCAGTTGTTAATGAAGAACATGAGAAGTGCAAAGTCAAAGAAGTTCAGACAGAGCCAGTCAGTCTTGTTGGTCCACCTGCAGTTTCTCAAGAAGCATGTGACACAAGTGAACATGGTGTCCTGTCACTGGACTTTAGATCAAGTAAGCTAGAAGTGGTGTCTGCCAGTCTAACAGTTAGTGCTCAACAGAAGCAGAAGTTTTCAAAAGTTCCTAAAAGTGAGGTTATGAAAGTAAGGAAAGTTGGGAGAGTTGTGAAAATTCCACAACTGAAAGCAGTCAAGAAGAGAAAGGCAAGTCTTCTAGTCAAGAAAAGGACCAGATTGATAATGAAGAAGGAAAGAGATGGCACAAGCGTGCTTGTTAACAGATGTAGCAAGACAGATGATGATAGTTGCAAAGTGAGCAGTGAATGTGTAAAAGTGATTTTGGCAGAAGCCTTGCATAGGCGCCGAGGGCGTCCGCGAGGCAAGAAGCTCACAGCACAGACATTGAGTAACAGTTCTCTGGGAGAAACAACTTCCCTACAGGCTGCTGTCGCCTCCCCTCCTCCGGCCATCAACGATCAATATAGTACTCATCTACAAAATGAATCACTCCCTAAAATTTCCAGCAAAGATAAGAGAGAGTCGAGTACCGCTCCAGGCTTGCTTGCTCCATGTAAACAACAAAGTCAGAAAACATATGATCAATCCAACATTTGTGTTTCAGGGTCTTTTGAGACTCTTGAAAAGGGGGTAGATATTTTTGAGCATGTTAAAAATGTACAGTTGAAATCTCTACAGCCAGAAAGTTGTTCTGAACAGTCAGATTCTACACCTGTCACATCTTCAAAAAGTTTGCATATTACTGCTAGTACAGAGGCGTGTAATAATAATGTCATTTTGGAAAGTGTTGGCGATGCACCATTTGGTGGCTTGCCCTCAAAGCCTCCACGAAGTGGTAGGCAAAAAACTGAAAGTTCAGAAAATACTACAAAGATTACCACAGCTGAAAGTTCATCTGGACCTTGTTTTTCAGAGAAGAGTCTCCCAAAAACTACCGCTGTTGTAGCAAAACTCAACCAAGTGGAATCAAGAATGAGAGACAATTTGAATTCAGAATTGATTGCATCAGCAGGCTTAGAACCTACAGTTACTAAGGATGCAGTGCATCCAGATGGCAAAGAGTCAGCTGTCATTTCACATGAACTGTACAAGCACGTAGGTAGGGCTACCAGCAGAGCTGATGGCAAGGCAAGTGTGGAGCAGTCACCAGCCAAAACAACCAGGAGCAGGAAGAAAATAGTAAATGTCTCTAGCACCAAACGCAACAAGAAGTATACACCACCTTCTGTACTGGAAACAGAGCCAAAGTTGCATTACGCGGAAGTGAATTGCAACCAGAGTTTAAATTTGGGTTACAAAATTTTAAGTGTCTCTCTTTCAAAGGCCTTGCCGAAATGTAAAAATGATTCTAAACTTACAGAACAGTTGTCAGCAAACTTAAAAATGACCTATGAAAGTGAACAGGATAAATTGTCACAAGAAGATTGTGCTCCTAAGATTATCAAGAAAAGTAATGCCCCTTGCCATAATTTGAAAACAAAGACAAATAACAGTTTAAAATCATCTGTTATATGTTCTAGTCGACCTCAAGTTAAATCCAAAAAGTCTGGTGTTCCTTGTAAGGAAAGTAGTTTGAAAGCAGGAAGGAAGGTGCGTGATTCATCTGTGAAAATGAAGAAGCAGAGTAAAAGTAATCAAAATGTGAGATGGGAAGTTAGTGATGCAGAGCAGAAAGGAAGCAGCGAATCAAAAATTAAAGCAAAGAAAAGAAATTCTGCATCAAAGTCTATTCCTGTTGGTACTCTTAAGCAAAATGAACTGGAAACTGCTACAGGCCCCACACGTCTAGATATTTCTGTTTCAACAGAAAATGTAAAGTCTCACAAAAGACAGTTGACAGATACTCGCGCTCAGTCATGTACAAAAAGGAAGCTTAGGAAAAGATGTGGTGAAATATTCTGTCAAAGCAAAGGTCAGAGCCGTACTCCCAGCATGCAGTTGAAAGTAGACAGTAAGGAGCATCTTGGTAAGGTGGGCATGTCAAGTGGCCGGCCAACGACTCGTAAAACAATGAATACAAGAGCTACTATGAAAACTGTGTGTGGCAACGAAGTAAATGAGTGTCAGTTTGATAGACATAATGACCTTTCTTCAGGGAGACTTGTCAATAGAGCACATACTGTTCCTTCACAAACTTATGAGAGTACAGGGGGCTTGGCTGCTGCAAACAACTCTCTGCAGACTTTAGAGAAGATTGAAGAGCTTGGTGAGATGAAAGTAACAAAGGTCAGTCATAGAAATCACTCGAAAGGAATTTCTGAGGTACCACTGTGTAGAACATTGAGAAATGGCAAGAAAGTATCTAACTTTGAAGTATCGCATGAAAATGTGGAACGTAATGGTGGCAACAAAATAATTTCACAATCGCCCCCTAAGGCAACTCGTGCAGTTGTATCTAAAGACATTGCTTGTAACCCTCCAGCCATTGTTATCTCTAAAATGGGAAGATCTCGTAAGATGGCTTCCAAGGAGGACCTACTAGATTCATCCAGTGGAAAACTTAAATCCTCTAAATTATTAAAAAGGAATTCAGTTTACGTGAAACAACTGCGCAGCTACACATCAAAGCACAATAATGAGGCAGTCCCTCCTCGTAGAGGAAGACTTCGCAGTCTGCGGAAGGTTGCAGCTCCTTCAGCTAAGATTCGGCCCAACGTGAGAATCCCCTGTTTGGACGGAGGGTCTGGTACTAGCTCATCGGAGGAAGAATCCTTGATCAACTGTAGTCAGCCCGGATCCCCAGAGCCGCCCCTGAAGAGACTGAAAGATGGCTTGGTGGCCATCGCAGGCAGAAGAGCCTTGTCTTACAGAAGTAACGCAGAAAGTAAAACAGGGAGAAGTCGGCGGGCATTAAGAGAGAAGAAGCGTGGCATGCCTGAGAAAGGAAGACTTGCAGTGGAGATAACGAAGTCGCCCAAGAGACAGCGTGTAGAACGGGTGATGGGTACAGAACCACAGGGCTGCTCATCAGACTTGGTCCTGGGCACACCTCCCGTCTGTGAAGGTGAGTGAGAGTTGCACTTCTGCACCTTGTCATAGTGCCGTACACACAAATTACAGTAGTGTTTCGCTAGCAATAATGTTAATATGTACATACTATGGACGTAAATCTCTGTAACAAAAAACTCATTTTAAAGTTTGTGTTTCACATCAGCTTCAAGAGCTTAGTGTTCAATAATACTTCAGCATAGAGTCTACAAGTACTGAATGTCGAATTGGATGATACATTGTGCTTTCTTTTCGGATTGCATTAAGGTTTATTTGTGAGTGCAGATGCAAACAGCAAAGTCTCTCTGTTTCTGCTACTGATTAGGTGCACCAGTAAAACATCAGTGCAACACAACACAGGGGACCAGGATCAAGTATATTTTAAGGGCATTAATTGTATGGATGTTTAATATTGACATGTTCAGAGCTCGTAACAGTTCATTTTTCCAACTAAAAGTCTCTACTGAAAGCCACTTTTCCCAGCATTTAACCAAGTCAGTTTTTAACTTGTATTTGGCTCTCATTTGTGAATCATTTATAAATATTAAAATACTGAAATTGTAAAGTATTTATTATTATAATAATTTTGTTGCTGTTATAATGGTTATTGTTATTATATCTACAACTTGTATAGAAGAATCATGGGATGGTTACTTTTATTAGAGCTGTGCTGATCCAAAAATTTTGCAGATATCCTAAACCACCGCTCTGCTAATACTACTATAGGTCGGTCAGTTCTGTGTCAATACAATCAATTTCAAAACAGAGTAAATTATATACAATAAATTTTGTTTCATTTCAATTTTTAGTGGATAAATAACTAAATGCAAAAGTAGATAAATTTATATTCTTCCAAATTTACATTTATTCTGATAGGGGCATCTATTATTACATTATTTTCTTACAGTAGCAGAAGTCCATACATTTCTTACTTAGACAATAACAGGATGTGGAATTTCCCTAATTAAAAAAAAAGAGCTTTTATTAAAAGACATATTAATAAAACTACCTAGTAAACACACTCGGTTAAGCAACTCATATACGATGATTGAGCTTTAAAAGTACAAAACACGTCTTATTTTATACAGCAATTAAAGTTTCAAATTTTTGTCCTAAACACCAACATTCGGTAACATCACGAACTCTTGTCTACATTTCTATGAGTTATCATTGTATTTCCTGTCATCTGCTCATGCATAATAACTAACTGAAAAATTAATAACAATTTTTAATACTCATCAGTGCAGCTGAAGGATGATGACCCCCAATTACTTAACTGGGGAGGGCGAGCACAAGTGTGGATGCAATGATAAGTGTGCAAGGAATTATGGGCGATTGGAGTGTGGCGATTTCTGATTCTTTGGAACAATTTTGAAACCTTGCTTAAAGGTTTTGTGAACTTAAAAAATACATTTTCAGACAGAGCAAATTGAAACAGGTGAGACAAAAAAAATAATTTCAATGAATACTAGAATTTGGTACTATGAATAGAACGCTCACATTCCACAGTCGAAAATGCCGGGGCTATCAGTGATGACGTCACGTCACCCAACTATGCAGCTGTCAATGAGCCATGCAATATTTCAGGAGGACATTAATTTAACAACTTTTAGTTATTCCCTGTCAACTTTAAAGCAATCAGTCTTATAGTTTATTCGCACTTTCTTCATATTTTTTTTAACAAACTTTGAAAAATCACCCCATGTATGACATGTTTTGTTGTTTGCCAAATATTTCATGTATCACAAGCATTTGATACTTCTGTTAACATAATAGTATCCTAATTTTGGTTAAATTGAACCTGAACTTTTATTTTATCAATTAATTATAGTACTTAATTAAAAATGAATGTGAATAAATTCAGGAAGAATATAGGTGTGTTGGTAATGCCTAGTACGCAATAGTTTTTATGCAAAATACTATTAAATGAATGTTCATGAATGCGGTGCGTGGTACCTTTGTTGTGATTTTCTAGACTTAGTTAAGCTTTGTTTGCATGAGGCAGAGGAATAATCTGAAAGTAGAACTTTAGCAGGGCTTCAGAAAAGTTGGAAGTAATCGAGAATGGACTATACCGTTGATTTATATGCAATACTTGGCAGTGGTTTTTTTTAAAAGTTGATATGAAAGAAAAGTACTAATTTTACCATGACCGTACTGTAAATACTTTACCGTGGAGCTGTTAATAAGAGTGCCCATTTGGAAATGTGACCACGATCACGAGTGTCCACAATTGTCGTGACCACGACAATACAGTCATCTATTAGGAATGATACGCAGTACACCTGTTAACACTTCTACCTATGGTGGTGTATTTCTCAAAGTAAATGAGTCGCAATGCTTACGGTATTTGTAAATGGCATTGCTCTTTCAGCAATTAATGCAGTGTAATTGTCAAATTTTGTGATAAACTGGCACGTTAATATATTCTGCATGTGGAAATGATGGCATACAATGTATTTTACATTCCTCACTTTGTGTGCTGCTTGCTGAGAGAATGTCATCACCAGCCCAAATGTAAATAGTTAAAGTAAAAATTACCAAACAATGTAAAATACACCACTTAAGCTTATTTCCACAATGTGCAATTTGATATAATTTATTGTTAGAGTATTAATTTTAAACCTTTGAAAATAATCATTAATTATGTTAACATCTACATAATAAATATAGTACTTACCTGCAGAAGGGTCACCTTCATGTTAGGGTTGTGCCTGTATTTTTCAATCGAAATATCTACTTTTTTCTCTGTGAAGGTCGCCCTTGCTAATAGATCGCACTAGTATTTGACTTTAAATATATATGGGAAATATTTTTAGCTGACTAATAAAAGCAGTTGTATATATTTGACCCCTATAGCTGAATACCCTGGCCACAGGTTGCAGTTCAAGTGAAGTAACAGTGGATGCCTGCATTTGCTATCTGGCATGATGCTCGTTCATGTTTCGTGTGCAAGACATTTTATGTAATGAAAATAACTCCTGACAACATTTTTTTTTATAAAGAACCATTACATGCTAGTAATTTACATTCATACTGAGCCACTCAACAAATTAAAAAAAAATGGAACACGACACAAGGTGCTCCTCATGCGAGGTGCTCCTCATGCGAGGTGCATCTCTGTCACCTGTCAGAGTCGTATCTAGACGTATCAGGGGTCCAATTTCACGCCAACTGCACACGGCCCCGTACCATGACAGAGCCTCCACCAGTTTGAACAGTCCCCTGTTGACATGTAGGGTTCATGGATTCATGAGGATGTCTCCATACCCGTACACGTCCATCCGCCCGATACAATTGTAAACGAGACTGGTCAGACCAGGCAATGTGTTTCCAGTCATCAACAGTCCAATTGCGGTGTTGGTGGGCCCAGGCGAGGCGTAAAACTTTATGTTGTGCAGTCAGCAATGGTACACGAGTAAGCCTTCGGCTCCGAAAGCCCACATCAATGATGGTCCGTTGAATAGTTGGCACGTTGCCACTTGTTAATGCCCCAGCGTTGAAATCTGCGCCAATTTGAGAAAGGGTTGTACATCTGTCACGTTAAATGATTCTCGTCAGTCGTAGTTTGTCCTGTTTGTTCACAATATTTTTCCGGTCGCAACGGTGTCGAAGATTTGATGTTTTACTGGATTCCCAATAGTCATGGTACACTCGTGAAATGGTCGTACGCGAAAATCCAAATTTTATTGCTACCTCGGAGATGCTTTGTCCCATCTCTCATGCGCCAACTATAACACCACATCCAAACTCACTTAAATCTTGATAACCTGCCATTGTAGCAGCAGTAACCGATCTAGCAAATTTGCCAGACGCTTGTCTTATATAGGTGCTGCCGACCGCATTGCGTTACTCTGGTTCCATACCTCTGTTATTTGCATATGCATGCCTATACCAGTATTTTTGGCGTGAACAGCATTCACTTTGTCGGTAGACACACGAGTTAACTTCCTTTTTGGATATTTGATCATCCCTTCATCATCATTATCCACATGCTGCGTTTCTGTGCATGATGTAGAGATTTGTTGTTATATTCGAGACTACATTTATTATAGAATTTGGCATTAGGTTTTGTGTGTGTTTTTTCGATACCGTTGCCATCGTCAATCCATCAGATTTTCAAAGTTTTTTGTAATGTATTTAGCGTATCAAACTCTGTTAGATTCACACTACGGGTTCGATAGCTGCCACTATGCTCATAATATTCACCAGGGCACACAAGACTATCATCACAATCCCTCTGGCTCAAAAAGTACATGTTCCATCTGTAGTGTTAAGCATTTGTGAAGATTTATCTCCTTGCATGCCTTCACCACCTCCAATCACAAGCTTAAAACTTCTCCCCCTACTTGTACAATACAGATTATTTAAGTATATGACCTTAAAATGTTATTAATGTATTCACAATTAGAAGTATATATTTTAGGAGTGGTTTCCAACCCCAAAATACCCACTACCACCACAAAAAATAGTGGTGGCCATTCATTAATGGTCCATCAGGTTAATGTAACACTTACAAGGCTTTGTTACCCTTAAAAAACATTATATACATTATAACATGACAGTTGAAAAGCAGACTGCAAAGTTGGGTAATGAGTTTTGACTATAAAGGGCATCTTTCAGGAGCTGTAAAAATTAACCGTAGTGTGATAACCGACGCCTCCCACCTTTTAATCAATGTTTACTAACCCCAAGTCATGACAAAACGGAGCAATCACTTTTTCCCCTAAGTGCATAATTCTTCTGAATTTCTGCAGTAATCCTCTGGACTAAATGGTTTACTTAATTTTTTTTACACTGATGTCCATTTTTTATTTATATTATAGTGAGCAGTGAGCAGAATTTTGTTTCTGCACTTCATGTTCAACCTGGCAAACAGATGCTGCATTGTTAAGTAAAGCAATTTAGTGGGAAAAATAATAAAAACAAATCTGTAACCAGCGTATCTCACAGTGCAAGCAAGATTTTCCTAGGCAATTATATCTCTGNTTCAGGAGCTGTAAAAATTAACCGTAGTGTGATAACCGACGCCTCCCACCTTTTAATCAATGTTTACTAACCCCAAATCATGACAAAACGGAGCAATCACTTTTTCCCCTAAGTGCATAATTCTTCTGAATTTCTGTAGTAATCCTCTGGACTAAATGGTTTACTTAATTTTTTTTACACTGATGTCCATTTTTTATTTATATTATAGTGAGCAGTGAGCAGAATTTTGTTTCTGCACTTCATGTTCAACCTGGCAAACAGATGCTGCATTGTTAAGTAAAGCAATTTAGTGGGGAAAATAATAAAAACAAATCTGTAACCAGCGTATCTCACAGTGCAAGCAAGATTTTCCTAGGCAATTATATCTCTGNAAAAATAATAAAAACAAATCTGTAACCAGCGTATCTCACAGTGCAAGCAAGATTTTCCTAGGCAATTATATCTCTGATGAACTTTAATGAAAAATATATGTTAACAGAAATTGAAAGTATCAGTTTTAGATATATGATTGGTAGATTCTTTAATACTGGAACCTGTTTGGTATAGGGTTTTTCCATCAAGGCCATCACTAATTTCAATATCCACTGTAGTATCCCCCACCCCACCCCATATCCTTCTTCTTTCTCAAGGCAGTGCTTTGCCAGGAAGGGTGTAGTGTGGAGAGGTTTGGGCAGCTCTTAATATCAGGGTCTTGAGAACTGATGAGGGTGAAACGAGGTGAGTATATAGCAGCGCTGGAATGCAAGGGCAAGGGAAATGGGAGATCCCAGAGAAAACTTGCTGGCCAGCGGTGTTGTCTGGCACGATTGGTGTGTGCAAAAATCCGGGAGCAATCCTGCCGGGAATCGAACCCAGTTCACCTTGGTGGGATGCTAGTAGTCTGACCACTACATCATTTTGGCCCCTTTTGCTGGGAAAGGAGGAGGTAGATTGTGACTATTGGCAGGAACTAGCTGTCAAGTTCTGAGAGAGCTAAAGATAGTTTTCAACTGTTTTTTTCTGGTGACAGACACCTTGCATGCTTCTTTCGTGCTGTTTGTAATCTCAACTTCAATTGTTATTGGGGAAATGTGAAATCAGGAAATTATTTGTATTCTTAAGATATGAAATACTTATTTTTGCAGGGAAGTGGGGTGGCAGTAATTAATTTGACATACCCTGTGGTTGTGCTTTTAATTTTTATGGCTTGAAGTCTGATTATGTAGTGAGGGAGATAGATGAATGCCCGTAAACAATTAACAATGTTCTTTTCCATGTCTCCTACTTACTGAGTTTACAATCTCTCTCGTACATGTCCAGGTTTCTGACATTCTTATAACTGAAAACCAAGCTAGGCTTAGACACCCAGAAAACATGAAAAACATGCTTAAACCAGTTACCATTTATAAAAAAATGTTGTATTTCCTGGGAAGAAACCCTTGGATCCACATTTGGTTAACTAAAATAAGTACTTGCATTGTCAGGCATTCCTCATTTCAGAATACACTGCACCACTAGTAATTGTGTGTTGCATACTATAATTTAGCTCTGAACTACCCATCCAGATAACATTAGTGACTGAATTTTTATTATTGTTTACCGTGCAGTTGGCTCATGTGGTTCAAATTGTGTCATGTTTTCCTACTCGGCTTCCATTTTTCTTGAAATAAATACTGCCCTTTAATTAGTAAAATGATAACTTTGAACCATGTTTTCACACAGCATACTGTGCTCCCTCCGGCTGTGTCGTGTTGTCTGCAATTACCAGAAAACATTTTTCCTTTAATTGAAACAGGAGAAAAGTGTTTTCATTTTCACTTGATGCACTGTGCTCTGGCTGTGAGCCTACTATGTCTATCTGTGGAGCAATTCGCAACACAAGACCTGTCAGTCAGTGCACAAAGGGAAACAGTGGGTAATATGGAAATGGTAAGCTGGTCGCTCTGTGNGCAACACAAGACCTGTCAGTCAGTGCACAAAGGGAAACAGTGGGTAATATGGAAAT
Source organism: Clitarchus hookeri (assembly GCA_002778355.1). Taxonomy (NCBI): domain Eukaryota; kingdom Metazoa; phylum Arthropoda; class Insecta; order Phasmatodea; family Phasmatidae; genus Clitarchus; species Clitarchus hookeri. The sequence continues at coordinate 737,561 of NQII01000202.1, read as the reverse complement.
GGTAAGCTGGTCGCTCTGTGAGCACTGTTCGGGGGACTATACATGATAGTGCACATCTCAGTAGTCTCCAAAACTGGCCGGAGATGGCCAAACAAGACTGTCTCTTCCGCTCCCCCTCCCTCACCACCCCTACATCTTCTTCCTTTTCTCCGGGAACTAAGTTCTGTCCACCTGAGTTTGCACATACAGACCGCAGGTGNTCACCCCTACATCTTCTTCCTTTTCTCCGGGAACTAAGTTCTGTCCACCTGAGTTTGCACATACAGACCGCAGGTGTTGCATCACCATTTTGCAAACAGGGACAAAGGAATTACTGTGATGTGCAACACCACCCGGCAGTATGTGTTGTGTGAAAATGAGGCTTTAACCTCAGAATTTTTGGTAAGTATTCTAGAATACAGTACAGTTTTAACAGTATCATCAAGTTTACTGATTGTAATGTGATTTCCCCCGTTTTCTCTTTCGCTTTGAACGAGTAATTGATCCAGTATTGTTTGACCCATCACAATTTTTTTTCACTCTACAACCATATAAGCTGAGTAAACCTTACATCCACCTCGTTCCGATCCATGCTGTCTGCTCGGTGGTGGTAGTGACATGGTCAGAACTCATTATCGTATTGAAAATGCTTGTGGCATAACACGGTAGGAGCAGGGTGGGAATATGGTGAGGACGCTGTATGTTATGAAAAAACAGGCCTTAATTCAGTGAGATGCTAGTAAGCATGTTAAACTTCGGCACAAAAACCGGTATGTAAAAAGAATCACCCACCGTTCTCTGTCAATTAATTAACATCTCTCACTTAAAATATTTTCTTCACAAAAGAAGCCACTACTAGTGTTTAATTTTGACACATGCCAATAACTCTTATTNTCTCACTTAAAATATTTTCTTCACAAAAGAAGCCACTACTAGTGTTTAATTTTGACACATGCCAATAACTCTTATTCATTTTTACTCTGTGTGCTTGTTGACATGGAAATAAAAAGTGCCTGTGTTCATAACAATTTATATTAAGGCTGAAGTCAGGAGATACATCACAGGATTATGCGTACAACACATTACATGTGTAATACTGACGTACACATGTGTTTAATAAAGACAATCTCGGGCTGCCTCTGCACACGGAAAGTTACATAAACAGCCAGAGTATTTGGCGTGCCAGCAGTCGTCAAGTGAACAAGTTGTACAGTCGCAGGAAACACTGGCTGCAAGGTACTCGTTTGTATTGTCGGCCTGCTTAGAAGGGTGCCCCACAAACCTTTTACTGTATTTCTGTATATAAGGGAATAGAAACCTAGTCCAGATTTTCCCCTGTATGCGGTGAAGAAAGAGGGAGGAAATTATCGACAGGAAAGTGCTTTACTTGCACAAAGATGGTAAGCAGCTAAAAGATCAGGTACATTAAAGTGGAGTGTAGTGAAACTTGAGAAGAAAGTATGGGAACCGTGTCTCTTCTAACATGGAAGAGTGATTTTGTAAATATGTATTCAAAATGCAGTTTTGTTATAGTGCTGTAACTCTGTGTAAATTTCAATATTGCCAGAATCAAAATGAAAATTTTGAATTTTGAATTATTTTGTTTATTTTAATTTAAAATGTTTTTGAAGTTTCTTTTTCTTGCAGAAATTTCTAACAAAAAATTTGTATATAAGCATGTATGTTTATTATGTTTTTGTTAATTAGGTACAATATTTATAAAAAAAAATTGTTTAATTTGAAAAATAAATGGCGATATAAGTAATGCATTGTAAATATTGTGTAGAACTGGCAGTTGCGTGTTTGGTATGTAAATGTTTGGTGGTATGTCTGCGGCCAATCTTCTAGGTGGCAGTGTTGTTAACGACTCTGGTAGCAGGCTGAGAGAACCAGTTGGTCTGTCGCAGCTCTTGCATTACAGGTTTCACCTTACAGGTGCAGAGTTCTGGCAGGAAGCAGGTGACAGCAGCTGCCTTACAACTTGCCAAGGTTAATGACATTATAATAGCATGATATTTCGGTCCTTTTTCAAGGTCATTGTTTGGCAGCTGTGGAAGCAACATCGAGTATTGGCGCCAGCAGTGAAAAGTGAGTGCATTTTATTTGTGTAGCACTAGACCCATATCAGCACCCTCGCTCTCTTCATCCTTGTTACGTGGGGCAAAACTGCATCACAACAAACGTTGCAATGTGGTCCGTAAGATGTTTTTCTACACATGTGGTGTGTTGTAGTCCGTGAGTTGCCAGTTCGGTACAGCGGCACATGGCCTAGTTGCCGGGCAGTGGTGCATGCACGCCGGCTGCCACGTGCAGGCTTGTGTCACAAGGCAGTAGATCTGCTGGCTTTTACTGCATATGGGTTATATAAAATTTATATATCAATGTATTTATCAATATATTTTTCTCTTCCCTCTCCATGGGTCCAGTTCTCGCTTAAAGTTTCCCTTCTAGTTTTGTTGCAGTTGATGATCATTCTTTAGTACCCCACTTTTTTATGTCATTCTGATGAATACAGGCTGTTTCGCGACTAAACCGACAAACTTTGCCAACATGTTGTAAGATCATTAGCAACAAAAATTGTTATGTGCACATGTGATTTATTAAGCTTTGTTTCAGAGTTGCAGTAATCAGAAATGCAATAAATACACGTTTCCAAGAACGGTTTTCACTGAATGTGTATTGTGGATTACGTGGCAATCATCTCGGACCACATTTCTTACAGGGCAATCTCAGTGCTTATGACTACAGGCAATTTCTGGAAACCAACTTACCACGTTGGAAGATGTGCCATTAGCAATACAACATGACATGTGGTTGCAGCAAGATGGGGCACCTCCACACTTCAGCAGGGCTGTGACTGAATTCTTGAATACAGAGTAACCATGCAGGTAGATAGGAAGAGGTGGCCCAGTGTAATTACACATGTTGTGTTTTTTGCATTTCCGTCATTGTAACTCTGGAACAGGGCTTCATAGCGTCCACGCGTACATGACATTTTTTATTGCTATGTACTCTAGAACATGTTGGTGAAGTTTGTCGGTTTCGTCGCGGAACATCTTGTATATCTTTCATTGAATCACCAGTACATGCAGATTACTGTTCAGCTAATATTAAACAGTGGTGACCAAATTTAAATTAAATAATGTAGTTTATGTTTTGAGGATTTTATTGCCTTATACAAGTTTCAGTTGTGCAGCTAGATTGTAGATGTGTATTGCAGGGACAGGTTATGGTTGTAGAGTTTCTTCCATGTTGTAGATCTTAACACTTCTTGGTAATGTACACTGGTATACTTTGAATGTACTGATATGCTGGCAAGTGAATATATGAGAAATTAGCATTTTGAATAAATGGGTTTTGGAAGGTAGCAGAAATATACTCCCTTACTCAGCAAAAATGCAAGTTTGACTTGTAATACAGTTACAATCTATATAGTAAAATGGCTGAGTCCTAAATTTTTTTCAGTACAGTACTTGATTCAGTTTCAAATTTTCAAAATCAGTTATTGATTTACTTGGCTACTGATTATTTTTAAAATGTGAATGAATACGTAACTTACCACACTTTTTCCACTGTTGGGTTAAAGTAGCTAAACCGTGGTAGTATAATGGAACTTTAATCATTGTTATTAATAAATGGGAAGCAGATAATCAGAGGTCAATTCTTCAGTTTATGTTGGAGCAAACAGTAACATGATGTGAGAGCTAATAGTTTGAATTCTCTAGTCACTGGTTAATTAAACAAATATTACTGGTACTAGATATGCAAGAAGATTAACATAAACCTGAAGAAAATTTAATTGGTAATTTACAACTACATATTTAAATCAGTTTAAACTTAAGTACATTCTGGACTGTGAGTGTTTGGTTGAAAACTGTTGTAATAGTTATTGTGTTTTTAACTTACCTTGTAGGGCACTGATGGTAATTCAGTGAAAATCTGTTTGTAAGCTTGTGACAGGCTGTAAAGTGAGTGTGATCAGAAGAATTTTTTGACAATATCTTGCTGACCATAAAGAATAGAAAATAAGTGATCTTGCAGCACACCAACCTTACTTGTAACCAGGGCCAAATAACTCTCAAAGATCCTTCCACCAAATAGACTAGTGAGTCAGTAATAATAACTTACAAACATCTTTATTATAAAAAATTGTCAGAAATAAAGAGTGTATGTAAGATTCTCTTGTGAGCAAGAGAGATGAAGTGTAACTGAGCAGAGAATGGTACGAGGTTGTTGCTGAAGTTGGGAAATGCTGTATACAATGGCTTCCACCGCTGCTTCCCTAATCTCATGTTGTACTGTAGAACCTGGTTATAACATTTTTCAAGGGGTCAGAAAAATAAAATGTTATATGAAGGAAAATGTTATAAGCAGCAAACAGTATTACACCTGCAGGGACACATCAAGCGAATCAAAATTCTAGTTTAATGATTTTTGTATATAAATAGTTAGTCAAGTTCTTCAACATCTTCATCTGAATCATTCGATGCAAAAATATCAGTGATCTGAATTCCATGGATCATGGCATCATCAATTAATGCACAATGACATGCATTGTGGATGCTTGCTCATTCATCTACTCTAGGTTATCTTGGTCATTTTCAGGACTGTCACCTTTAAATTCCTTAATATTTCAAGTACAAACTGTTTCTGTATCTGTTTGTAGATTACTGTGTTGTTAATATGTCAGAAATTTTACTTAAGAGAAAAATCGCATTTGAGATGCTGCAAGGAATTGAACAAATACTAATGTTATAAGCAGGAAATTAAAAATACGAACATAGTTATATGCAGGAAATGAAACCATTAAGCCTTATGGAGAAATTGTGGGACCATGAAATAATGGTGTTATATGTAGGGAAATGTTATATGCGGGAATGTTATAACAGGGTTCTACTGTACTTTGTCCTGGCTGAATATGTTAGCGGGACTGGAAGTCCTGATACAGTAGGTATCTCAAACTGTACATTGAAATTGGGTTTCTAAAGAATGTTTTACGTAGTAATGAAGTTACTTTGTAGCAGGTAAGTGATAAAGCCATATCTGTTGTTTCTTGTAGAAGAAAACTTCTGAGCATGCAACTGAATCCTCGTAGGAAATTTTTGTAGGTGTTGGAATGGTGGGGGCATTCAGAGATGCTAGATGGTCGTAACAACAAATTTGTTTTGCTCGGACCTTAACATTTCAGTGTAAACTGCTTGCCCTTTTCCATGAAAACATTTTTGGATGCACTCTTATCACAACAAAACTAGTGTTTCTCCAGTAACAATTCTGCAATAGTTTGCATCAAAGCAAGAAGCTTGAATGTATTTTTAAAAACATTTTGATGAATGCTAGAATGTATTTTGCTCTGTCAATAGTCAAGAAATGTCAGCAGCTACAAGGGAGCTTATATAAAACCCTTCCTCTCCCAATATTCTTCTTTACGATCACACCTCGAAGGATTAGATGTGTCTGGCTGAGAATGCCTTACATAGAGTGTTAATACTCTGTAAAACTGTGCATATTTCAGTAGCTCATGTCGGTATTGGAATATCGAAGCCAGATGTCTGTGTGCTTAACACATGTGATATGTATGGGATAGCTGATGAAGCATTGTGAATGCTAACTCATCTGATGTAGGCATAGTAGTTGTTACATTTAATTTGCTGTTAAGCAGTGATCAGATGTGCTTTGGGAGTCCCCTGCTGCATGGCTTTGAATTGAGGACATCGTCAATAGCTTCACCAGCACTTACAGAATGAGTTTGGTAACAGGTTGTTGACCTGAGGTGATATTGTGTTGTCGTCATCGCAGCCGGTTAGTACCCTGTGTTTACGACTTGCAGGAGATAGGGAAGTGGAAGTGAAGTGAGGCAAGGAGAATTTATCCAGAAGTGGAGATTAGAGAATTTTTTAAAGCTGGCGGTGAAGCACTTCAAATTTAACGCCACTTTCTGAAAACAGACTAGCGTGTCTTCTTGAGATGAACCATGTTTCAGCAGCAATGAAACTGTCTGCAGTTAGGTGTTTAATTTCTGGTGTGATTTGCATTGTTAGCAAAACATATGAACTACAGGACAGGCACACCTTTTTTGGCTGTACATTGGTGCAGCATGTTGAGCTGTATGGGTATTGATCCAGCATAATCACTTCTGTTTTGCTCATTTGCTCTAGCAGCCCTTTTGTTATGAACAAACATATCATGTTTCAATGAAGAACTGTACTTTGGTTGCTGTCAGCTCGCATGTCCTGGGTGCAAAGTGCCATGGCATTGCGACAGTTGTAGAGACCGCAGACGTCTCTCGTGCACTTATTGCATTACCAGTAAGTCCACTGACCAATGAAGTATTTTGACAGGTATGGTGCCTTCAGCTTTCTGGACGCAGAGTTGGGGAAAACAGTTTACGGAAGAAATTTTAATGGTATTATAAGTTAATAATGCAAATATTTTAATATAGCATGTAGTTAAATATAACATGCTACAATAAAAGATTCAGGCAAATACAATTTGTACAGTTCCATCAGAATTCTCTNACCAATGAAGTATTTTGACAGGTATGGTGCCTTCAGCTTTCTGGACGCAGAGTTGGGGAAAACAGTTTACGGAAGACATTTTAATGGTATTATAAATTAATAATGCAAATAGTTAAATATAACATGTAGTTAAATATAACATGCTACAATAAAAGATTCAGGCAAATACAATTTGTACAGTTCCATCAGAATTCTCTTNCATGTAGTTAAATATAACATGCTACAATAAAAGATTCAGGCAAATACAATTTGTACAGTTCCATCAGAATTCTCTTCTTTTCGTCAAGCAGTGGCAAAGGCATGACCAGTGCCACCTTGTTGAGTGCTGGCTTCAAGAGATGATGAGCCTCTGCACTGGGATGCCTGCAAACTGTAGCACTAACTGTCCCATAGGTAGTCACTTGCTCTCCTTGTCACCTTGCCACAGCCATCCTTTAAGATGTGCGGTCTTTGTGGACTGTGGTTCTTGGCAGTTCTGTGATGGCTGCCTCTAGAGTTGCCACCAGCGCACTTTATTGGCAGGAAGTGAGGTTGTAGGAATGTCATCACTTCTTATTCATTGAGTAGTAAAATACTGATTACATGGATCATCACAGCAAATTCTTCCCTGCGCACAAATACTGCATTCAAATAATAGGCTACCTGCAGCATGTAATTATTTATCAGCTAAGATCTCTACAAAATATATTTGCGACCAACATTTTTAAAGAGTGATGAATTGTGATTTAAATGAAAAATTATGGTAGGTATGTTTGCAGGAGTAAATTGTATCATATTGTAAGTAGACTGTCAACTTTTGTAAAATTCTTTTAGATGGTAGTGTCATTGNTTGCAGGAGTAAATTGTATCATATTGTAAGTAGACTGTCAACTTTTGTAAAATTCTTTTAGATGGTAGTGTCATTGGTCACCATTATGTTATTCTGTTTTTGTGTTTTATTGTAGCTGTAGTTTTTGAATAATCTACAAAAAATTCTAATCTTGTTATGTTTTATACTTTTCAGAAAGTTTAATTAATTTATTGTGACTTCCCCCTCCCCCCTTGTTGCCAAGACCTATTCCCAATTTTATATTGGTTGTGTGTCGTAGTGTTAAATTTTAGTTTGCAATTTTCAGCTGTGTCNGCCAAGACCTATTCCCAATTTTATATTGGTTGTGTGTCGTAGTGTTAAATTTTAGTTTGCAATTTTCAGCTGTGTCATGCAGAGTGCAGAATTAGTAACAGAAGGTGGGTCTTTAGAACGGTTATTAGTTCCTTCAAGAACGTTAAGTGAGGTTAAACCAAAAATAATACAGTTTAATAATAAAAACTATATATTTCCAAGTGCCTGTGATAATTTACAAGAAGGAACTATTGAAACGGTTGGTGCTATAAACCACAGATCTGTCAGGAAAAAACTTGAGTTCTCTGTCGACCACCAGCGACAGCAACAGCAGCAAATTTCTAGTGGGAAACAGCCAATCAAAATTTTACGTAGAAGCAGCTTAGACATGTTTTCAGACTCAAGTTCCTTATCGGATGATGCGTGTAAGTGTGGGTCAGAAACTGCTAGTGTTAGCAAGAATAGTGACATTGGCAAGCTAGAGTTGAGAGAGGAGGTTGGTGCCAAGTGTTCCATGCAGTTCAGCGAAGTTAATATATGTACAAGAGATGAGCAGTCATTACAAAAACGAGAGGACAGCGAGGAAGATGAAGGAATCATCAGTTTCTACGAGACAACCCTGTTGAGCCCAGCAGAGTCGGGGTGTAGTTACGACTCTCTGGGCTCATTGGGGCAACTCCCCTTTATCCCGCAGTTGCAGTGTTCCATGGAGCCCAGGTACTGGCACCGGGAACCCTTCTACAGTGATCCCCGGGATGTGACGGGTCCCATGAAGGTGGGAAATATTGTTCTGCACTTGCGCTCCGGCCCGCCAGCTCCGCAGACCACGGTGGTCCGAAACATNAATTTTACTTAAGAGAAAAATCGCATTTGAGATGCTGCAAGGAATTGAACAAATACTAATGTTATAAGCAGGAAATAAAATATATTAACATAGTTATATGCAGGAAATGAAACCATTAAGCCTTATGGAGAAATTGTGGGACCATGAAATAATGGTGTTATATGTACGGAAATGTTATGTGCGGGAATGTTATAACAGGGTTCTACTGTACTTTGTCCTGGCTGAATATGTCAGCGGGACTGGAAGTCTTGATACAGTAGGTATCTCAAACTGTCCATTGAAATTGGGTTTCTAAAGACTGTTTTATGTAGTAATGAAGTTACTTTGTAGCAGGTAACTGAGAAAGCTATATCTGTTGTTTCTTGTAGTAGAGAACTTCTGAGCATGCAACTGAATTCTGGTAGGAAATTTTTGCAGGTGTTTGAATGGTGGGGGCATGCAGAGATGCTAGATGGTCGTAACAACAAATTTTTTTTGCTCGGACCTTAACATTTCAGTGTAAACTGCTTGCCCTTTTCCATGAAAACATTTTTGGATGCACTCTTATCACAACAAAACTAGTGTTTCTCCAGTAACAATTCTGCAATAGTTTGCATCAAAGCAAGAAGCTTGAATGTATTTTTAAAAACATTTTGATGAATGCTAGAATGTATTTTGCTCTGTCAATAGTCAAGAAATGTCAGCAGCTACAAGGGAGCTTAGATAAAACCCTTCCTCTCCCAATATTCTTCTTTGCGGATCACACCTCGAAGGATTAGATGTGTCTGGCTGAGAATGCCTTACATAGAGTGTTAATATTCTGTAAAACTGTGCCTATTTCAGTAGCTCATGTCGGTATTGGAATATCGAAGCCAGATGTCTGTGTGCTTAACACATGTGATATGTATGGGATAGCTGATGAAGCATTGTGAATGCTAACTCATCTGATGTAGGCATAGTAGTTGTTACATTTAATTTGCTGTTAAGCAGTGATCAGATGTGCTTTGGGAGTCCCCTGCTGCATGGCTTTGAATTGAGGACATCGTCAATAGCTTCACCAGCACTTACAGAATGAGTTTGGTAACAGGTTGTTGACCTGAGGTGATATTGTGTTGTCGTCATCGCAGCCGGTTAGTACCCTGTGCTGACGACTTGCAGGAGATAGGGAAGTGGAAGTGAAGTGAGGCAAGGAGAATTTATCCAGAAGTGGAGATTAGAGAATTTTTTAAAGCTGCCGGTGAAGCACTTCAATTTTAACGCCACTTTCTGAAAACAGACTAGCGTGTCTTCTTGAGATGAACCATGTTTCAGCAGCAATGAAACTGTCTGCAGTTAGGTGTTTAATTTTGGTGTGATTTGCATTGTTAGCAAAAAATATGAATTACAGGACAGGCACACCTTTTTTGGCTGTACATTGATGCAGCATGTTGAGCTGTATGGGTATTGATACAGCATAATCACTTCTGTTTTGCTCATTTGCTCTAGCAGCCCTTTTGTTATGAACAAACATATCATGTTTCAATGATGTTCCTAGACACCACTTTGGTTGCTGTCAGCTCGCATGTCCTGGGTGCGAAGTGCCATGGCATTGCGACAGTTGTAGAGACCGCAGACGTCTCTCGTGCACTTATTGCATTACCAGTAAGTCCACTGACCAATGAAGTATTTTGACAGGTATGGTGCCTTCAGCTTTCTGGACGCAGAGTTGGGGAAAACAGTTTACGGAAGAAATTTTAATGGTATTATAAGTTAATAATGCAAATATTTTAATATAGCATGTAGTTAAATATAACATGCTACAATAAAAGATTCAGGCAAATACAATTTGTACAGTTCCATCAGAATTCTCTTCTTTTCGTCAAGCAGTGGCAAAGGCATGGCCAGTGCCACCTTGTTGAGTGCTGGCTTCAAGAGATGATGAGCCTCTGCACTGGGATGCCTGCAAACTGTAGCACTAACTGTCCCATAGGTAGTCACTTGCTCTCCTTGTCACCTTGCCACAGCCATCCTTTAAGATGTGCGGTCTTTGTGGACTGTGGTTCTTGGCAGTTCTGTGATGGCTGCCTCTAGAGTTGCCACCAGCGCACTTTATTGGCAGGAAGTGAGGTTGTAGGAATGTCATCACTTCTTATTCATTGAGTAGTAAAATACTGATTACATGGATCATCACAGCAAATTCTTCCCTGCGCACAAATACTGCATTCAAATAATAGGCTACCTGCAGCATGTAATTATTTATCAGCTAAGATCTCTACAAAATATATTTGCGACCAACATTTTTAAAGAGTGATGAATTGTGATTTAAATGAAAAATTATGGTAGGTATGTTTGCAGGAGTAAATTGTATCATATTGTAAGTAGACTGTCAACTTTTGTAAAATTCTTTTAGATGGTAGTGTCATTGGTCACCATTATGTTATTCTGTTTTTGTGTTTTATTGTAGCTGTAGTTTTTGAATAATCTACAAAAAATTCTAATCTTGTTATGTTTTATACTTTTCAGAAAGTTTAATTAATTTATTGTGACTTCCCCCTCCCCCCTTGTTGCCAAGACCTATTCCCAATTTTATATTGGTTGTGTGTCGTAGTGTTAAATTTTAGTTTGCAATTTTCAGCTGTGTCATGCAGAGTGCAGAATTAGTAACAGAAGGTGGGTCTTTAGAACGGTTATTAGTTCCTTCAAGAACGTTAAGTGAGGTTAAACCAAAAATAATACAGTTTAATAATAAAAACTATATATTTCCAAGTGCCTGTGATAATTTACAAGAAGGAACTATTGAAACGGTTGGTGCTATAAACCACAGATCTGTCAGGAAAAAACTTGAGTTCTCTGTCGACCACCAGCGACAGCAACAGCAGCAAATTTCTAGTGGGAAACAGCCAATCAAAATTTTACGTAGAAGCAGCTTAGACATGTTTTCAGACTCAAGTTCCTTATCGGATGATGCGTGTAAGTGTGGGTCAGAAACTGCTAGTGTTAGCAAGAATAGTGACATTGGCAAGCTAGAGTTGAGAGAGGAGGTTGGTGCCAAGTGTTCCATGCAGTTCAGCGAAGTTAATATATGTACAAGAGATGAGCAGTCATTACAAAAACGAGAGGACAGCGAGGAAGATGAAGGAATCATCAGTTTCTACGAGACAACCCTGTTGAGCCCAGCAGAGTCGGGGTGTAGTTACGACTCTCTGGGCTCATTGGGGCAACTCCCCTTTATCCCGCAGTTGCAGTGTTCCATGGAGCCCAGGTACTGGCACCGGGAACCCTTCTACAGTGATCCCCGGGATGTGACGGGTCCCATGAAGGTGGGAAATATTGTTCTGCACTTGCGCTCCGGCCCGCCAGCTCCGCAGACCACGGTGGTCCGAAACATTGCGTCTCCAGAGCTGGGAAACGACCGTGAACGTAAGAGAATCATGGTGCCTTCCAGCCCAGGACACAACAGCTCAGATGAGGAGTTGTTGCTGAGCCCAGAGTCCTCTGCTCCCGCCCACAGCACACCACTGGGTTCCGTCAATGAGCGAGGTCATAGGGAAGATGTCTCTGCAGAGTCTCCATTGCAGAGTTCACAGGTATGTCGTGTTCTTCTGACAGAGATGTAGTGCATGTGTTTGCAAGTAAGGTAACAGTTTCTGATTACCGTACAAAGTTAACAAGAAGTCAGGAACTCTTTGTGGACATAGATGTTTTAACATAACTCTTTTATGGTATATTTTTTGGTTTCAAAACTCATCCCCTTGTAAGACCTGCACCCCACATTTTAACATATTCCCAGGAAGAAAATATTTTTGTGTATTCTGTTTTAAAAACTTGTGTTTCAGTGCACAACTGTGTTGAATTTCTATAAGTATTTTTTGGTAACAAAATATGCCATGAGCTATTCCTATTTATCCAACCTAAATAAACAATTCCATTAAAAAAAATGATTTGTTCCAGGGAAATAGGGCAAGTACTATATTTGTGACTATGAAGTTTTGCCTCCCAGGAACATGCTCTGCTGTCTGCTGGTGTCAGTCAACGTGTACAGTCTGAGCAAGATGCAAATATGTATAACTAGATGAGGTATTTAAAAATGAAAGGCCACTCATCTCATGGCGATATGCCACTTGAAACATGAAAACTTGTAATTATTTGTTAGAGTTACTCATACATGAAAAACTTGGACAACTTTAAACAAATCGTCAAATGTGGATGACTTGTCTGCTGGCCCAACCACTTATTTAACAATCTGAACGTCAAACCTCACACCTCAACTTTGTAGCACAGTCGTTATCTATTTGTTTCTATCATCACATGGCCAACACCACTACCTCTGCTGTACCTATGCACTTGTCTGTGCTATGAGGAACCCCACTGTTTTCAGTTCCGTATTTTCTTCCAAAACCCTAATCTCTATGTAAGACCGCATTCTAACTTTTCATATTTGTTATAAAAAAAATGGGAGTGGTATGTGCATAAAATACAGTATTTNCCGTACCTATGCACTTGTCTGTGGGAGGGAAAGTCCGTGTTATGAGGAACCCCACTGTTTTCAGTTCCGTATTTTCTTCCAAAACCCTAATCTCCATGTAAGACCGCATTCTAACTTTTCATATTTGTTATAAAAAAAATGGGAGTGGTATGTGCATAAAATACAGTATTTGAATATTATATTTCTCATTTAAATACTTTAAATGTATTGCACTTTGACTTGTTAAAAGTATAATATAAGATAAATATACAGTAGAACCTTTCTAAAACAACCCCTTACAGTTATTAGAAATAAGGTCGTTATGATAAATTGGTCACTATAGATATTTTGGGGGATTTTGGACCAATTTTGGCCTACCTCCAACCCTTGTTCACCAAAATATATGAATTTTTGTATGATGCCATGTTTAGTCATCTTTAGTATGAAAATGACATTTTTTAAAAGATAAATATAAAGTTATTTTAATAGGCACATGTCTTTTGAAAAAAATTATACCTGAGAGGCTTATGCTTTGCTTCTGCTTGTCTCCCAAAATGTTAGAAACATTGAGTGGCATGAGGATTTACTGAGCATCGTAAGTCCATGTTCAATTGTCTCTGGTGTTAAATCAACATGATTTTTCTATAGAATATTCATTTAATTGAATAGTCAGATGTCTTCCAAATTAAGTATCACAGAGGGGTATGTGGAACCTTTCTTGTCACCAAACAATTGCAAAATTGTAACATTGAATTTTGTCTTCATACAGTATTTATGAACCCAAATTCAAGTTTTGATCGCCTCTGTGTGGAAAAACCAGAGCACATTTCCATGAAACAATACTTTATATTAATAAACAGACATATTCTGAATAAAATTATGCCAGATATGGGTATATGCAATTTCATGTTGCCAATAAATTATAAAAATTGTAACATTAGACATAGACATGACCTACATTTTTCAGAATGGAAATTCAATGTTTAATGGTCTCTTGCAAAAAATCTTACAATTTTTCTACAAAATATTAATTTATATCAATAAAAAGGCATCTTATGAATAAAATGATGGCACAGGAGGGCATCTGTGACCTCCTTTGTTACCAATCAATTACAAAAAACATTTACATTGGACATGGCCTATGTTTTTTGGCACGAAAATGCAATGCTTGTTGGCCCCTTGCACAAAAATCTGACAATATTTCAATTAAACATTAATTTATATTAACATGCAGATGTCTTCTGCATAAAATTGTATCATAATATGGTATCTCCAACCACCTTTGTCGCTAATCATTTACAAAAGTTTCTTGGAGTGAAAATTCAATGTTTGATGGTGTCTTGAAAATAATCTGAGGAGATTATTTCAACGAAATATTAGTTTAAATTAATAAACAGAAGTCTTCCGAATAAAATGATTCTATAGAAGTGTATATGCAACCTCCCTTGTCGCCAGACATATGAAATTGAAGGTTTAGTGTTTATGCCACCCACAATTACTACTTTTAGAAACCCAGGTGACTGAAACTCTGGTTTCAACGTGAAGATCACATCTCATATCTGATGAACCCCAAGGGATGAACCCAGTAAAAGGGTGCTTGAGGGGTAGGGGTGGGGTGTAGAAGCCTGGAAGGGAGGAAGCGGGAATGTGTTTGGCTCTCGTCAGGTGTGATGGACTGGCAGAGAGGTGGAGTTCAATGGAAGGAAGCCTTGCCATGGTAGCACATCATGTATGTGCTGTCCAGAGTTGTATTTGTGAGTCAATATGTAGGCTTCCATGCAGCTGATGGCATGTCCAAAAAAAAACCAAGTGAAATAATTCTTCAACAAACAGTAATCTAAACCCAAGAGAAATCTAAGTCTTAATAACACAANAAAAAAAACCAAGTGAAATAATTCTTCAACAAACAGTAATCTAAACCCAAGAGAAATCTAAGTCTTAATAACACAAGCTAAGAGAGAAGGCAAGTGAGGGAAAGCACAATGACAGGAAAAATATTGAGGGTAGTTGCATCGCACACTGAAACATTCGGCTGCTGCAGGGGTGGAGGGTGGTTGAAGTTAATAGCACTGGTGGCCTAGGAGGGTGATATCTATTTTTATATATGAGCTAGCCTAGCCTGGCCTGTACTGTGCTCACCAGTAACCAAAAAAAGTAAAACAGATTTTTTTTTTCAAAAGATTGACCTCCAATTTTTTGCTTTTTCAGGCAAATTTTTTACAGTTCCTCAAATGAGTCGTTATAAAAAGACTCCCTATAAATGGGGTTTGACATAGAGATGTTCTACTGTGTTTGGTTGCACATTTGGAAGGTGTGTTTGGCCCAGTGGGTGAGATGTAGCAGTTTCATGGGCACTGNTTCTACTGTGTTTGGTTGCACATTTGGAAGGTGTGTTTGGCCCAGTGGGTGAGATGTAGCAGTTTCATGGGCACTGTGAATACTCTGAAGACAGGATAGTGAATATGTGCAGGTGTCAGTGCTCCACAGGCAGCTGTTGAGGAGCCAACTGCGACNTCTGAAGACAGGATAGTGAATATGTGCAGGTGTCAGTGCTCCACAGGCAGCTGTTGAGGAGCCAACTGCGACAGGCAATGGCAGACTCTCCACGTCCTGCATCCCGCTGCCAGGTTGCAGGGACTACCCCCGACAATACTCACGCCTTCCTGCTGTCCTTCCACAACTTGCAGCAAGCACGTCCTGTTGCCCAGGTGAGCAATGAAACTTGCAGCAAGCACGCCCTGTTGCACAGGTGAGCTCTAAAACATTGGGAATTAAGTTGCACATAACATAAAGCCCGTACACTGCTTGCCTAAGAAAGTTGTCAGCTCCGGAAACATTGTGGAGCTGCAGGTACTATGNTCTGAAGACAGGATAGTGAATATGTGCAGGTGTCAGTGCTCCACAGGCAGCTGTTGAGGAGCCAACTGCGACAGGCGATGGCAGACTCTCCACGTCCTGCATCCCGCTGCCAGGTTGCAGGGACTACCCCCGACAATACTCACGCCTTCCTGCTGTCCTTCCACAACTTGCAGCAAGCACGCCCTGTTGCACAGGTGAGCTCTAAAGCACTGGGAATTAGTCCAAAGTTGCACGNGTTGCCCAGGTGAGCAATGAAACTTGCAGCAAGCACGCCCTGTTGCACAGGTGAGCTCTAAAACATTGGGAATTAAGTTGCACATAACATAAAGCCCGTACACTGCTTGCCTAAGAAAGTTGTCAGCTCCGGAAACATTGTGGAGCTGCAGGTACTATGTATGGTTATGTCACCTCAGAACCTTGGCTGCTCATTCATTCTCGTGTGTAAAATTAGCCGTTAGTACATCACCTCCTCGTGGATTGAGCGGCGCATTAAGACATGAAATTTGTAGATGCCAATTCTTCCTGTCGACAAGTGTTATTTGCAGATCCGAACAGTATTATTTTTGATAATGAAATGTCGGTCATAGAGGATGTAAAGGGTAAGTTGCATACTGTTGCAGCACACGTTCCTCACCCTGCTATCTGTGGAGCTGCATGTGAGGACACGAGGAGACTTGCGGCCGGACCCACAGCTCGACCCCATTCAGGCAGTCTTCTACGCTCTCTCCCGGGATGTCCCAGGACAATCTCGCCTCTGCACAGGTATGCACCATCACTGCTATGTTCTGGTGCGCATTCCCACTGTCACTGTTCTCCTGGCTGTCATATTTGTGCATAACGGCAGCATTGATTTTTAACTTCCTACCTCTGTAAAAGAATTTATTCTAACCAACAACTACCTCAGAATTTTTGGTGATGTGTTTAAAACTGAACAAAACCCTTTGAATAACACAGTATATTGAAGTTTGTAAGCAAGTAATATAATTTACTGCATTCCTTGTAGGAATGTTATAAATCAGTGGTATAAGGTTGTGGTGTTAGTTTCTTTTTCATTTCCTATATACTTCTGCTAGAGGATTAGAAATTGTGTTGAGTCTTCACTACTCCTGGTTAGCTAATATGTCGCTGTTCTTTTCAATTTAATTCAGAACTTTGCAAAGACATTTTAAAAATTTGATAAAACTGTTACAGTCCGGATGCTTATGTACAAGTAAGAAACTTGGATCATTTGTGATGATGCAGTTGCTGTCTTTATAAATGACTAATGGAGCAACGGTTTGACTCTCAGTATGGAAACATGACAATTAAGTCAGTGGACAAAGCCACCATTATAGAAACAAAAGAGATTCAGAAACTTTGCATGGAGACTCATTACAAGTTATGAAGATTTACACACATTTCACAGCAGAGACAAGAAACCATTATGAAACCACTAGCCAGACTACTAGAACAGGGTCGCATTACCCCTTAGTCATTAATTATTAATGAACATGCCTGTCACGGTCGCGCATCCGTACTCTATGCTGGCGAGTAACTGTATCACACCACCGAAATTACCTGATTGTGGGTATCGCACAATGCGGCTGCTATTGCGTGTGTGAAAATTGCCTTATATGAGCTTTGCATGTTCCAGATGGTGTGAAACTCGTTACATGTACTTTCCCACACTTATCAAACTGCACGAAAATAATAGTCCACTTTGTTCCAGAACGTACTAAAAAAACACTTAACTGTCTTTTCACTGTTGCCTGACTTGAATTAAACTATAACTTTGAAGTGAAATGCATGGCAAATACACATAAAATTATCACTACCAAAACATTTAAAATACTGTAAAATCTTTAAATTAGGATCGTTCTTGGTTTCCGATTAAATAGTTGTAACCTTGGAAAGGTAGTTCGAATTTGACCAATTCTGATACACCCCAGACACAAAAATTGTGTTAAAATTTTACTTAGGCCATTTTTGCACTGCATTTACCACAGAATTACACTTTATATTTGTAAAAGACAGTCAAATGGTTCCTGTAAATTTACTCCGTATGATACACGTGCTTGTAAGATCAAATTGGACTTATTTTAATTGACTTTGGTGCCTCAAAAACTCAATTTGGTTTTTTCAGATGTTTCTGGAATGAAAATAAGATTTTTTAATACCAAATATTAATTTATTTTAATATACTTATGTCTTCTGAGATAAATTATACCCCACCTGGATATTATGTACTCCTCTTGTTACAAAAACACCACCTCAACACGGCACTCCACGTAACTTGTAGCGAGCACGAAATACGTTTTCATTAGCTTCTTGCAGGAAAAACAGAGGATTTTTTTATTTAAATGTGAATTTTTTATCACAGATCCGTTACCTGATCCTTTGCAGGCTTTATATGCCTGCAACATAAGAGATATTAAATGTATTTGCAATTAGCATGGCTAGCTTTGCCGTCACTCTGAACGAGCTGTGCCCACGAGACTGTGGCCTTTTCCCCTTATCGCCTCTATACGCAAGGCGCTCAACTGGCGTGCAGTCTTTTCATTGGCGACTTGCCTGAATGTGATTTTTTAAGTGGCGACCCCACATTTTTATGGCACGTTAACAAAGATAAAAGTATGATGCATATCTAAAGACAACTCTGATTTTGAATCACCTGTTTTAGACATATTCATGCCCAAATAAAATAGTCCTTGGAGTTGAAATGAGAACTTGAAATTTTTCTTTTGCTGGTTGGAATATTGTATAGTAATTGTTCCATGCAAGTAGTTGCATGCTGTTTTGCTCAGGTTTTGGCAAGCTCTGCTAGTTAGGCAAGGTGACCTCAACTGTGTGTGAGGGAAGGGTAGGCCTTTGATATAGCCAGAGACTCTTTCTGTTGCCAGTGCCTGAGCGTTTGGTTCACTCCCCAATGGAGGGTGTCCCTCCACCTGATAGTAGCAAGACCTGCTCCCAGACTCAGTGATGGCCAGAGAAGCAGTGTTATCGCTGTTAGCCTAATGCTCAACAGAGTCAGGTAACGTTTCCAACTTGGGGGGTGCATGTATCCCTAGGGGTGGTGGGATGCTTCACTGTGCCTACTTCAGTTGTGCCCAGTTGTGCCCAGCTAAATCTGGACACAGAGGTGTTCAGTTTGGCCGTCTCCACCCACCACCCAGCAGACAGCAGTCGCAGTGAACAAAGTGCTGAGGTGCGTGCCACCACAGGGTCGCCAAATGCCTTGGTGTAGTTGCCGAGGCGACCCATAGCAGCAGAGAAAGAGGTACAAGGAGGCATCTTGGCTTCCCTCCTCTATAGATGCCCTTAAAGGCTCAGTGTTTAGGGGCAGGCCGCTCCTACAGCCCGCTTTGAACACAAACTCTGTGCGTAGAGGCTCGTTCGCTTTTATCGCCCCATAAGAGAAAACCCAGTGTGCATCGAAGACGCTGCCGGAGTCCTATCGCTCGTTTGGCGCAGGAGCATGCTCTTCACGAGGGACGGTGCTCGGGCCTATAGCAGTTCGTGGAGAGGGTCCCCTGATTCCCCTCGGTGAGAAGTTGAGTGAGTGGTGTTACTGCTACTGACCTTAACTGCCCCTCTGGGTTCACAGTGTTCCCCCACGTCAGGACTCCACTGCTCTCAAGTAAGCGGTGTTACCAGCTTGTAGGCTGAGATTCGTGATGCCTCAACTTGTTTGTTCTCCCCAAGCCTCAGGAGCCTTAGAGAAGGCTTCTCTCTCCCCCCTGCTTAAGAGGCGCCAGGAGGGCAGCACTACCACCAGCAACCAGCTAACCAAATTTTGACAAGAGGTGGGAGCGCCCTTCTGTGGAGACTTTTGGCTCGATACTGTATCACTGTGGTGGTGCATGCACCTAAAAGTAGATGATTGGATATGCACACAGAAGTAAAGCGGGTAAGAGAGGTGAAAGGGAAAGAGAAAGATTGGACCAAGAAGAGGTTACTTGGTAGATATATGTTTTATTCCATCATTAGGAAGTTACAAATACAATATCTCCGACCTGTGCTTGCTAACGTCTGATGGATGAGGAACCAAGTTTGCCAAGCTGTTTTCCACAGGGCGACAACGAGATAATGGTAGAAGAGAGGGCGAGAATGACCCTGGTAATACCAAGCCGGGTGCGGACGAGGCCCGTGGCCAAACTTGAAGCAAAAGGAGAAGGCTCCGCGACAAGAGCTTCTGCCTGATGGGTTGAAAACATAAATCCTGACAATAGTAAAGTACTACATCTAAGTTATACTATTACTGCCGAAGGCAAGCGGTACAGCAAGCGACATGCATAAAAATAAATACCAGTGAGAGACCTGGCGAGCGAGGGTTTGCTGTAGCTGGCCGCATGGAAGGGGAAGCCTCCCCTGATGCGTGGCGAGTGTGTGCGTTTGGTGCCTGCCGGCCAGGGGAAGGCTAGCTAGGGGCTAGAGCATGGCGTCGTGCAGATTGCCAGCCTCTCAGGTGGCAAGGAGGTGACTCGCTTGTGAATAGGAATGGTGCAGAGGTGAAAAGAGAAGTGGCGTTCGGCGCTATGGTACACCAGGGGAGCACCACAGGTTGAGACTTATATATGTATGCGACAGCTCTCGTGGCGTGTCACATTTCGGGGGGTATCATTTTATTCACATTAAATTTAGTGATGGGTCGAGACTTGAAAAATCGAGTCGAGATGAACTAATAAAGATTGACTCATTATTCGAGTCAAATTTTTTTTTCAGCAGACCTTGATCTATTGATTGTGAAAGTTGAGTCACAGTGCTTTTAGGTTATAAACATCAAATATTTGCACCTGACATTTGTTTTCTGTGCCTTGCAAATCAATAATTTTACATTGCTAAACACCTAAAGGCTCACCAGTATGACACAGAATAACACTGCTACATGCATTGACTCTCAGTTGATACTTTGATGTTTTGTATATGCGGCTGCGATAGTCAGATGAAGCATGACACCCAACTCACGAGCTATTCTGGCAACGAGATTGTGAAGTGCTTACCTACAAAACTGAGGCAAAAATACAGAGTATATTTAATTGTGTTATTTTTTTATTGCAGAATTTTTTACCTGAACAAAACAAAATTCATTATCATTAAATAAATAACTTATTAAATGAAAATCATATTCAAATGTAATTATTTTATGATAATTTATGTTAAATGCATAATCATTTTGTTTGGACAGTGATTGAAGCGGACTAATCGCTGGATGGATGTTGTTAGCACAAAGTTGTAGGTATGTGCGCCTGAACCAGCATGATGACAAAGGCAAACAGAAGTGAATGGACACAGATGCCGTAGAGAACTTCAGTATATGTGTGTTTAGGAGTTTAATTGTTATTGACCTCAAGAATTCCAATTACCGGTATTGTATGTACTGTAAAGAAACATTTTTTTTATCAGGATGGAAATGTGGACTTGAGCCCTTTTGCCTCCCAGCAAAGCTGTTTCTCTTGCAGCCTTTGTGGCACTGGGCAACATATAACACAGCTGGGAACTGTCAAGGTCAACAGGTACAGTCTCTGCACAACATAAATACATACAATCATACAACATATTTAAACGTGAAAATCCATTTTATCTCATGGTATGTCACACCTTCAGCAGAAATATGCACAGAAACTTTAAACTTGTAATGAAAATAAGGAACAAGTATTTACAAAAACATGGCAGTAGGGAAAAAGAAGTTCTGCGAATCACTTAACCAGCAAAGAATTATTCTTTTGGGTAGAAACTAGTCCCAAACTTGTTTCCTTGGTAAACAGTGACTATAAATAGGTGTAGAAGTTATAAGGGGGCGGGTGTTATACCCGTATACAGAGGTACACACTTGCATTTATGGTGAAAATTCTTTTTTAACTTGAAAATTTTTTACTGAACTCAAATTGACTCGAGTTTCATATAATTTGACTCAACTTAAAGCTGCAAAAATCAAACTAGCCCATCACTACTTAAATCAATATGTTGCGTTTAAATAAAATCATGTTGATTTTACTCAAAATAGGATTAAACACTAACATTACAAGGAAAAAAAGTACCTTTAAAAGCAAAAAAAAACATCTTTGCAAAAAATAATTACTTGTTAAAATTGTGTAACATTTTCAGGTGAAACCATTTTCTTTGAAATGCCACAGTCATGATAGGTGTATAAACGGCACTGTGCTGTAGTGGATTACCATTGCATACTTGTGACTGCAGTGACTTTGTTAGAGGTCAGTCTCAGCGGACAACTTGATCGCTTGGTGGTACAGTGCGTTTAACAGGAATTACAATGTGTTGTTAAGAACTGATATCGCATTATTAGTTTAATTTAATGCTTCATGTAACTACCGGTTCCCCTCTTGCCAGGTGTTTAAGAGGATGAATCAAGCACATGCAGCAGAGAGAGAGATAGAGATAGATATAGGGAGAGATAGCTAGATAGATAGAGAGATAAATAGAGAGAGACAGAGATATATAGAGATAGATATATAAAGATATAGATAGAGAGCAATAGATATATTGAGATATATAGATATAGAGATAGATGGAAATATATCTAGATAAAGATATATATATATATATATATATATATAGAGAGAGAGAGAGAGAGAGAGAGAGAGAGAGAGAGAGAGATAAAGAGAGAGCGAACTCAGCTTTTTTGCGAACATCATCTTCCCCTCTTGCTGGCATGTAAAGGGAGCAAGAAAGGTGCGCAGCTGATATATATGTATGCCATGCTGGTTGCTAGGTAACCGCTTCCCCTCTTGGGCATGTAAGGGGAGGGAGCAAGATGGTGCCTGACTGCCCAACTTAAATCAGCTGAAGTGGAGAGCACCGTACCCCAGTGATGGTAAATGGCAGCACACTTCATGTATTTCACACACAATTATTGGATGTTTGCGTAAACACCTAGATCAAAAATGATTGTCACGTAAAATCTTAAGTGACTGGAACAAAATATTTTTTGATTGATGGAATATCTGATTGATCATAGAAGTAAATAATTTTATGATTATATAGAAATTTTGTGGGATCACTGAAAATTAATGGTGGATACCATTTTCAGTACATACAGAGTCCACTGTGGCAGGTTAATCATCAGCCCTGGTTTGAAACCATCATTTGAGAAGGGGATGATTGTGCAAGGTTGGAGGAAAGTGGTCATCTGGAGTGCAAGGCGACTGTACATTTTTTTCTTGCTTGGTGGCCATGGTGGTTTTCCGCCACCATCCAATGTCAGTTGGCTTCTAAAATATTTAGGCACTGGTAGGTACCAGGGGTTGGAGTCAATTTGTAGTTGTTATTTCTTGTCTGTTATTTTTGCTGACCTAACCTCTTCACTAGTGTGCACATGTTGATACCCTCAGCTACACTATGAATTCTTTATTTGTAAGTTACAGCATGGCATTTGATTGTGGTAACCAGGAACACTATGGAAATAGAAATAGTCTGTGTCTATAGGTTAGTCTTTGTAGCTATATTGATATTGTCTGGACTAAATCCTCTGCCAAAAAAAAAATATCTTTTGTGAATGCTGTCAATTTGCCACAAAGTATGTCTCACTGGTTATGCTCTTTTTACTGTAGCTAAAGAGATATACACATTGGAGAGTGGATTGTGTAGCTGGCCACATGTATCTGACGACATAACACCTCCACAATGAACCTGGTAATGTAGGAATCATCCCATCAGGTGGGGTTCAGGTCAATTAGTCTAGGACAGTTTCCAATGACAAGGTTTACCACAGAGAATAAACTTATTATGTAGGCATGGAGTAAACTGAACTGTGACCCTTACGCTTCCTGCCAATGCTGCCCCAGTGGTTACTCCCAATATTTAATTTCTTTGACCAGCCAGCCAATGGTGATACAGATATATGGCTGCTAACAAAAAGTGGAATTTCCATCCCAAACATGTTGCAAGTCCTGTTAGCCAGAGTGATGACAGAACAAGCCAGTCTGTCTCTCCATTAATTTATTTTCAGCTATTGTTTTTTTTTAAATTTGGTTTTAAATTGCTCAGTTAACCATAAATCCCCAATTGACTGTGTATTGTGTATCATGAAATATTTATTTGAAAGAAATGTGTAGTAAATTTTTTGTAGTGTTGTCAGCCCTGTGCTAGGATGTCTCATTATCACTCCTGCTGTTATGTGCTTGTGTCCGTCGTGTTAACGGGAAAGGTGTGGTGTGTGCAGGAGTGATAGTGGTTGGCTCGTCACTAAGGGGCTCAGCGGTCGACTGCCAAGTGGAGATAGTGGCAGATGAGATGGAATTGCTGGCTGCTGTGGAGCGACTGGTCGCTACCTGGGACCCTGACATCTTGGCAGGATACCAGGTCAGGCTTTCCTCACCTCTTACATTGTCTCTGTCATAATTGTTTGAATAATATTCTTTACTTTTGCAGAAATACTTTATTAGTGTACTTTAATTTCTCTCTTATGATTGACTAGCATATATTTGTGACATGATATATACAGTGGACTTCCTATCTACCGTTTTTCAGGGGACTGTCAAAAAATTTTCATACAAGCAGGATTTAAGTAGATGAGGGTTTTGACATGTACAGTGAAACTTCCATATAACGGACACCCTTGGGGAATGAAATATTGTCTGCTATATAGAAGTGTCAGCTTTTGGGAGAAAAATGAAAATAATGTTTTAAATTGTACATACATACAAGATGTGCCATAGATAAATAATAAATTATGTACATATTTACGTGCAAAAGGAAATTTATTTCACAACACGGAGCACACAAAACACTATTACATGCGTAAATTATCTTAAAAATGTATAAAAACAATTTAAAATATTTATGAAGCAATAAAATTTATGACAGAAATTAACACTTAAAAAAATCTGTTATTTTTGATTAATTTTTTTTTTAATAAGAATTTTATTTTTAACATTTGACTCAATCCTCAATGCTAAGTCGAGTCCCTCAGCGTCACTGTTTGAAATAAAAAAATTTTTGACCCGCTTAATTTGTAGTAAAACTTCTTCAGCCTTCATCGGTGGGTCATCGTCCTCCACTTCTGACTCTCGTAAAATTTCTTCGTCATTTAGGCTTTCCTCTGAAATGTAAACAAATGAAAAATTAGTTTTTTTTTAAGACAAAAACATTATTACATATGTGTACGTATACTGTAACTGTATGTTTCCTTCACGAATAAGATCTGCAACATTCAGAGAATTATTTTCTGTGACCAGACTTCCATCAATGTCAGCGTACGTTGTTTCGCTCGTCAGGTCGTATGATGTTGGCAGGTCTTGAAGTTCTCCATCTTCATCAACATCTTGTGAATTTGCGGCTTCATCGCTGGAATTTACGAATCCCGACTTTATGAAGCAATTTAACACAGTTTCTTTGCTTATTTTTTTCACGGAGGACGTTATCCAGTGAATTGCATCCAAGATGTTAATTTTCTTTGCAAGATCACTTGACGATGTCGCATTGTCCATGTTGGCCAACAGGTGCTTCAAAACACACTTTCTATAGTGAGTTTTGAAGTTCTTTATAATCCCTTGGTCCAAAGGTTGGCATGTAGCAGTTGTATTCGGTGGGAGGAATACAATTTCCACATTGCTGAAATTTGTATTGGGATGGGAGGCTGCGTTATCCATAAATAAAACTATTTTTTGATTTTGTAGAATCATTTTGTTGTTCAATTTTGTCAACCAAATGTTCATAACATCTCTGGTCATCCACGCCTTAGAATTAGAATGCCAATCCACATGCAACAAATTGATATCGATACCTTTGAAACACTGAGGATTTTTTGACTTTCCTATGACCAGAGGGTTTTCAAATTCACCAAGCATATTTGTGCATAAGAGCAAAGTTAAACGCTCCTTTGAAACTTTTCCTCCTTGACAACGCTCATTTTTCAACTGCATGGTTTTATCCGGAAGTGCTCTAAAAAATAAGGCGGTCTCATCGCAGTTTAAATGTTTTTGGGTTCAAAACCAACGCAATATTGTTGAAGTTTCTCTGTCCAATTTTGTACTACGTACTTCTGTGTCTACTGAGGCGCCTTCTCCACTAATGGTTTTATAAGATATCATATGCCGAGATTTGAATTTGTAGAGCCATCCTACAGAGGCTTTAAAATCCAATNCCGAGATTTGAATTTGTCGAGCCATCCTACAGAGGCTTTAAAATCCAATTGACCAAAATTTTTTGCAACTTCTAAGGCCTTTTCTCGAATGATCGGACCAGAAAGTGGAATGTTTGCAGCCCGAGCACGGCAAAACCATTTGAAAACTGCATCGTCAATGCTCAAACCAGCTGTTTTTGGAAATGATTTACGGGATTCATCATTTCCATGTTTGGTGAATCTATCTAAAAGTTCCTTTTTATTTTTTTATAATTTCACTCTCCTATTTTGAATTTTGCAGCGCAGTATCGCACACTTAGTTTTTCACGTTCACTGGCTTTAATTATTTCCACTTTTTGCTTTAAGTGTCAAACGCACACGGGGAGGCATATTAGAGCTGTGTTTATCGCTCGAAAATCGGAAACAAACTGAAGAGGTAAACATGTTTGTACAGTGTGGCGCAATTGAAATCTAGGAATTTGAGACGAAGGATGTTAGTGGAAGGCAAACGAAACAGAGGGGAGAAGGCTTTTCTCAGAAAACATTCCTTTCCGGGAGGCTGCTGTCCGCTTTTGGGAGATTTTTGGGGTCAGAATATACACAAAAGAGCTGTCCGCGTCCGTTATAGGGAGTGTCCGCTTTATAGAAGAAGAATTTAATATGAAGAAACGAATGGGACTATGCCGGGGAATCAGAATTTGTCCACTCAAGAGAGTTGTCCGCTTTTGAGAAGTGTCCGTTAAGGGAAGTTTCACTGTACATCATTCAAATACAATTTCTAACCTTATTAGACTTCATGTTGAGTATAATAAGAGCTGTACATTATCTGTGGACAAAGTTTAACTAGTAAACATAACAAAAATGGGAATTTAAATAAAAAAATGTTTACTCTAAATAATACATTAAAAAACATTTCACCGCAACTTGTTTAAAATGAAGAATATAACATTTCAAAATACTGTATATAATTGATTGTAATCTGATACCAGAATGCAAGTCGACTTAAAACTTTCACACGCTCTCTGAAAATGAAAATAATATGACACTAAACGCAAGCCAAATCTTGAATGCCCCGTGTGCATTCGTTCAGCTGAGCACTGAGAGATTATCAACCAACAGTGTGTTCAAGGTGGGGGAGATGGCGAAGAGGAAGGGGAAGCGGCGAGAGGAGTGAAACCATGTACCTCTCCAGGCCGTTGCATGTTGGCGGCGCCTTGCGCGCATGGCGAATGTCTATTTAAAAATAATTAATTATATTTTACTGTAAAAAACTTGTAATTTTTAGACAAATGAATAAATAAGGCTATTAAAATTTATTTCTTCTCTATCTTTAATAATTAATCATTCAAAACCACGTCCTCTAATTTTCTCATGCACTTACCCCTGTCGCGAGTTACGCTACATTCGGGCTTGGTACTTACCCATTATTAGACGATAAAAGGTGTGGAATATGCCCTTACAGAATATCAATTTATTCAATACGTGCGTGTCTATTAAAATAAATTAATTTAAATCGTCTGGTTTTCCCGCAGGAAGTTACTGAAAATGAACTTTATGCTTGGTAATACAAGTCAATCAATGTTTAAACCATTTTTGGCAACAACGGGGGTCACATACATACTTCTGGGCATATAATTTTATTTCAGAAGATGCTGTCTATTGAGTTAAATTAATATTTTGTTTTAAAAACATGTTGATTTTACGCCTGAATTTACAATTAAAAACCAACTCTATGGGCAAAAGTGACCTTTAATCACAAAAGAAAGCATCTTTCAATTAAAAATTCCTCGTTAAAATGTATTGCGTAACATTTTCAGGCAAAACCAACAGCTTTGAAATACTTGTGATGACAGGTGCAACTGTTTTGAGCAAAGGATAATCTTGATTAAAGTTCTAGGATCGCGAGAGTGTGTCTCTTCCTCTCTCTTCCTCTCTCTTTCTCTCTCTCTCTCTCTCTTTCTCTCTCTCTCTCTCTCTCTCTCTCT
>NQII01000202.1:605929-700331 GCA_002778355.1 Clitarchus hookeri | reverse complement strand
CCCCCCTATCTTCAGGAACCGTGGCGTGTGTTAGAAGTGCATTGTACTGCTTCCTCCGCCCACCTCCTCCTCCCAATAAGAGAGACACATGTAGGAACTTAGAGAGGGAGTCGAGAAAGGATATAAGCCTCTTTGCGGGGAGGGTGGGGAGGCATTATATCAGTAGATCAGTAGACCATCGGTCAGTTTATTATTACCGGACAGAGGAGTCAGTCGTTATCACCGCAGAGAAAGAAGAGTTCGTCAGTTCTGCACAGAGAGGTCAGCCATGCCGAGAGCGGCCGGGGGAGATCGGACCTCCGGCCACGTCAGTTTGCATAGACAGTCAAAGCAACGAGCTGCAGGTGGCGCTGAGTTCGGTACCGCCACCCCGGGATGCGCAGGAAGGGTGGTCGTCGCGACATTAAGCGGTCAGCCAAATCGGGACGCTAGACGCGGAACTCAGGGCAGAATCAGGGACAGTTACCAGAGTCATGTCGGACGAGTAGTATCACAACGCCGGGACACGAGTCAGTCAGTTACCAGTCACCAGTCAGTCAGTTACAACGCACCGAGAAGGTGGAGTCGAGTGGTGAACTTCAACTAGAAGTGCCATGTCGAGATAGTGGGATAGTCCAATGCAGCCCGTAGCCGGGAAGGACGGGTGGGGGCCCACACGGGGTCCCTCGCCGGGACGTGGTAGGGTAGTAAGTAGTCAGTTACTACCCTACGCAGAGAACGGGAGCAAGTGGTGAGCTCCAACGACAGGCGCCACGTCAAGAGGAAGCCAGCTGCGTGTAACAAGCCAACCACAGAGGGCCTTTAACAGGGCCATCCAGCTCACCAGATCTCATTAACTGCCGGAACGGATTCGGGCCATCCAACTCACCAGACCTCAACTGCCGGAACAACTACCTCGCAGCATGCACAGATAAGTAACTCCGTCGTCACTCAGGGACCTGTCCTGTCACCTAATGCCCCATACAGCGTCGGAAACGTAGCCAGAACATTGTAACCAGCCCTTCAGCCCAGAACTCACAGGGCGTTGAAGTATGTATAAAGTCCCGCAACAGTGCCGGGAATGTGTATGAGTAAATTCCCGTTAAATAAACCTGTTCAAAACTAAGAAGTCATGATGAAGTCATTGTGTTATATACCCTCAACCTCCAAGGCACCTATAGTCTGTGCCACTGAACATTAACTGGAGACCCTACGAACCATTCTGTACACCACAGATGGGGAGTAGCGTCAAGTTAAATTGGCTTCCCAACGTGGGGCCTAGATAAGTCTGTAGAGACCAAATCAAGAACCAGACTATACCCGTATACCCAAGAAAAGGGGTCTCACCCTTACCAGATTTCCGAACTAGTCAGGCTGAACCATACCGAATTACAGAGCTAGTCAGGATGATCCAAAGACTTAAGGGAGTCTCAAACCCTTTGGCGCCTAACGACCAATTCGCATTAGAGGAGGCAAGGGTACTAGGCCGGCAAAATAGGGATTCCTATAGGCGGCGGGCAAAAAGTATGGAGGATACGCATATCAGCAAGACACCGGAGGGAAGGAAGGCGAGAGCCTAAGAAACCCTACTATAGAACCTATGGGCGAGGGATGTGGGAAGCGAAGACGAAAGTCCTCAACTAGAGCCATGCAGTGCTCCATTTTGTAGCGGGACAGGACTATACATGGTCCGGTGCAGCCTCTGTTCCCAGTGCTATTGTAATAAGTGTATCGGTTGGCCCTAGACATTCTGACCAACGAAAGGCACCCAATGCAACTGCCGGAAATGCCGAGAGCAACGAAGCGCCAAAACTAAGGAGTAGGGGAACACTTTTCACCCCCAGACCGAACCCATGTTAGCCACGTGGAACAGACATGTAGAATGCCCGAATTTTCAGGCAGGCCCCATGGAGACNCGACGAAAGGCACCCAATGCAACTGCCGGAAATGCCGAGAGCAACGAAGCGCCAAAACTAAGGAGTAGGGGAACACTTTTCACTCCCAGACCGAACCCATGTTAGCCACGTGGAACAGACATGTAGAATGCCCGAATTTTCAGGCAGGCCCCATGGAGACCCGGTGTATTTTATAGATAATTGTGAACACGAATTCAAGGCCGGCGGGATTCCTAATAAACGGTGGGTGCTGAAGGAACGAGAGCAGTTAAAAGGCGCTGCCCTTATCTGGTGGAACAAATATGGCGAGTTTGTGACGAGCTGGGAGCAGTTGGCTACCTGCCTGAACAATAAGCTCGCAGGGGAGGAAGTCCTTACCGCCTTAAGAACAGACTTCTACACATACAAACAACAAAGGCAGGAAGAATCAGAGATTTTTATTAGGCGGAAAGCGCAAATGTATTCCCACATCGCTTCCAAAAGTACCGAGGTAGAGGGAGTGCGTATCATTACCAAGTTAATGTTACCAGTGATAAGAAGCGCCCTTCGACATCCGCGGGCGACGGGCTTAGAGGAATTGGTGGAGAAAGCGATTGAGGCGGAGCTCGATTACGAAGAACAGGAGAAAACAAATGTTCCGACCCGTCTGCTACCCATACACGCGGCGCGAACGGCAGAGAATAACAGACCCGCTAGAAGCGCAGAGGGGCAAGCAATCCTTGCCGCCGAAGTGTTGGTATTGCCCCGAGCGACACCTGCATCGGGACTGTCCCACAGTGAGAAACCGCCTAGCAGCCGCAAAGGAAAAAGACACCACGGCTGGCCCCCTCGACATAGGGAAGGGGAACCGTCAGGGTGGAAAGAGGGATTCGGGAAATGCCGCCGCTGGGACACAGAGTCGCCCGCCAGCCCCGGCATATTGGGTGTAACCAATTTTAATGTTAAGCGATCTGAGGCCGGGAACACAAACCCCTCGGATAGGAGTCCGCATAAGTAACCAGAATCTCAAGGCAGTACTGAATACGGCCGCAACCAGCAATTTCATTCATAGCCAGCTGCTAACTCCCGAATAGAAAAGCCAGATAAAGAAAAACTCCAGAATAATTCAAATGGCCCAGTCTGACTCACGACTGACCATAGACGGAGTTATTAAATTGCCAGTATCCACAGAAGTAGAAACAGTTCAAACTGAATTTTTTTGCGCACCGCATTTAGTGGAGGAGATTATCCTCGGGCAACATTGGCTAACAAGCCAAAATTGCATAATCGACTGTGGACAACAGCGCCTATATTTGGGCAAACAGGATAGAATGGCCGTAAACTGGGAAGCCCAATAAACCCGCAAAAATTACAAGAAATCTGTAGTGAAGAGGTAAACTACCAACTCGGGGCTGACCAACTGAGGATATTATTGCGGATACTCAACACTCACGTACCCGTATTCGAGCATACCGGCAGATTAAATCAGACCAAGGCCATTCAACATGAAATCGGGGTAACCAATGCTCGCCCCATATACTGCCAACCAGGTAGCCGAGATGAAATCGCAAGGAATAGTGGAGCCAACTGACTCACCATATAACGCCAGAGTGGTGCTTGTGCCAAAGAAAGATGGAGAACTCCATTTTTGTGTCAACTACCAGGCCTTAAACAATATCACATACCTTATAGCACCCCCAACTATAAACCTGGCTAATATGCTCCGCGACCTAGGGAATGCACGAATATTCTCCACTCTAGACATGCGCAGTGGATACTGGCAAATCCCGGTACACCCAGTATCCAGGAAATATACGGCGTTTACAACCCCAGAAGGTGAAACCTGCAGTTTCGTGTAATGCCCTTCGGGTTGAAGAATGCACCCGCTACTTTCCAACGACTGATGTCAGTAGTAGTTTTGATGGGCTACAGCGGCCAATTTTGCCTAGCGTACCTGGACAATGTTATTTTATATTCGTGCACATGGGAAGAACACCCGGTCCACTTGCAAAAAGTCCTGGAGCGCTTTGAACTCAATGGACTCAAGTGCCGACTGGAGAAGTGTCACTTCGGGAAGACCCGAGTAGAATACTAAGGGCACATAATTACCCCAGACTGGAACTATCCAAAGCCAGAGAAAGTGAGAGAGATTGAGGAGGCTAGAGTACCAACTAGCAGAAGACAGTTGAAATGTTTTCTGGGGTTATGTAATTGGCTCAGAGAGTTTTTTATAGCAGATGTCGCCCCTATTATGGCCCCCCCTCAATGAACTACTCAAAACAACTTGCTGGAAGTGGAAAGACAGACACGAAGCAATCCGAATATTAAAGGCGCAATATGGCGAATATGGCGACATAACCATGCTATACCGGACTATGCCAGAATTACCCCTAATTTTACCGACTGACGCAAGTGGAGCCGAAATGGGCGCTGTCCTATACCAGGAGCAGTCACAGAACTAGTGACGAATTATAACGTACGCTAGCACCATGCTAAACGAGACACAACACCACTACCACAGTAATGAGCAGGAGTGCTTGGTTGTTATTTGGGCAGTCCGCAAATGCCGCTATTACCTTGAGGACCGATCATTCATTCTCAGAACGGATAATAAGGCCCTTACATGGCTGAAAACCATGAGTGACAAGAAAGCGAAATTGGGTAGGTGGGCCTTATTGTTAATGGAATTCTCCTTCACCATCGAGCATTGCCCGGGCTCGAACAACGAGCTGCCCTATGCCTTATCCCGCCGACCACAGATGCCCNCTATGCCTTATCCCGCCGACCACAGATGCCCAACAAAGAGACAGTTCATCATCACCGCGCCAAGAGAATCATTGCGTCGGGAAATCGCGAGAGGACGTTGGAACGAGAGGAGAGCGTCGAAGAACGAACCCAGAGCAGCAGTCCAGGGCACCAAACACAGGCCTTTTCCAAGGTCGCTCACATCGCCGGATCTCATCCACAGCCGACAACATACCAAGCACTACCAGCAGAGTTAAGTATCAAGTTGTCGTCCAAAGGANAATATATCCATCCAGTAAAGTGAAACACCGAAAGACTACCTTATTGATATACCCTCAACCTTCAAGGCACCTTATAACCTTATAGTCTGTACCTGGAGGAATTAACTCCGACCGTATGAACCATCCTGTATACCACAGGTGGGGAATAGTGTTAGTTGTTTATGCCAGCAATAGAATTTTGAAGCATATTCCACAGTAGAAAGAGTTGTATGTGGTTAATAGCCATAGTTATGTGATTCAATGAACAAAAATGTAATGGATCGCCCAATCAGGCTACATTTAGGCAGTAATATAAAAGAGTTTGAAAAAAATTAATTGAGGCCATGTACGAATTCGTTTCAAGTTTCGTTTTTCGTAATTTGTGTTAGAATTTTGTAAGGTTTAGTCAGAACACCACAACTGTTTAGCATGCCATATTACAATTTTAGTGTTGCAGAAATTGTTGACATTGTTGTTTCCCCATTTTTGTAAAAACACTGTAATGATACAATATATTAATTATTGGGATACTTAGTTAAATTTCTTTCGTTTTGCGAGGTTTTGTAATATTTTATCGGGATTCGAAGTTCTTGGCGCGGTAGTTCGTTTATTGTGGTAGTTATGTTTGTCGGGCATACGTTTGCTTTTTCAAAATCTTTGTTTTTGTTACGCGTCAGCATTAGAAGATAGACGATTTCCAAACTGCAGTGGACAGTTTTTGATCTAGAAGGTTTGGTTATCTTTTACGACGACGCAGTTTGGATGGTTACGCAGTTCGTGTGGCGAGGGAAAGGGAGGCCGGCCCATGCCATGCCCTTATTTGGCTACGTTTTGTTACCCTTGCGAGAGGAGGGGGAATAGGCACGCAGCGTCAAATACTCAGTGTGCCTATCGCCGGCAGCAGTAGACAACCAGCACTTGCCGAGGCCTCGCCGGGCGTGGCAAATAACCCCCACACCGGCAAACTTTAACCTACTCATTTATTTATCTAGCGGTGTGGGAGGTCGCTACCTCTGTATTTCCTTCTTGCGATGCAAGTTTTCAAGATGTAGATAATAATTAAACTACTGTGTCCCTGCTCTCTGCTTGTTTGTCTGTGAAGCTGTTCATGACTCTGCATACCGGAAGCTTGTATGTGGACTGTTTTATTTTAATGATAAACAAAAGTACAAAATAATAAACAGAAACTGGACTTTATTTTATAATTGTTTGGTGGCTTTAAAGTTTCATGTTTCTGCCGATTGAGCTAACTGAGCTGTAACTTCCAACTTCATCCCAGACAGTGCAATGTTACAACACATTTTTAAACTATGGAATTATTTAGTTCTAGTTTTTTCCACTAACTCACTTCAAAACATTCCAAAACTTTGTTATTTGCAAAGTTGAGAAGTAAACAAAAGAACATATCTGTACACCGTGATTAGGTGTAGTTTTTTTATTGTTGTTCGAAATTGTAAACTTTTACCATTGAATTACTGTGCTATTAAACTCGAGAATAATTTATGTTAGTGATGTGATTGTAGCAGTTGTACCTTAGTCATTAGTTTTAAGTAATGTCGACGGACAGCATTCACTGGCGTAGCCCCTAACCGAAATGATAAATTACACTAACGAGAATATATCACTCTGTTCATAAGTATGTTTCACTATAAGTCGGTTCACGACTGGAAGAGACTTTCTTGAAGCCCTGCTAAAGATTTACTTTCAAGCCCATTTCGTATCCTTCCGCCAAAAGTAAACAAACATTGCCATGTGACTGTCACATGGCAATGTTTACATGTAATGTTTACATTCCACTGTGTGTGTACATGTGTTCGTACATACACGTACCCATTATAAAAGTCATGTATTGTATATATTATTAATGGATATTCCACAAGCGTAAAATTTTTAATCTTGAGAATTTCACACAAAAGAATATGCGATGCCAGCGAAAAAACATTTCATTCTATAAACCCAAAATGCGAGTATTTTGATGAATCGATAGTAGTTGTCTACTTACAATCGATTGTTAGTGACTTTCGATAAATTCCCTACATCGAATGCCAGATCATCAGTATTGATCGGAATTGCTACAGACGTTAAAATGGCGTGGTGGTTGAGTCGGATGTTACGCGCAATTGTAAAACGTTATTTAAAAATGGTTGTGACGGTTTTTCGACAGGACGGCAGAGTTTGCGAGTGAAGGATTCTACGTCTTCGAGAATGTGAAAACAATTCTTATGTGCAAATCCTGCAGCGTTAGAATAAAGTGGCAAAGGAAAGACACGTGCACGAAACGCCCAAAAACAAAAGAAATTAGAACTTAAAGTGAGCACAAATTAAAATCATACGTTATTAAAAACCATATAATAAAGAGCGGATATTAGTAAAACAACGCAGATAAATGAATTATTATAGGTTAAACGAGATAACCGCACAAATTCTCTAGCACGTGTGTCAACAACACAAGGACTACGAAGGTTAGTAAACAAACGGCCGTGTTACTTTAACCTTGAGCGTAATCATGTGGCTATGCAAGAAACGTTGAAATCTAAATATGTTAGCATCACGTCATTAATAATTGGCATAATAAGATACAATTCTTTTCGACACCCATTTGTAAGCGATAAATTAACAATTACGTTAAAACTTGGGAACTATTTCCTCTCTTTGTGCTGGCAACCTAATGGCATAACTGTATCGGCGCTCGCCGCTGTTTGTAATGTTATATGCATGTCGCTAATGGCTAGGGTGTTTTTTCAAAGGTTGATTTTCAAAAGTTTCTTCCAGTCGTGAACTGACTATATCAATGAATAATGCTAACCAATGTTGTCGAGTTTTTAAATTATACGACAGACATAGGTGGTTCATCAATCTGACAAATCCAATGCACTCCACAAAACTAAAGGGTAAGTCCTCCAAAGCAATCATTTTTCTTATTAAATTGCCAATTTCCACAGACTTGGCGTTGTTATTATCCCACTTTTTAATTTTTTCGACGCAATCAGTCAAAGACATTTGTTTTAGGTCGGTTTTAGTACATTGTCGCGAAGAGGATGCCAAAACATATGTTGTAGACGCATTCTGCTTTTCATTTTCCTGTTTTTTTAATTCATTATACTCATTTTTATGCATAACTTCCAGGTGATTTCTCATAGCACTAGTTGATCATCCTTTGCGCGAGGATTTGTTACATATTTTGCAATTCACGTTTACAGCATCACATATTGTAAAATAAGTTCAAACTTCACTAACATACGACTTACCCATGTTGAAATATCACTAATCACTTTATAACAATTTAATAATGGTTTCTATAGAAATTCAATAAATAAATGTAAGTAACCTCAAAACAAATCTTTACGAAAAAACTATTAGCAGCTAACTGTATTTAATGAGCGAGCAATAACGGTTTGTTTACTTCGTGCAGTATCAGCTACTTTCGGTTTGAACATGGCTGGTCCTAAACGCGCGGTCAAAATGTGTGTTCGTGGGCGCATATTGAAAAAGCCAACATTCGCATTCGCGAATATTGGAGATGAATATTTGCATTCACGAATGTGAGAAATCCAACATTTGTAACACACTAGTATGGACCATTTGACGGCAATACTTATGTATTATTAAATATGTTGGTTTTCACTGGTATAACAGTGTTTTTCACTGTGCAATTGTTTTAGCTTTCTTTTTACCTGTATCAGCCCTTATATTTTAAATTTGTGACATTCAAAGGAAGTTGGTACTCATATATAAACACTATCATCATCTTCAGGTATTTATCCACAAATTGTTTGTCACCAAGTGTGTTATTCATAAAGACTATGTAAAGGTGTTATGTTCTGACAGCAAAGTGTGTACTAATTTTTTGATTTAACATGTTTAAGTTTTTTTTTTTAATGTTTAATTTTTTTGTAAAATGTTTGAAAGTATTATTATTTTAAAATTAAAAATTATGGCGATTCTGGCACCATGAATGGAAAACAATTCTTAAGCTCAAATATGAAAGTTTATAATTTCTTGCAGTTTTAGTAGAGTGATATTTGTGAATTCTGAAATGTTAGTGTGCTACTTAAATTTTTATACATGTGTATGGGAATTGTACATGAATTTTGTCAAGTTACTATGCTAGACACCCTGACTTAGTAAGGGTGGGTTATTCTTAGATTTTGAGTTTGGTTCATATCCAATTTGATTCTCAACAACAGAGTTGAAATTTGGTTCAGAGTCCTGTAGTAGGGCAATGCACATGATTCTGTCAATGTCACGAACTCAGTACCTGTATTGTATAGTTTATAAATTGTACTGTATAGTGTAAAAGCAATTGTTTTTATAATTAATGAAAAAATTACAAATTTTTATATGTTCTTCATATATCGTTTTGTGTTGTTTAGGTGCTTCACATTGCTTGAAGTGCTGACATATATTTGTTTTCAATTTTTCTCTTTGTTGTTTTGCATTTTAAATCTCTGTTTGTGATATTTAGTTTGTAATTTTTTTATGAAGATTACTATAACCCTTAAAATTGGCACCACTTACATCTAATATGGAACACCTAAAAAATGAAGTTTCACTATCGAACCATAACCAATAATTTCAATCTGAAAGTATTCATATTTTCTCGTAAATAAGAAAATTCATAATACACTTTTATTAGATTTTTAAAACTAGTTATTTTAAAGTGGATAAACACGAGCATGACTGTGCACATTATTACATATATTTTGCTGCAACGTGATAAAACCGAACAATGGTTTAGAATTGGTTCCGACACGTTTTGACTAACAATAAATAGATGTTTCAAAAATGTAATGTTTATTACCAACTGAGAACAATAACTTTTTCCCAGAAATTACATTACAACGGCTTTTTTTGTTAAAACATGTTCAGTTTAAATGAGATGTGTGATGGGTTGGTTATACTCCACACTAAATCATTGTGAAATTGGCAGTTTTATGTTGACATGATAACACCTAGTAATGTTTAAATCATCAGTAAATTTGAAAATTGCAAAGTATATTCTTTTATTACCTGCAAAGTATTTTTATTTCATAAATTATTAGTGTTCAGTTTTTTTTTTATGATTTTGACAGTTTGCATTCTTGAATTCACTTAGATATCTAATTAAATAAATACTTGCTAAAAATGTGACGAAATAAATTCTTGTGTATAATCAATATTGTGTCTCTCTTTCATAAAATTTGGTTTTGTGCGGTAGTTATCATTAGGAAAGACATTAAATTTGTGATTGATAATTTATTTAGTGGAGAGATGTAATGTTTTAAATAATCAACTATTCTGAGTGTCAGTTAGTGTATATGGTGATTTGTGGGCTCTGAACGTGAAAACTTACATA
This sequence comes from Clitarchus hookeri, assembly GCA_002778355.1. Lineage (NCBI taxonomy): Eukaryota > Metazoa > Arthropoda > Insecta > Phasmatodea > Phasmatidae > Clitarchus > Clitarchus hookeri. The sequence continues at coordinate 690,138 of NQII01000202.1, read as the reverse complement.
TTTTTAATTGTTTGAGGAATCAAATTTGAATAATCATTTCCGGGCATCTGCCCACCCGTAAGGCAGTATGAAGTGGTAAAGCAGCGCTGTACAGGGGCTGAGTTGAGAGAATGTTTCTTGTGTTGGCAGGTGGCTCTCCAGAGCTATACGTACGAGAGCGTGGCTTATCACGTGCTGCACGAACGTCGGCCACGGCACTCGCACCGCTGCCTCACGGCGTGGTGGGACCACCCCTCAGCACTCTACAGGTGGATAGTTGTGGAGTACTACTTGGAGCGCGCTCGTGGCTCTGTGCGCCTGTTAGAGCAACTGGACCTGCTGACGACCACCAGTGAGCTGGCGCGCCTTTTTGGCATCCAGTTCCACGAGGTGCTAACGCGTGGATCTCAGGTATTTGCCTCGCCGCACTTTCGCTGCCTACTGCTTGCACCTACACCATCGCACCTGCACACGTTGTTCCCCTGTTCCTGTTGCAGTTCCGTGTAGAGTCTATGATGCTGCGGTTGGCAGTACTGCACAACTACGTGGCAGTGTCGCCCAGCGTGAAGCAGAGGGCTGCCATGCGAGCGCCAGAGCACCTGCAGCTCATCATGGAACCAGAGTCCAGGTTAGTACTCTACCTTTGCTTCATATGTACCTTTTCCCTTAAGGTCATCCATAATACTTAGGATTGGGTAGGTTGGAAATTTTTTTTAGCTCCAGTTTGATTCTGGCTTCGTTATTTTCTATCCTGGTTTTTGAGTCCAGTTGTGGTTTTAATTCCAGTTTAGTGGACTCAAGTGTATGATTAACATTTCATCTACTAGTAGGCCAGGGCTGTCATTGATCTTGAAACAAAATCGCCGTGATCCAGCTCCAAAAATTTCTTAAACTACAATGTAAGTATGTCATAGTGAACTTTTCAATCACATTTACTTTTCTCCACTTTCTTACAATCAAACGAGCAAACAAGTATCACTGCAGGTATAAAAATAATACTGCTGAGTCGATACTGATATTGATACCTAGGTATCTGCCGATACAAGATGTTGGACATCAGTAAAATATGTAATATTTTTTCCAATACCTACCATTGATACAGTTTCTATTGATGAGTAAAAACTTGGTGATGATCCAACAAATGTAGAGGAGAAAAAATCTGTGAAATATCACAATAATATGATATGCTGAAAATTTATTTTGTGCACTTCGAAATTGTGGAATTGCACTGCAGTACAGTTAACAAAACAAGTCTTAGTAATAATTTTTTGAAGTATGTTTTTTAAAAAACATGATGAAAACGCAAATCCGCAAATACATTTACACTAGACTTCATTTTACCGCAAGTTACTACCATGCTATTTACACTGCAACTTTTAATACGGAAAATCTATTTACCTATTGAGACCCAGAATTTCCTTTGATATAGTAATATAAGTGGATTTTCTACTATTCGTTCCATATATTTACATTTAACCATATTTCTCATTCATTTATTTTGGTCCATTCAAAAGTCCTATATAAACCATTATAATTACTGGCAATATTCAACCAATGCCGATTGTTTGTTTTCCCGTGTAACGTCTATTCAAAAGAGACTGTACATTTGCCAAGAATTGTGCACATCAATCATTTTTGAACACTATGTGAATACAAAACAACGCAGATAATCGACAACTGCTGCTATAGATAGTGTTGTTTACATCTCGCAGCAGTTTTTCATTCTTACGTGTTTACTGCACTCGTAGGTGGGCAACAGTGAGAAACCATCCCTTCTTATTCTTGTTACGCATTTACTGCACTAGTGGGTTGGCAACAATGAGAATGAATCACACAATCTCTGACATTAATGTAAACAGATTTTGGAATAAGGTTTGGTTAGTTTCAACCAAAAATGTCGATTCCGGTTCCGGTGCCGATTCTACAATTCAAATATCGGTTCCAGTATCCGGTTCTATGTATTTTGAATACTTGCCTTTTGCTTGCAACTTTATTAAACCAATGCAGGTAAAATTCATTAAAAGTTTTATTTAACTGTTATATGGAAGAATTGAACAATAACAAAGTGTGAAGACAAGTTTTAATGTATACAGATAACCTTGTAGTATTAAATTTATTTAAGGTTAGTAAATAAGTAAAAAATTATTTTTTTTTTTTACATTAATATTTGGTGATTGTGATATGTTTGGAAAATACTTTAATTAACTCATGGCCCCCAAACCAAAACATTGTGGCATGCTGTGTGATAAAGGTAACCTAATCTACAAAAGTTCGTTAAAAGAAGGTCAACAGCTGGGTGGGCAGCCGGATTTCTTTTCTTTTTTTGCTTCTTTTATGGTGTCTGGGCAGCCCTTTTTTTTGTGTCTTTTACACAGTGACTCATTGGCTTTTTTTTTTTGCTGTGCTGGAATGTGACACCTCGAAAAAAAAAAGTCTCTTCTTCCTCTCTTCACTCCCGCCCATGGCCATCCTACCAAACAAAGAAGGCTTGGAGGAATGTATCGAGGGAGGGCTGAGAGTTAGGAGGGAGAGAGAGGGAGAGGAGTGTTGATGTAAGAGCGAGAGATGAGATAACAGACTGTTCCCATACACTTCCCTCCAAACATCACGGAACAGTTTATGACTACCACTCCTTAATTGTTATTCCCNATGAGATAACAGACTGTTCCCATACACTTCCCTCCAAACATCAGGGAACAGTTTATGACTACCACTCCTTAATTGTTATTCCGTGTAAAGCATGCACCCCAGAAATGTTTTCCGTAATGTTAGGGAAAAAAGGGCGCGCTATACATGAGTAAATACCATAGTTATTTTTGTAACAACAGAGTTTTGCCATTGCTGTGTAGAACCAAGAACCGAGTAATTATTGTTAACCTAAAACCGGTTCCGAGTCAAACCTCAAGAACCGGTATAAATTGGAACCGAACCGACCCATCCCTACTTTTTACGTTTATCAACGTTTTGCTATTTTTAAGTGAAATACTATCAAACGTTGTATAGACTACACTTTCGTGATTTATGTATTAATAATGGACATGGATATTCGTTGTGGAGATAAAAATTTCACAGTTCCGAATGTAATATATTGGGGTAAATGGAGGTAAACATGCAGTGGTCTTACTGGAAATTAAGAGCTTTGGGTGATACTTGTTAACAGTTCTTTGTTCCGTATAGTTTTATTACACGTATCAATAGTTTTACAAGCTATTGAAACATTAGTTATGGTGCCTCAAGTATACAACATAGTCGAGATATATAAGATCTCAAGAAATTATTTTGCCCATCACAGAGATTTTGCAAGAGTTAAAAATCCATTAAAACTGATAAAATCCGTTAAAATGGCAGGCCTGCATTAGTATCATTAGTATCACCCTTATTATCTACTTTCATTGGTATAGTATTTTCTGTGTTTTGGTTTTCCTTACTGCATTTCATTAACAAATACTCATTTTTACATACTCTACATATATGGCAATGTTTGTCTTTGGGTAAGTATGAGTTGAAAATAAATTGATGTTTTTTATTTGTTCGCAGTGTTTACAGGTAAATTATTTTTTTTTTGTATTTTTATTTTTTGTGCTTTTTGAAATACGATTTACAAACATATTTACCACATTCATTACGAGGTACTTTATCACCTTTCTTTAATTCATACAGTTTTTTGCAATATAAATTTACACATTTTTTACATATGTTTATATTTTGTATATTGCTTAAATTGTATTGTATACTGTTTAAATTGTATTAAATTGTTTGCATTGTTAAAATATTTTGCTTACTATTCTTGTTTCCATTTATATAGAATTTTTTTAATTTATATAAAATGGGAAACACTGCTGAATAAGTTAAATAATTCACATGAATTTACTAAACTAAATAAGTTAAAGGAAGGTAGAAAATATAAAACTACATATTTTCAAATCAATGATACTTATACTTTGCTAAAAAAATATTAATTGTATCGTAGTTGCGAAATATAAGATTACATTATCAGATTGATGTACAAAGTTAATAGATAAAAGTGCTACAACACAGTTAATTGAAGGTTCTATTCATTTTGCATATAAAGGGTTTACAAGAAATTAAAAATGGAACGTCTATGTATATAATAGAGTTCTCTTAAACTATAACATTAAACAAATTTATGATTTATAAGGGGGAAAGGGGATGCTTTCACCTCCCCTAAAAATGAATATTACTTAACAATATATTAAACTAGTATTTTTAAATTTAATTTTTGTGCTACTCTTGTGCCATTTAATTATTGTGTGCTACTATATTTTTATTCTATTTGAGAATAGCACAATATGCTACTTTAAAAATTGAATTTTTTGTGAGAAAGGGTTTTTTTTTGTGCATATTTAGGAAAGAAATAATAGAGTTTTAGACTTTTTAAAAAATGATATGGCCTGCCACTTTCAGCCACTTCGGAAAATGGGCCAGAAAATTCTTATTTATAGGTGTGCCAGTTAGAAAATTGAATTTTTTTAAGGAAAAGGACTATTTTTTTGGACATATTTTTAAAGAAAAATGAAATATAGTTATTTTTGATTAAAAAATGCTTGATTTAAAAAAAAANATTTTTTTGGACATATTTTTAAAGAAAAATGAAATATAGTTATTTTTGATTAAAAAATGCTTGATTTAAAAAAAAAATTTATCACAAATTTAATAAGTATGCTACCTATAAATTTGAATTTTTTGAAAAATGGTGAAAGATTGCNAAAAAAAAATTTATCACAAATTTAATAAGTATGCTACCTATAAATTTGAATTTTTTGAAAAATGGTGAAAGATTGCTATTTTTTTTTTGTTTATTGTTTGATAATATTAATATATAGATTTTCGTAATTTTTTTAATTATACAGGCATTCTATATTGTGCCACTGACAAAATGAATAAAAAAATTAAAAATCTTAAGCTTTTCAAAAAAAATAAATCGATTTTGATACATTTTTGTTTTAAGTTAATGATTTAAGTAAATTTTTTAAAACAGTGATGCAGAAAACCTTTTTTATATTTACTCCACTCCTTAACACTCTTTAAAATGTCTAGAAGAGTTAGTTGACGACAACAGCTCTTGTGAATGGGCAAAGCCCATGTTTGGGTTTTGAATTGGTCGTAACATCTTGTATTATAAGAAATTCATAATGTTCATAATTATCTTGCAGTGTTCATTTTATAGGTCTAGAAAAAAATATTTGTTAATAGAGTAAGTTTTGTGAAAATTGTTACATTATTTAAGTGTGGTTACACCAGTGACATAAATGTCACACTTGTCAAAGCAGTATGTCAAAAATATCCTCAAGCATCTAAGGGAGATAGTATTTTGCAAAATGATCTCATAATATACAGAGATACCAAGTGACAAATTTTACATACCAGTAGTTTAAATGAAAATAATATTATTTCATTATGAAATAAACATGGGGAAAAATAAAAATGAAAAGTTAACTTTTTGGATACACACAATTAGAGATCTGGTAAAATTGTTGAACTTTTCCAGCACACTTAATTATATGGATGGACTGCCATCCACGTAGTGCAAGGTACATATTGCAGAGAGGCTGGTGGTGGAAGATGGATGAATGTGATTATAAAGTGTGTGTTGTTGTAGGTGAGTAGTGCGTCTAGTAGTGTGAGATGGTTGGTTGATGTTGCAGATTTTACAGTGACCCCGTGATAGTGCTGGACTTCCAGAGCTTGTACCCATCCATCATCATTGCATACAATTACTGCTTCTCAACTTGTCTGGGGCACGCACGTCTTCTGGGCCAGTGAGTGTCTGCAGTCTCGACTGCCTATCACATCGCTCTATTTCATGTAGCACAGCCTCCAGCAGTAGCCTGACGACATAGTATAGATATGGAGTAGGTTCAAAATATTTCACTTAATCTGTTCGCTATAGTCTGCCCCTCTTGGTGTGGATTATAAAGTAGCTGTAGTGGATGTAGTCATCTTCAAAATCAAATTTTAATTGGGTTAATAAGTTATATGTTTTAGGCATTGCTAGAATTAATTTTGTATTGGGAAATGGTTAAGTTAATATTTTGGTTGGTTTTTTCCACAGATGTAAACTCTTAAAAAATATTTCAGGAATATTTGCTAAACAATTTAATTTATAATTTCCTTAAATAAATAAAAAATTATCTTTATGCATTTCCTGCNTTCAGGAATATTTGCTAAACAATTTAATTTATAATTTCCTTAAATAAATAAAAAATTATCTTTATGCATTTCCTGCATAGTTCACATCTAGACATCTATTAAATTACAGTTTTATTGGATTGGAATTAACAGTTTTTATGCGCGGTGTGGATTGACTGAACTTGTCACATATGAAAATAATTTTAGGACTGCCTGTTGTAATTCCAATACCATAGTGAGTTTACCTCATCTTTCTTTGGTACACTGTTGAAGACATGGTGGCTTATATGGTCAGAGTTAATGTCCCCCAGGCACCGACTATAAAGTGCGTGGAGGTTGTGGGTATTGTAATGAGGTAGACTATTACTGTTATATTTTGAAGTACGAATATATTGTCTCGTATATATTCACAAATACACAACATCAACACTTGAGAGGTGCGGTACTGTGATAGTTTGGTTACTCGGATTTACTGGGCGAATTCGTGGTTGAGTGGGCTTCTTGTGACGTGATTGTCATACTTAACTCTTGTTGCGGGTGTTGTCAGCTGTGGTGGGTGATCTCCGGCGATGGGTAGGCCTTGGCAAGGCCACAGTTGCTGCTGACGTACTGACGTGGTCAGGGGTCCGAACCCCTGACCTGACTCTCTGCTCGGCGATCTTCTACTGACTGGTTGACTTTACTGACGTAACTGATTCTCCCGGCACGGAGTATCGCAGCCTCTGACTGCCCCGATATGACTGACTCCCTCCTACTCTCGAAAAGGGGTTTTTATGCTTGCAAGCCCTCAGTCTTAATTGTCGGCACGTGGCGCCTTATGGTGGTGGGAAGGGGGTGAGGGGGTGAAGTGGAAGAACGCCGAACAAAGCCTTCCACCACACGTGTCCTTATTTCTGAAGTTTTAGGCGGGGTGGGAGGGGTAACTCGCCCGTAGTTTACTATCGTCAGCTAAACTTCCGTGGTGCGTATATTCTGCGTTCAAGCGAACTACACGTGATAATTTGCTGATAACTCGAAAAAGCCCTGCACTCCACAGATCTCGTGGCGGGCGAGAGGTGTCCGGGGTGAAGGGGGAAGGCCTACGCTTCAGCTCCACGTGTCCCGAAATTTTCCACCTGCCTGTGGTCCCACGTGCCGTCTCGTAGGCGCCAGCGAAGTGCGCTAGGTGGGGGGGAGGGGTGTGAGGGGGTGATGGATGTGAGCTAACGTTGTTCTATAATCCATAAACCTGCACGCGACAAGTTTTAATACTTAACGCATTCAATATGAATTAATTTATTCTATGTAATGTAATGAAGAGGGTCATACACCACTTTTATACTCAATATTGACATTTTTGCCATGTAACCACACACACACAAACACACACATGCACGCACGCACGTGCACACACACACACACAGAGAGAGAGAGAGAGAGAGAGAGAGAGAGAGAGAGAGAGAGAGAGAGAAAACTGANCCACGTGTCCCGAAATTTTCCACCTGCCTGTGGTCCCACGTGCCGTCTCGTAGGCGCCAGCGAAGTGCGCTAGGTGTTGGGGAGGGGTGTGAGGGGGTGATGGATGTGAGCTAACGTTGTTCTATAATCCATAAACCTGCACGCGACAAGTTTTAATACTTAACGCATTCAATATGAATTAATTTATTCTATGTAATGTAATGAAGAGGGTCATACATCACTTTTATACTCAATATTGACATTTTTGCCATGTAACCACACACACACAAACACACACATGCACGCATGCACGTGCACACACACACACAGAGAGAGAGAGAGAGAGAGAAAACTGAAATCTATTTATAGGAACATAAAATAATAAACATAATTTTATCGAATGAAGATGTATGCTGGTAGTGTACAATTTTTAAAATCACATTTACTACTCCCAATGAGATGACACATTTAAGTATACCAATGTAAAGGTAATGCAAACATTTCTGCCACAAAAGGGAACACCCAACAGGTCAGGCAACACAGTTATACCTCTGTGGTGTGACAGACCCAAGAGCTTCTTTCCAGATGTCTGCAACTGCCTCATTATCAAACCTGTTGCCACGTCCCAGTCCCATCTAACTGTTATAATACTTCTTGCACTGGGCTCAAACAAATTCAATGGCATTATAGTGGTAATGGTAGGGCAGAAGCCGTAGTGTAGTACCTCATGGCCATAACTACGATCCATTTTATCTACCTCATATCTGCAAAATGCATTTGGCATACTACTACAATCCTGTTTTACAACATACAAAAGGCATTGGAAAACTGAGACAGTAATTTTAATGAATTGTAGGGTTATATGAATAGTTTCAAAGTCAAATAGTTGATTTATTTTGGTCCAGTCAAAATTCCTGTATAAACATTGCTAATTGCTGACCAAATTCAACGATCGCCTATCGTTTGATTTCCTGCAACGGCCGTTCAAAACAAACAGTACATTCACCAAAGATTGCGTATATAATTTTTTTTTTAACACTGTCATTGCAAAACAACACGAATAACCAACAACTGGTGACATCAATATTATTGTTTACATCCCGCTGCAGTGTTATGTGTTCTATTGACTACTTTCGTCTTCTTTTTATGTGTTTACTGCACTCGTAAGTTAGTGAAATTGAGAACGTACTACACACTCTGTCATTATCNTTCGTCTTCTTTTTATGTGTTTACTGCACTCGTAAGTTAGTGAAATTGAGAACGTACTACACACTCTGTCATTATCGAACAATCTATGTTAATGTAAACGGAATTTGGCTTAAGGTTACAGATGTGGCTGTATTTTGACGGATGCGATTACTATCTGTAACTATCGATTGTAGGTTTGATGAGACGTAATGTTGCGAGACATGCTAGTTGTTGACAGTCGAACATTAGCTTGCGTAACTCAGTCTGATATGAAAACTGAGACTCAAGATTAAAAAGGCGCCAAAATTAAATAATCCTACGAGCCAGAAATATAGTTCAACTGAATTTAATTATACTTTGCAGTTCAACTACAGCAGCAGCACAGAAAATTATTCTGTTCAATTACAACAGCAGCACAGAAAAACACTTCACTACAAACAAGCAGGAACGAGATGAGAATCACAGTATTTATTATTCTGCAGTCAAAATTACTTGAATTGCGAAGATATNGCAAACAAGCAGGAACGAGATGAGAATCACAGTATTTATTATTCTGCAGTCAAAATTACTTGAATTGCGAAGATATTTACGAAAGTGGGAGAGAAAATAAACACTCCTCCAGCACCATAAATGAATGGATGACCTCTCACTCTGGCAGGAATAAGTTAGTAATTTAAGTTAGTCCAAAATATGATGAAAAAGAAAGATTGCTGGCACTGCCGGTGTGAGTTACTATCGCGACTAATATACTCTTCAAACGTCCATTATCAATTCGTACAGACTGGAAACTGGACTCTATGTCACTATTGCGAGCACTGACACTACATTGCTGGAACTGGGGCACGAGGGAGGTCGTGCCTACTATAAGTATCTCCTCAAAGCTTTATTGCACCATTGAAAAAATTCCAAATTGGGGTATCGCGTGATGCTGCCATATCTAAAAATAGCACACACCCCTCTCGCAACATGGGCGTGTATCTCATCATGTCGCCACAACGCGACCCTTGTCATCCTACCTATGTTGCAGCATATAGAAACAGCCAAGTATGTGTCCTTAGATTCCTGGTAAANAACGCGACCCTTGTCATCCTACCTATGTTGCAGCATATAGAAACAGCCAAGTATGTGTCCTTAGATTCCTGGTAAAAGAAAAATATGTTGCATCACCTTATGATGATCAATGCTACTGCCAAATGACTTGAATAGAAACTATAAACTTTGAAAATTTAATATAAATACAAATTGCTATTATCGCAAATTCTACACATTCTTCAAATTACTTTATCCTCAAAAGTTTAGAAAATATAAATATTTCCTGCATATATTAATTACTATTACTTTCAACATTACATTACCCCCCTCGGTTTGGTGGCACTGGCTGTATGTAACCATGTTAGTGGTCGGTTATCTGTTTGTAGGACAAAATGTGTCTCTTCTAGGTGGTAACGGAATTCCTTGAGGGCCCAAATGACTGCCAAGCATTCCTGTTCATTGGAGTGGTACCTCTTTTCCGTGTCACATAGTAGGATGCTTGCGTAGTTGATCACTCGTCAGTTGCCTTCTGACGTTTCCTGGAATAAAACAGTATCTAGGTCAACTCCACTGGGGTCTGTTTGGAGAATTATGGGGTATGTTGGGGAGTGGCGGATGAAGCATGTCAGGCTGTGTGAACGGGTCACTGAGCATCTGGAAGGTTTTTTCTTCCTTTTCCGTCCATCTCCAGCTCGGTCCTTTCATGGAGGTTTTTTAGTGGTCCCATGAGCACAACGATATTGGGGAAAAAAGTTGCTTTGCCGATTGCAGAACCCCAAAAATTTCCACAACTGTTTCCTGTTCTGAGGAGCAGATGCTTTGCTATGGCATTGATCTGCTCAGTCTGAGTATAATTTCCTTCGGAAGTGACTTTGTGCCCCAAAAAGTCAATCTCTGTTTTTCCGAAGTAACAGTTAAGACATACTGTATGTGAGGCAGTGAACCTCAAGTGTCTCCAAGACTAATTGTAGGTGGCGCTGGTGTTCTTGCCAATCCATAAAGATGATGATATCATCCTGGTTTGCATAGCAGAACTCCCCAATGTAGCCATTGAGGACTGCTGCCACCATGAGACTTTTAACGTTCCTGATGCATTTTTAAGGCCGAAGGATTTGACCTTGAATTGTTAATCTCCCCCGTTGGAGCAATGAAGGTGGTGTATGTCCTTGTTTGCGGTTGGACTGGTGTCTGCTAATAGCCACATCTCATGTCAAGGGTGCTGAAGATTTTTCTCCTTGGAGAGCCTTGAGCATGTGCCCTAGATTGAATGAANAGCCACATCTCATGTCAAGGGTGCTGAAGATTTTTCTCCTTGGAGAGCCTTGAGCATGTGCCCTAGATTGAATGAAGGGGGAGCTACTGGCTGGGTTATTTGGTTCATATTGTAATAGTTGACACAGAAAAGTAGAAGGTCCGATTTCTTATAAAACATAAACCATCACAGATTGTTTCCAAAAACTTTTTTTATTTCATTCCTTACATGTTTCTCTATTTTTCTACATAGTTTCCATATTTGTTTAAACATTTGTCATAACTTTCTACAAGCTTTTGTATGCCTAAGTCATAGACGTCTGCCACCTGTGAGGATAACCAGTCTGTAACTGCCCACATTCGAAAATTCCAATGCTAAAGTTGAAATTGTGAATCGCCGGTCTTCACGAATCTTTTCATCTACGGCTTTGACCAAATCTTCTGTGATCACTGATGGTTGGCCTGATCGCGGTTCATCATGGACATTTTCCCGTCCGTCGTTGAAAGCTTTCACCCACTTACGCACTTTGCTGTCACTGATCGCATTGGGGTCATACACTTGACTTATCTGTCGATGAACTTCCGCTGCTGAAACTTTCCTTGCTGTCAAAAACCGAATCACTGACCGTATTTCACAGTCGGCGGGCTGATCAATTGTTTTAAACATTTTTAACTGACACTGTAAACAGCACACTGCAACAATTTCAATGCAAATGGCGTAGTTTGACGAGCAAGGCATGCCGGGAGTCGGTGTGCATGCACGTTACAATGTTCGTGCGACATTTGATTAGCTACGGTGATTCGGACCTTACTTTCCGAATAACACTCGTACATGGAGTCTGAGGGCTTGATGATGTGTAATTGTTGCATCTCCTTGATCTACTATTCAATAATGGTGTTCTTGTTTGAGACCTCCCCTTGTCTGTTGTGGATTATTTGGGGTCTGGTTAGGTGGATTTTGTGTGACACCGTAGTGGTCTGTTGTAGCATGCTACATTGTTCGAACACACACTGGTGCTTTTGTACAATTTAGATCAGTCTTCCCCTTACAGCTGGTGGCTCAACTCTTCTTTGGGTATAGGTTGCTGTAATTCTGGCTCTGTGTATTTATGCCAGGTTATCGACCACCTCTTTAGTGGTATCCCAGGTATATTCACCCCTGTTGGCAGTCAATAGTTGCTTGGTGTTCAGACAGCCAAGGTTGCCCCAGAATTACTCTCTCTCTCCCACATCCTTTTCTACGTGAAATTTGGTTGAAACCGCCTTGTCTGTAAATTTCAGGGTTAGGGTGAGTTCCCCTTCGGTGGGTAGGCAGGCCCCCTTCTGGGCCATATAGATTGTGCCTTACAGATTGGATCTGTTCCCGGAACTCCTGTGGTACCGCTTGCTTCNGGGTAGGCAGGCCCCCTTCTGGGCCATATAGATTGTGCCTTACAGATTGGATCTGTTCCCGGAACTCCTGTGGTACCGCTTGCTTCTATATAAAGTTTGCGTTCACTGCTGTATCGAATGTGGCCAGTACTTTATTTTTCCTTATGAGCACTGTTAAGTGAGGGGAATCTCATATGACATCTTGTCTTCTATGACAGCAACATGTAGGGCCTCTTTTTTCACTTTGCCCAGGTCCTGGCCCTGTTGGGCTTCCCGGTTTCTGTGTTTTCCTGTTTCTGAGTAAGCTTCACTGTGTTAGCGAACTCTTCTCATCCTGTCATTTCTGATGTCCTCATTGGACCTATCTGTCTGCTGTGCATCTTCTTTTGTAGCACTGGGCTATCCCTTTGGAAATGCCTGGCGGAGCAACATGGATGTGGGGGCTGTGATAGATTCCGGAATTTTCTATCGTGTAGGGGCTTTGGTTACGGTGGCTCTTCCTGAGGTGGAGGGTGCCATTTTGGGTCAAGTCTGCGTTCTTCGGATATCTACTAAGTCTGTTTCTTGTACTCATACCCTTCTCATAAGCTCCTCTATCATTTCTGGGTCTGGATTCCGCAGATGAAAGCGAATCTCAGGTAGTAGCATTCTGGGTATCATCTCCACTGTGTCGAGTTCGTTTCGCCTGGGATGTACTCGAAAAATCAAGGCCTTATGGTGGTTGAACAGTTCAGCCTCCTCGTTTTCCTTCTGGGTCTGGTCATACAATTCCTTTGTTAGTTGAGCTACCATGCAGGGGCCCGAAAAATGTGCTATCAGTCGTTCCACTAGTTGGTCCCAATTGGTTACGAACTGCCTGTATTTTTGCCACCTTTTTTGGGCCTCTCCTTGGAGTTATGTTTTTGATTTTGGTACCCACAAGGCCTTAAGTAGGTGAGTTCTCTCGAACTCCGTTAAGCAATCCTGAAGGAGATTCTTGAGATACTCCTGCAGTTTTTCCCACATATTTAGGCAGTTGTAACTGGTCGAGGACTGGTGGCCTTACGTCTGCGACAGGTTCTGGCCGGTGTGGTACCCATTCTGGTGCAATTCAGCAAACTGTGCATTTGTAGATTTGCTTTTCTAGGTCCATAGTCCTATCCTCCCATCTGAGGCAGAGATGGAGGTAGGTGCTTGTGTACTCGTAGCACGCTATTCAATAGAACGCCTTTGCCAGGGCAGCTTGTGTGATCACATTGGCGATGTCCGTCTCTGCAGTTCGGGCGTCAATATTCTAATCAATCTATCTCTTTTTTCTGGTCCTCCCATCCCAGGCCTATATAATGAAATGTGGCGTCGTGCTGCGTGCACGTGATTTTTATGAGCGGGTTNTCTGGTCCTCCCATCCCAGGCCTATATAATGAAATGTGGCGTCGTGCTGCGTGCACGTGATTTTTATGAGCGGGTTTGTGGGAACTCTTCTAAGGTACAGGTTTGCCCTGCACTCTCCAGGGTATTCTCGGTTGAGGCCATGCCTTTTATGGTCAATGGAGCCACTGGGTGTTTCACTTCCCAAAGTNACTCTCCAGGGTATTCTCGGTTGAGGCCATGCCTTTTATGGTCAATGGAGCCACTGGGTGTTTCACTTCCCAAAGTCGGTATGATGATGGTCCGGGGGGTGGGGGAAGATGCTTTTCTCAGGGGCTCCTGCTCTCGAATTGCCTCAATGGCCCCACGTTGAGCGCCAAGAAAGGAAAAACTTGACACTCCACCTAATGCAATCCCCCCCCCCAATAATAGCAGGCGTCGTCTACTGGACGATGTTGATTCTGGCAGTGGAATGTGTTTTGCCTTTGGTAATACTGTTATGGCCCACTGGGCACGGGAAAGAGCACTAGTAGGAGTCGAGATGGTGTTCAGCTTGCTAGGAACTCTAGGTGTCGGACTGCATTGTCTGTGGCTCAGCGCCACTTATTAGTGACTGGTTTCTTAGGTGGAATAGCAGGCAGCGATGAGACGGCACGGGGAATGTACCAAAGTAACTCTTAGTGTAGATTTCTGCTTCTGCTGGTCGAGCTGGTCAATGTACCTGTCTGTTGAGTTGCTTCCTCACTCTTCCAGGAATACACCCAGTTTTCANTCTGCTGGTCGAGCTGGTCAATGTACCTGTCTGTTGAGTTGCTTCCTCACTCTTCCAGGAATACACCCAGTTTTCAATCTGTCCGTTCTCTACCAGACCTCCAATTAGGGCTAGTCCCTGTTTGGCATTTTTATCCTGCGCAGTCCTGTGGCGAGGTATAAGCAGATAGATAGCGTAGAGAGGAAAAAAGAGGAAGACAGTGGGAGATCGTTACAGGCANCCCTGTGGCGAGGTATAAGCAGATAGATAGCGTAGAGAGGAAAAAAGAGGAAGACAGTGGGAGATCGTTACAGGCAAGAATGGCCTGAGAGAAATAATGTATAGGCAGGTAGGTGTGGTTTATAGGCCTTACTATTGGCCTCCAGCAAGTGACTTGGTGGTTGGGAAGTCACCGGCAGAGCCAAGCACCTAACTGAAGTAAAGTTGTCAATAGCAGGATACGGACGACCGCTCTCACGTTACTAAGGAAGGGGGAAAGTCACCATAGATGCAAGTATCATGAAGCGACGGAGCTCCCTGACAGAGGCGGCTGTTGGCCTCCCTGAAAGTGTGTTGCCTGGGCGGGAAGTCGTCGGCAGAACCAAGCACTTGCAGAAGGGTACAACAGTCAAGTGGGTCACCGCTCCACAAAAATGGGGTTCCCTGTTGGCGAAGAAGGAATAGAGGGCGGCGTAGGTGCCTACCTCCTGCAAGAGTGTTTGAGTTTCTCTGGGACGAAGCAGGAGATATTAGGAGTCCGGTTGAGAAAGATAGTAGCTGTGAGTGACAAAACAGCCAAATCGTTTGTGTCTTAGTTTGCCTACAGTAAACACTCATAACCAGCCTGCTTTCTGACGAGGGCCTGAATGGTCGATCCTAGGTTGCCAACCAGGGAGATGCCTAGTCTTGGAATATGTGGTGGCGTGGGGGGCGAGGGTGACCCCTGTAGTTGGTACTTGGACTCGCGAATACTATGGTAGCGTGGTTTGCTGTGTAGCCGTGAAGCGCAGGTTTCAGTGAGCTGCTGGGCAGAGTGTCGTTCTACAACTGAAGCAAGCTATNTTTGCTGTGTAGCCGTGAAGCGCAGGTTTCAGTGAGCTGCTGGGCAGAGTGTCGTTCTACAACTGAAGCAAGCTATCTGGCAGACGGTAGCGGTGTCTGTACATGGAAAGGCCTGCAACAGAGCTGCGAGAGTCATTCAGTGGCAGATGAAGTAACTTTGGTTTTAGATATTATATTTGTCTATGATTACAGAGTATCTGCTTATGTTGACAATTAATTTAATACAATTTCCAAATTAAGTTTTATTATATGATTTAAACAAAATGCAGTATAATATTTGGTTATTTTATAGTTAATTGACATAGAGATCATGTGTAAGTAGATTTAGTTTATTTCTAGAAAATATTCCGTATTCTAAATTTGTTTGTTATTTTTCATTAATTCCCTAGAGGGTAGGAAGTATTGAATGTTTATTAAACAAATGCACGAAATAAAATATACCGCTTGTCTCTCGTCTCGTCATTGCTGGTTGGCGGAGAGATGTGGCGTGGTCAGACGACAGCCAATTGGAGATCAGATGACAACATAAGTACAGAAGAAGTAAAATTTAACTTATTTTTCTCTAACAGAAGGAATACCATCACAATCAAAACTAGACATTTGAGGGAGAGTGAAAAATTTTAAATGATTTAATTAATAAAAAATTCTACGTATGTGGCTAAACTTTAACCATTTTGGACTGAATCTTTTCTTCTGTAAAATTAATTTTTCCACCCACGTACGTAGCCACAAAGGTGTATGCGACTTCGTGTTTGCCTCCTTCGTAATTTTATATGCACGCAGATCATCTATAATTTGCTGCAAGATGTTTTTAATTTATTTTCGATAGCAAGAATCGAGTGTGGGGAAACATTCCTGACATCTGGAGGAAGAAAAAACATTATATGAACATAGGTCCGTACACGCTTTGTTTCTTTACTACAGCTCGTAATACATAATGTACAGAGTATGGCTTTCGGGCTGGATTATGTTATTGTGGAAAGCCATTGCAGTGTTTGCTTGAATCGTATACGACACCGCATACCACGACACAACACCACAGCACATTAGGAACTGCAAAAAAATTAGTTAAATGTGTGAAAGCTTATCGTCTGCACATTAAAGGCTAAAGGAAATGTTTAAAATGCCCTCCATCAGCACAAGCACATGCATCAACCCGACGTTGCATGGACTTTCGGATGTGTTGATGAATCCCTGGAGAGTTCTTGATTGTTTTGCATCCCGCCAAAATACTGTTACGAAGGGTATCCATATTGTTCACTGGGGTTGCATACATACGTTTCTGTAAATGTCCCCGCAAATGAAAGTCTAGCGGATTAAAGTCAGGCCTCCTGGTGGGCTGGTATACGACTGCTAATTATAGCCCCAATGGCATTCCACAGTACCACGATCCAACCCGCGGGTTATACACAATATAATATGTATTATGAGCTGTAGTAAAGAAACTAAGTGTTTGCGGATCTATGTTCATGTAATTTTTTCATCCTCCAGATGTGAGGAATGTTTCCTCAAAGTATTGACATGTAATTTTGGAACATAATGTATACCTAGAGCATACGACCAGCGTGGGAGACACGAGTGGCAGATAGGTCGCGGAGAGAGAAGTCGGCGAAGAAATAGCGTAGATGGCTGAAGGCAGCCGAAGCTGGGCTGCTTTTCTCCTCCGCAGCAGAAGGTCGAGGGGTAGACAAATGTGCAGAGATGTGAAGCGCGTTGCAGAACAGCAGGATGCATCAGCTGGCCTGTAGCCAACCCTGGGCTTCAAGGGCACCTGTGGTGTGTACGGCTTAACGTCTTCAGCTGTCTCTTTTATATGCACACAAACGTGTACTGTGTAAATGGACCTGCAAGTACATGGACCTCTAGTTAATTGGCAAATTTTAACTTTTAAAGTAATGTATTTACATAAAATCAAGCACCTCAATTTAGTAGTATTTTGCTGTAGGAAAATTAATTGTACACATACTTTAACATTCAAAATATTAAAATTTAATTTAAAAAATCATTGTATGTTTGTACATAATTGTAAAAAAGTAATGAAATATATACAGAAATCATTTTGTCAAAATCAACTAATTTCTAGAAATATTTTAATTGAAAACAGGTGTCCGCATTGGTTGCCATATTCACCCATCGTTAACAGAACTGTGTGACTTTTTTCTATACATGTGTAATTAATTAAATTCAAGCATATTCAGTCTTTTTACTGTGAAATTAATTGAAGTTTTGGAACTAATTTCTATGATTTGAGTAAAAAGTATTTGTGTTTTATGTCAGAATTAAAAAAATTTTTTCAGTGAAAAAATTTTTATATTGTGCTTGTAGAAGATTTGCCGGCATTATAAAAAATTGGCATTTACTGAATGTATTATTTTGCACAAGTGAACATAAAACCAACTGTGTGCTTGTTTCGCCATGTTATTGGATAACAACAGGACTGCACATCATGCAAACAAACTTTGTACTTCATAATCTTACTTTGCCTGCTTATTTATTAATTTATGTGTTACATGCGACGTAACTTGACCATATGAAAACTAGACAAGAACTGTTTCTTGATACATGCCTACACTACTTGAGTAAACCTAACTTGGCGGCACATTCTCACCAGCAATTCTCACCATGACGTTAGCCCTAATATTATGTGAAGTTCAGTGTAATTTTTTAATTTTTGTTTTGCATGAAATTTTACGTGGAATGATCTTGTTTGTTTAGTTCGTGCATTCATTATTAGAATTATCTGTATTTGTGTTCCAAGTAAATTTTTTCTGTACCATAAAATTGTAAAGAGACTAGGCTAATTTTTTTGGTAAAATGTATTCGGATTCTGGTTCGAAATTCAAAAATATTTGAAAGTATTAGGCCAATATAGGATTCATTATATCCCATGTTGAAATGTAGCTTATCTGTTTCGTATGTACAACTCGGGCGTACGACAATTTTAGGGTGGTGGTACCAGGAGCTTCTGCAAAATCAAGATTTAAATTTTTGTAAATTTTGGCATTCTTGATGATTTTTCAGATGTATCAGGGTAACATAAATAAAGAGTGAGTAGATGCTTCAGTGCTAACACTGTTGTTGCAGGCCGGGCTTATTCCAGTTTGGTTGCTCAGAGTTGAGGGTCCCCCTGGACCTTTTGGAGGATTTGCTGCCAGACATCACCATCTCCCCGTGTGGCGTGGCCTTTGTGGGTCCGGCTACGAGACTCGGCATCCTCCCTCGCATGCTGCAGGAAATATTGCGCACCCGTCTCATGGTACAGTCCCCACCACTAGCTGCTGACTCGTGCAAGCTTCATGCTGGCAGTTTGTCATTTGCTGTGTATTGCTTGTGTAGGTGAAGCAGGCAATGAAGGAACACCCAGAGGACAAGACGCTGCAGCGTGTCCTTCATGCTCGCCAGTTGGGCCTCAAGCTCATTGCCAACGTTACCTATGGTTACACTGCTGCCAACTTCTCTGGCCGCATGCCTTGTGTCGAGGTCAGTTCAACCCTAACCACTACCGTATAGAGAGAGGTTCATGTATTTTTGTAGCTTAGGGTTGTATTATTTTCTATCATTGAACTAGTACACAAACAGCCCAGACAGAGCATTGTGTACATTTGTGTTTTCGACCTATGGAGATAAAAATACAGGTGAACCCCTACAATACTGGCAGGCATACAGTAGATGTAAAGTTTGCTTCTAGATCCCGAAAAAATACAAAATATAATTGTCGCGTGACAGTATACGTCAATATTTTTTTCACCATATATGCACACACGCGCGCACCCCCCTCCCACATGCATGTGTATGCATGCACACACACATGCACGTGCGCAAATAGCAAACCTTGCCGGAGTTGTAACAGACAACCAGTAAACAACAGACATCTGGGAAATGTAATAGCATTTTTCATTGCGGTGTCCCAGTTCCAGGCATGGCGATATATGCCGTTGATACTATTTCTCCAAGTGACATTTTGTACAAGTATAACTATACCAGGCACAGATCTTCTTGGCCGCTCAGTGTGAGTCTGTCTGCGAGCAGTACCAGGCCCTGATAACACCCATGGCTATGTTAAATTTACATATAGTAGATGAACACACCATGAGCATACGAGTAAATCTTAAGCAGGGCTTTCAAAAGTGCTCGATTTACCATGAACAGCTTATAATTTTCCTGAATGTTTGTTCAGTTTATCGTATTTGAGTTCATTTGGGATATTGAGTTTATAATACTGAAATTAGGTAACAATTTGCATGTCTTCAAAAGCTTTTCACGTGTAAAACATTTGCCTGGATGTTATTTATATATGTTTTAAATACGTTCCATAATTTTATCTATGGGCACCTTGTGCCCTTCTGTGGGAGAAAATTCTTTCCATACCTCGATTATCCTATGACATGAGCTTAGAACAGATGCTCATCCTAATTGTACATGTAAGACTGTTATTATTTCAGCGGATGGCATATTGGGGAAAAAAATTCCACGTTGGGTGTTTCAGGATAGTATTATTCAAAATAACTGCATTTTATAAAAATAAATAACCGGCTTTCAAAATTTTATCATTTAGGAACATTAATTTGCAGGCCTTTATAATGCTGTTTATCATATTCACATTTATCATTCATGTATATATTGGGTAAGTACAGTAGGATGTTATTTTTCAAGCAGTGAAATCTTAACACGTTGTTTGAAAAGTGAAGTTCATGGCTATGTTTATATCTACACATGGAAGTATGATACAAGTTTGCTGAAAAATTAAGCAGGGCTTTCAAAAGTGTTTCCTGTGAATGACCTGTAGTTGTTTGAAGCATGTAATCAAATTTACTGTGACAGTCAATGCACATTTTGTCAATTAAAATTCATTTTTCAATTTTTACTTTATTTGTTTTTATTTGGTAAAATCTGAAGTTTGATTTTTTTTTTTTTTTTTATAGTTTTGGAATACCATTCAAGTTATTGAACAAATGAAAGTTAATTCATTTTTCAGTGTGAATGGGTACATGGTTAGTGGTGTTGCCATCTGGGTGATGTGGCTTGCAGGTGGCAGACAGTGTGGTGAGCAAGGGACGGGAGACGTTGGAGCGGGCCATACAGCTGGTGGAGAACACTACACGGTGGCATGCTCGCGTCATCTATGGCGACACTGACTCGATGTTCGTGTTGGTGGAAGGGCGCAGTCGGGCACAGGCCTTTGCCATTGGGGCGGAGATAGCACAGGCCGTCACTCAGGACAACCCTGTCCCTGTCAAGCTGAAGCTGGAGAAGGTGTACCAACCCTGCATCCTGCAGGTACGTCTGTGGCATCATGGAAATAGCGAACTTGCTCTGCACGATGCAACAGAAGTGGGCTGTTACTTGTACCCATGTCATGAATTAATTGCACAAATTTGTTTTCAACACTTCAATAAGTAAAGGGTTGTCCTTCACTTTGCTGTACCTATTTAACTAGATCTTGCCAGCATGCTAGAGTATTTTACCTGTCATGTAACTTAGTGTGACAGTAAAAGGTGTAGTGCAGTGCTGTGTTGTTATAGACAAAGAAGCGCTACGTCGGGTATGCCTATGAAAGCCCCAACCAGGACCAGCCAAAATATGATGCTAAAGGTATTGAGACTGTGCGCAGAGATGGATGTCCGGCTGTCGCTAAGGTGAGTGGCATAACAAGTATAACAGTTGGCAGTATATTCTAGGGATGAGTCAGTTGCATCATTTTTTCAGTTCTCAGTTCGGTATTGGTTCTTAAATGTCAGTTCTCTGTTCTATATTATTTTTACTTTTTGAAGTTATACTTCTTTTGGTGCGTTGAGGGTAAAAGTTTAAGAGTCCAACGGAAGTTGCGCTCACACAGTGTAACGAAATTCGACAGTATGAAGTTGGCCGTCAAAGAAAATTAAATGTGCATATTTGTTATACTCTATAAGTTTACTCTAAAATTTTTCATTAGAATGTCAATGTGATTCACTGGCATCCTGGGCTGAAACATTGCCAACATGCATATGTATCTCTGCAGGTTCATAAATAGCTGGGGACTATTTTAGAATTGGTGTTTATATCTAATATTATGATGCGCATTGTAATTTTAAAAAAATTATATTAGGGGATGCGACTTTTTTTTTTTAATTTTTTAATTTTTTTTATGGTCAGGTTTTTAGTGTGAGAACATAGACGTTTCCTCTGCAGGTTCAAGATTAATACAATTTAAAATGATAGGGAGTTTTTCACCTCGGAATATCGCTTTTCGGAAATATAAAGATGTAGCTTTTTTCAGTGCATGCAGTGTATTATCTTAAGTTCGTTACTGGGCAATTTTTTTCCCCCTATTTCTATAATGGGTAGCTTGTTTTCGCTTACCTTAATTTAGTTTCATGCGAGCGTGCGCGCATGCACGTGTGTGTGTATATATACATGTATATATTAACACACACTCGTGAGCATGCGTGCATGTGTATATATATATATCTGTGCAAAAGTGATAGGTTTTCCTTTCACAACGAGGGTTAAATATTTTATTCATGAAAGGTTACACTCGTATTTGCAGATGTTAGCGGGTCGAATATTCTATTAGATTATTTCCTCCTAAACGGTTTAACATTAGTTGACCACTGTGTTCGTGGGTGTGGAAATATTTCTAAGTATATATATCAGCGGTTGAAAGGAGTCGTTAGTTGGATTACAAAGATGATAATAATGACCTGATTCTTTATATATTCCTAAAGTTATCAGACTGGCCAACAATGCATCGTGTGCGAAATGGTAGCTTTAAATACGTGTAAAATGCAAAATGGTATCTCAGTGTGCCTAAAATATGCAAGTAATTGCTGATACCAAATAAATATTTGTGCTCAATATAGTGATTTTTTTTTTTTAAGTTAATACGTACACATTTGTCTGCATTACGTGTCACCATTTTTTTATGTTTTTCATCCTCGAAACGTGGCTGGCTCGTGATTCTAAAATCTCGATGCAGCGGATTCTATGCGAGAGAAAATTGTGCAACCCCCTTCCTCTTATAATGAACACACAAATATTTTTATTTGTGATTATTTGATTCTTGTGAAATAGTAGCGTTAGGTTACATTATCTAGGTGATGTNATTAGTTGACCACTATGTTCGTGGGTGTGGAAATATTTCTAAGTATATATATCAGCGGTTGAAAGGAGTCGTTAGTTGGATTACAAAGATAATAATAATGACCTGATTCTTTATATATTCCTAAAGTTATCAGACTGGCCAACAATGCATCGTGTGCGAAATGGTAGCTTTAAATACGTGTAAAATGCAAAATGGTATCTCAGTGTGCCTAAAATATGCAAGTAATTGCTGATACCAAATAAATATTTGTGCTCAATATAGTGATTTTTTTTTTTTTTTTAAGTTAATATGTACACATTTGTCTGCATTACGTGTTACAATTTTTTTATGTTTTTCATCCTCGAAACGTGGCTGGCTCGTGATTCTAAAATCTCGATGCAGCGGATTCTATGTGAGAGAAAATTGTGCAACCCCCTTCCTCTTATAATGAACACACAAATATTTTTTATTTGTGACTATTAGATTCTTGTGAAATAGTAGCGTTAGGTTACATTATCTAGGTGATGCGCAAGCTAAAATAATAATAAAAGTAAATTTTATACTATTTTGAGATGGAGCGAGTTGCTAGGGCATGCGGGAACANCGCAAGCTAAAATAATAATAAAAGTAAATTTTATACTATTTTGAGATGGAGCGAGTTGCTAGGGCATGCGGGAACAATTAAGGACTCTGCCAAGAAACCATTCCGGCATACACTCTGGAGTAAATTTCAAAATAGAAATTCGGGCTGAACGAGTTGAGTATCGAACCCGGGTCCCCTTGAACATGGGTCTTCCCTGGTGTTGACTTGTGCATGCAGATATCTGTGTTTATTATCCTATGAACTAAAGTTGGCTTGTATTAGAAATAAAACAAGCTGCTGGAGCGACANTCTCGACGGTCAGTGTGCTATGGAAAAGTCCAATTCAACACCTGGTGCAGCACGACGGGCCATGTGCGCGAGCTCAGATTACGACTGCACTTGCCTCTCATTTACTTCTGTAATGGGAGTCGTGACCACTTCTTTAAGTATGCTTTTCTTTTAATAGTTTTTTAATGCGTCTATCAGTTTCGCCGGCAATTGGGATATTTTGGGCTGTGTGTGTTTGACGCATGAGCAAGTGGAGAATGAGTGTTTTTCCCCCTTCTTAGTTTCACAGCTTCACAAAGTATTTTTTGTTTTGCCAGAATTAATAAAAAATTTCACATTTGATTTTTTTATACAAAAAAAGAAAGGTGAGCCAGATTTTATTTACAAAAGTAATTGTACATAGAATTAATTTTCTACATTTTAAAGGGATTAACATAACTCTAAAAGTTCATGGTCTCTGTAATGTACTGGCTGCAATATGCTCTAATTTTATTGCACTTGTGATGTCTTTCCTTATGTGTCTCGATGAGGTTGACGGGTGGTGAATGAGAGCTCTATGCCCGTGTCTTTGCTGGAATTCGTATTGTGGTATAAATCTGCATGGCGGATAGCATCTCTAGAATAAAACTATGTTTTAGGTTGCGTAATTCATATATATTGAATACTGTTGACACCTGCTGGATTAGAGGCCGCATACGTATACATACACATGTTTGCATATCATTTGGCTTAAGTCACATACCAGTGTGGTGGGACTCTGAGGAGGAGGGTGGGTGTGTTTTTATCACAGATCAGATATATCTCGTAATGGAGCGAGCGCACACAAATGAATGAAAATACAGAAATCTTGTTTGCCGAAGATAACTGTTTTTTATGATTTTGTACTTTTGGTGGGTGTATCTTTATGATAGCGTCTCCTGACTGTATATAATTTTTTCTTGCAAAACTTACTATATGTGCATTATTTATGCGTATAAAGAGTTTTATATACTGACATCGAGTGCTAGAAAAATTGCCGCACGTTGAGTAACCATATGGGTATTTTATTCCTGCTGCCTAAATTTCCTAATATACTGATTTTAAACTTGGGAGGAAATGTTTTTAATGATGAGCTTCTACGTCTGGGTCAACGGGAATGCATGGAATCCTTCACTGTGTGTATCGCATACCGTGAGTGGCAGCGAAGTGGTTTTAACTTTTGTTTTTGGGTTTTTGACCCATAATGTTTTCTAAATTCTGAATTTATTTTTAAATAATTTCATTCCTATACATAAAATATATATATATACGTTATGTTAGTGGCGACTAGTGTCTCATCAAATATTTATCCTTTAAATTATAACAAAAATGGTATACTAAGTATTTTTCTTTACCAACAGTGTTTTTTTAAAACTTACTTGAGCAGAACATAATTTGAGATAAAATAAAATAGTATATATTATTTTTAACACATTTATTTGTGCACACACATCTCAATATTATTATTTTTCTGCTTAATACAGGAATAATTTTTTTTAATGTACAGTGTGTTCATCATAGTTTTTTTTTTTTTTTTTTTTTTTCCACGGGTTATCATAACTCCACAATCTTAGTTCTTCACCGTTGTATGGGGCACAGCAATATCTTTGATTTTTGCACTCGTGAAGTCTTGTGGCGTATGTCTCGATGAGCTGTCGAAATGGTGGGCAGCTGCAATGCTTGTGAAGGTCTACAAAGTTCATTCCGATGTGGCACGCATTGCGAATCGCCGACTCTTGGCGTCTTCCAAACACATACACAGGGTAATAGGGAATTATGGCAGAGTCCAGCATTGCCGGAATTTCCTTGTACGGAATATTCCCCTCATCCTACCTTAGTCCGTGCGTTTCTTATGTGTGTAGGCAGTGTGTTTGTTGCATGGCACTGTCGAGGTGCTGCTACGGGCACGGCAGTAAAAAAGTGGAAACTTTGTTTTTATTGTCTTCAGCAATGTACGAGATGGCAATCTGCATGATGGTGTCAGAGTCCAACGAGCAAAAACCTTGGATGTTGTAAAACATTTTTTTTTTTCATTGGATTTTTTTTTGTTATATAAAAAAATTAGGTTCCCATGTACACATCGAGTTTCAAAAATTTTTTACAAAGTCATTTAAAACTTTATTGAGGTCCATACACATCGGGCACCTGTGTAATGGGTTGGTTTCCACGCTGGGTAGTGCTTGCTGGTAAATTTATTGAAGTGGAGCATATTCCACGGGTACAGGTTGCGAGTAGATAACTTGTACGTGGACGTCATCTTCTATGGGGAGGGTATCTTCAACAGGGAAGGCGTCTTCAACGGGGAAGGCGTCTACTACGGGGAGGGCGTCTTCAAGGGGGGTGTCATCTTCCATGGGCATAGACGTCGCGAGGGCTGCTCAGCGGGCCTTGCATCACCCCCTGTGATGAGGTGTGTCGAGAACTGAGGTTATGGAGCCCTCGAAACACTCATTGCACGGGAGACAGTCCCGTTTGTCTTCGTCCTGCGTGAATACATGTGAATACAGTCAAAATTTCATAAGGTGCATAGACCAGGAGAAATTCTTTCTGCGGGTACGATAACTCGTCCTGTTTGTCCAAGGCGTTAATTGAGCGCATGCTTCCAAATGCCAAAATGGCCCAAAGGATTTTATGGCCACTCGGACAACAAGTGTACAGTTCTAAGAGCGAGAAAAATACTGATTTCCCGAGAGGGCTCAGGGTGCGTCTTAGAAATAGTTTTTGAAGGGGGAAAAAATGGCCTGCACTCGCGACTAAAGTAGGCTGCCAGTTGGTCGGAACGAACGTTTCCGAAAACGCACGACTAATTAGCCAATCCAAGATCCAAGAGATTGTCGTCACATGACGTGCTTAACCAATGATAATCGGAGGGGGGTGGAGGCCTGCCAACTAATTTGTCGAACGAAGGGGAATAATTGGCAAAGGGGGTAATGGGGGTGGGATAATTAGCCAATGAGAAACAGGGATGGAGGGGAGCCGACTAATTGGTCAAGCAGAGGTTTCTGAAAACACTGAGTAATTAGCCAAAGAGAAACATTGGCGGAGCAATTAAATATATTGGAAAGGGGTGGGCAATTGGCCAATGAAAATCAGGGGTGGGGCAATTGGTCAATTAAAATCAGGGGTGGGGCAATTGGTCAATTAAATATATTGGAAGGGGGAGTGGAGGGTTGTCAGTTCACGGTGTTGGGGACAGCACCAGCAATGTAAAACAAATAAAAAACCAATATTGCGATTGAACAAAGTTAAGAGAGAAACTCCAGTAATGTATAAACAAATGACAAACAAAAAAACCAAGATCGTGGACGGTGGCTGTGACGCCTACCAAGATGGTGGACTACACCTACCAATATGGTGGAGGAGGGTGTGGGGGACCTCCTTAAATTAAAATTTTTTTACATTTTTTTAACAAATTTTAGAATAATTTTTTATGAATGTTTTGAATTTTTTTTTTTTTTTTGGATCAAAGGTCATTGCGGTCAAAGCAAAATTTTTAAGTCCACGTCACATGTATCTAAGATGGTTGCCAGCCGACCAGAATGACAGAGCACGAACAGCTCCGGTCCCCAGGTCTCGATGTACTAAAATCCACATAATCCCTCTACTAACAGCTCTTAATTTTCAAATAAAAACAATTGCATATTTAAAAAGGCTTATAAAAATGAACATATTTAGTCATTTTTATTCTGAAATATTCGTTACATTAAAACGAGTCAATTTTGGTATGTAGCAAAAATTTTGTTTAATGAAACACATAACAGCAATATAATGGTAACATTTTATCTTTGATGCTGACAGAAGGCTAATTAAGAAATTGCAACATAAATTTAAGTACACAAAATTGTGTCACTGTATCATTTCTCTTACAAAATCTACAAGAATTTGCTCAAATCAACTTTGGGTTATGATTGATCATGTTTGCAATACAAATATTGAAATAAAGGTTATGTTCTCTGAACAGTAGTATGAGATGCGAGCAAGTATGCATTTTGTGCTCATCAATAATTTTGCAGAAGTGTGATTATTAACGCTGGACGGAAATTATTAGAATTTTATGATCACAAGGTCTTCTAGCTTGTAAATTAACTAGAAGTTATTGAAATAACACTCATATTATTATTTATTTTATACAGGATGGTTCACCTAACATGGACACCCCCAAAATTTCTGCAACGGTTGAGATCACAAAATGTGGTTTTCGCTAAATGATAGTAGGTACGGGGGCAAGTGATTTGCATCATAAATAATCTGTTATTGATTCACAAAACAATATTTTAAAGGGTAGGTATATTCCAGATAAAAATTATTCCTCAGAACTAGAGCTGTACCGATCCTTAAATTTTGCCTATAATATGATCCATCGATACCAACTCAAATTTCTTGCTGATACATAAATTTTTGTGTGTTTTTAAACTATCTTTCATTATATTCTGGTTTTAGTAATTTTTTTGTACTAATTATATTTATATCTCCTAAAAACATTCATAGAAGGGTGGTACTGGATTTGTATGTTAAAAAACATTGAATCAGGAATCAAAAATATTTTGTAGGGACCCAGAAACACTGCAAAGTGGTTTAATTGCCAGTGCCGTATGTGTAGGTTCTGGAGAAGGCCCTTCGTGTGCTTTTCGACACGCGAGATGTAAGCCTCGTGAAGCGTTACGTGTGCCGCCAGTGGGACAAGCTCGTGCAAGGGCGTGCCAACGTGCATGACCTGGTGTTTGCGCGGGAGTACCGTGGCCGCGCAGGTTACCGCCCTGGAGCATGCGTGCCAGCACTGCAGCTTGCCAGGTAAGTAAATCTCATAACATGCAAACTTATTACAGTCAACTCTCGATAAAACAACCCCGGTAATAACTATTCTCTCAAAGTAAAATCACTTTCTTAAAAGAACCATGAAAAAATGTAAGTTTGTTGCTGACCGTAATGAATCTTTTTCCCACTCCTGTGCAACTTGGAAGAGAGTAAGATTTAAAAATAGACATAACTTACTAATACATTACTGTCCGCCCCTCCCATCAAGGTAGCCAATGTTTACCCAGGCATGTCTGCCAGCGTGCCATTACTCAAGTTACATGCCAGAGTTGGCTAACCCTGACGCTGCCTTTTGCGAGACTGCATAGTAAAAATACTGAACTGCTGAAAGAGGGAATAAATACTATCTTTCTTTGACATGGCTGTAAACAGATAGATTAATTACAAGTTCATATCAATAAATAGGTAAATGTGTGTGTGTGTATGTACGTATATGTGTGTGTACGTATTTTATATATATACATGTATGTGTATATATAGAAAGACACACAGTATACTCTCGATTTACCCTAAGCGACTTAACCGTGTAGCCACCAGTTCAAAATTAAATATTGAACAGCTGCCGCCAGTTGCACACTGCTGCTATTAATAACCCATGCACACATTGTTAATTACCAGACTGCAGTCGAGTGATGCGGTACTGATTAATTTTAATATTAAAAGTGTTAGGGTACCATATTTACACATGTTTTAACAGTGAATATGTGTGAAACTTGGAAGTATTAGGAATTTGGGAAAATTGTCAAACAGTACATTTTCATTCATAATAATAAAGTATTTCATGATTAAAACTGGCATCTGTGTAATTTACAGTAGTTCGTACCCACATAGGCTATTTATGAATTAACAGTGGCACTTAGTTCGACTGGATGACAAAATATTAGATTACCATAAATATTATTTGCCACAAAAATTATTCCATTGCAAACAACGTGTGGTTTTAATAAATAAATAACATTTATTTTCGCTTTGTTGCTGAAGTGGTAGGGGAGTAGGGACGTTGCGATATTACTGATATGAGTAAATATGGATACATTTCTTTCGATATCCGGTATTTTGGTATCAGTATTCTGTTTCAATATTTATACTGTTATTAGTATATTTCTTCGGATATTTTCAATATCGAAAGTAATTTTTTTTTCCTTCGCTTCCTTTCGATGAGGATTGGTTTGCTATCAACCACACTTAAATGTTGACAAAGTGTTGTGTGTCAGTGTGTGTGT
Organism: Clitarchus hookeri; assembly: GCA_002778355.1. NCBI lineage: Eukaryota > Metazoa > Arthropoda > Insecta > Phasmatodea > Phasmatidae > Clitarchus > Clitarchus hookeri. The sequence goes on along the minus strand of NQII01000202.1, from coordinate 660,583 downwards.
GTGAGAGACAGAAATGTGCCATACTTTAAAGTTTTAGTAGTTGCAATGTAAAAAATTATTTTTCTTTTAATAATTATAATTGAAACTTTATGTTATTGTATTTTTAATTTAACTTTGGTCAATATGTTGTTTTTTTTAAAGAGAGAGCAAGAGAGTGAGAGAACTGAACAATGATTCTGGTGAAGTTTCGTGTCCTGTCGATTGCATTCAGATGTATTAATGTTTAATGTCCAGTGCTTTTAAGTGAGATAGATAGTGAAGTTTTCAATATTAATGCGTAACAGTTTAAGAAACACAGTGCAAACTTAAACCCCCCCAATAATTGTTAGTCAATCAAATATGATATTACATCTTTGTGGTCCTGTTGCAGGCGTTGGCTGCAGGTGGACCCGCGTGCAGAGCCACGCACTAGGGAGCGTGTGCCATACGTGATAGTGAATGGGCCACCAGCAGTGCCACTCATACAGCTCGTTCGTTCACCATACGAGCTGCTGGCAAACCCAAGTCTGCGTGTAAACGCACGCTACTACATCACGCGGGTCGTCATGCCTGCTCTCAGGAGATGCTTTTCGTTGCTGGGAGCAGATGTGGACGCCTGGTCAGTGCTGCTTTTGACAATAACAACAAAGTGTTGTGTGTTAGTTTATGAATCAACAAGATGTTTGCTCTGGGAATCTGCTGCGTGTGTCATTGTCTTTGTGATAGCCTGAGCTCTGGGATTCAATTTTCTAGTGCAAATTGTAATGTAAATTAGGGTTGCCATTGTTTCACGTATTGATAGAGCTGGTAGGTGGTAGGTTAGAGGCCAGATTCTCCCTGTCAGCTGTGGTGCTGCTGACTTCTCTGGGCCCTCGATTGAAGGGGATGCTTTAGCAGCTCTGCTCGTCTCTGTCTTACATGCCTCCAAATCCTTTTCCTACATCAGGGAAATCAACCGATTAATAAAGGAACAGGTTTTACGGCAGTGAAGTGTAGCTGGCGTAGTCTGTCTCCGCTGTGGTGGCAGTATTTTGACAGATTGTCGAAAGTAGCACCAGTGTTTACTTTTTGCTTACGTATCCTTCCACTATTAGCTGGTGAGTCAAGTAGTGGTCATATTCTTTATTTACATTCTGTTTTATCAGCTGGTATACATTACTGCTAAACTAATTGTGAGGTGTTTATAGATGAATTTGTGTCAGAAACTTAGGTGGTTTAAGTTAAGGGTCAACTAAAAAATTTATTTGCATGCAGTCTTAGAAGCACTATTTTATGCAACACAGCTTTAAACAATGTAAAAATATACAGATCTACATTGTGATTTTGATTTAACAATTGATGTTATTGAATAATTTAGAAACAATTGAAAGAGTTAAATAATTTTATGCTGTACTGTTTAGTTTTTGATTGGCTTTTTCCTCATTTTAATGTTNGAAACAATTGAAAGAGTTAAATAATTTTATGCTGTACTGTTTAGTTTTTGATTGGCTTTTTCCTCATTTTAATGTTGTAATTAATTGTATTGGCTATATTTAGCATCTTTTTATGTGTCAGATAATCATTGTGCTTAGATCAATTAGACAATTTTCTTTCTGTTCTCTTGTCACAGTAGCACACAGATTCATGACTTGAATTTAGTATGTTTTGTAATTTTTGAATGATATCACCTACTTGATGTTTTATCTCTGTCATACAGATGTGAAGCTTAAATACATTTATGTTAGGAATGGGTCGGTTCCGGTTCTCGGTGCCACCGGTTCTTAGTCTTCAGAACCGGAACAGAGAACGGGAGTTATATTTTCAGTTACTTGACTTTATTTATAACAGCAACCGACATCGTTCCCGCCAAATTCGTACTATTTACAATAATAATTTGTATGTAAAATTTATTTGCCAAAAAAATAGCACACGCCAAAGTTCGCTGTTGTAAACAAACCAGTCCTTCTGTGAAGAATTAAAAGAGACTGCCGTAGATGTCGCCAAATACTGGTGTGCGCAATATGCATGAGTATTCTAGCACTCTCGATACTAGCAACACTGTCATTTCAATTAACTACTTGAGTAGTCAATCTGGGGAAAATGGCATTAATGTAAACTATTGATGGAAACTGTCATTGGAAATTGGTAATGCACCTATGGCATAAACAAAACATTTTCAGAAATTTGAGCTTAAAAAGTCTTTATTACATCAATTTTATACGTGGTGTTTGAAAAAAAACATTTAGTTCTTTATTGTAGATATTACTTTTATTTTCTGAGACAGAAAGCAAATAATAGCTTCCAAAGTGTGACAGTATTTTGCTATTCAAAGCGAAAATGAATTCAATGCAAAGTTTTAATTGTGTGGAAAAAATTATTTTTCGGTGCGAGTTGAAGTCAACATCAAATTTAAAAACACACTTATTAAATACATATTCATTTGTTAAAAATGGGATGTTCAATTTCATCTCTACTAGAGCTGTGCCAATTCAGTAAGTTGTGCTGATGTGCTGAAACACCCATGTGCTGATTCTGCAATACTGATTCACTGATGTGCTGCCAATGTCTGAAAAATNGTGCTGATGTGCTGAAACACCCATGTGCTGATTCTGCAATACTGATTCACTGATGTGCTGCCAATGTCTGAAAAATATTTTCGCTTATATTTAATTTTAATGCAGTTTACTATTATACTTAAGCAATGGTATTGGTCAAGTGCAGCACAATTAAAAGCAATTTTTAACTTATTTCAGTTTACAGTTTGCAAACCATGTGAGTTTAATTGAAGACAGAAATTTAAAAAAATATATATATAAGTCTACATTTATAAAAATACTTATTTGTGAACACAGAAAACAGTAAACATGCGTAAGGTGGTTTACATGTTTTATTGCTGTNGTGCTGATGTGCTGAAACACCCATGTGCTGATTCTGCAATACTGATTCACTGATGTGCTGCCAATGTCTGAAAAATCTTTTCGCTTATATTTAATTTTAATGTAGTTTACTATTATTCTTAAGCAATGGTATTGGTCAAGTGCAGCACAATTAAAAGCAATTTTTAACTTATTTCAGTTTACAGTTTGCAACAAACCACGTGAGTTTAATTGAAGACAGAAATTTAAAAAAAAATATATAAGTCTATATTTATAAAAATACTTATTTGTGAACACAGAAAACAGTAAACATGCGTAAGGTGGTTTACATGTTTTATTGCTGTTGACTGACAAGTGATAGGCTTGAAACAAAAATGGTGGTTTGTTTTTATATTTGTGTTGGTTCGGCAATAAACGGGATTGTTACTTGCAANATTTATAAAAATACTTATTTGTGAACACAGAAAACAGTAAACATGCGTAAGGTGGTTTACATGTTTTATTGCTGTTGACTGACAAGTGATAGGCTTGAAACAAAAATGGTGGTTTGTTTTTATATTTGTGTTGGTTCGGCAATAAACGGGATTGTTACTTGCAAAATATGTACTCTTAAACCTAATTTTTTCAAAACACAATATTTAGGCTAAATGATTATTTGTGCTTGGCTGCTTTGCTACACATTTTGATTCGTTTATGAACAGGAAGATTTAAACGAATCTGAAGGAAACACTTTCTTTATTCAAGCACGCGAGCACGCAGAAGTGCCGCAAGACGACGTTGCATGGACTCAACTAATGTCTGAAGGTATGCAGGAGGCATTGAAATCTGCGCCAATTTGAGAAAGGGTTGCATGTCTGTCACGTTTAATGATTCTCGTCAGTCGTCGTTTGTCCCCTTTGTTCAAGATCTTTTTCCGGCCGCAGCGATGTCGAAGATTTGATGTTTTACCGGATTCTCGATATTCACGGTACACTCGTGAAATGGTTGTACGCGAAAATTCATATTTTATCGCTACCTTGGAGATGCTATGTCCCATCTCTTGTGCGCCGACTATAACACCACGTTCAAACTCACTTAAATCTTGATAACCTGCCATTGTAGCAGCAGTAACCGATCTAGCATCTATGCCAGATGCTTGTTGTCTTATATAGGCGCTGCCGACCGCATCACGTTACTTTTATTGGTTCCATACTTCTGTTATTTGCATATGCACGCCTATACCAGTTTTTATGGCTCTTCAGTGTATTACTAATAGTTTCAATACGTTCTATAAATGGCATTAATACAGGATGAATTCTCATCAGAACTAAGTGTGCAAATATTCTTTCTGTATTTTTAATTCAACCATATTATTTAAATGATATTCATCAAGTATTTAGTGAAGTGTGTTTGAAGGGTGCAGTAATGTTGAATTGAAGCAGTGCAGTTGCTGGTATGTACAGGTATGCGAGCATGCCTCGCAAGACAGTTATCTCCCTGCCACTCGCCGGCCCCCGTCCCACCAAGTGCAGCACCATCTCCCAGTACTTTGCCACAGTCAGTTGTGCCGTGTGTGAAGAACCGACACACGGTGGCCTCTGCCCCACGTGTCTGCAACAGCCCCAGCAGGTTGCAGCTATCCTGGGTGACAAGCTGCGACTGTGGGAGAGGACCCACCACAATATCACTCAGGTACTGTTGTGTTGCACGCTTAGACAAGCCAGATGCGTGTGTGAAGCACAAGCTAACTGCTGTTGACATGTGCAGGTGTGCCAGTCCTGTTGTGGCCGCTATGAACCACTTGACTGCAGCTCTCTTGATTGTCCCGTGCTGTACCGCTGCAGCCAGGCGCGTCGAGACCTGCTGCAGGAGGCATTTGCTCGGCAGCTGTTAGCCCAGAACTTGCCCTTGTCGCGTGACTGGTAGCCATCCTCTTCTGCTTAGCTCAATGTGTACTGTCACCGCCCAAGTACTTTAAGCGCCAAAATTGTTTGTTTTATTGTATTCTATTTGAAGTTCTTTACTAGTTTTGTGATGTTTTCAAGTTACGTATTGCAGTTGATGAACAGTTTGGAGAGTGTATAATGTATAAGCATGTGTGTAGTCTGCTGCAGTAATACAGGTGTTGTTTCAAGTACAACAGTGCTCGAAGAGGCATTTGGAAAAACTATTATTGAAAGTTTGTTTACCATGTTGAAAATGGTTTTCTACTTTTATGTATGTTCATTCTTTGGATATTTGTCGATCATCCGTCGCCTTTTGGGGGAGAGGGTCTGAAACTATTGAAAGTGCCATGTTAGCTGAGGTAAAAGTTACTGAATGTGATAATACTTATATGCGTGTTGTTTGTAGAAAATGTTTTTTGTGAAAATTTATACATTTTATACAGTTTTATTTTATTCTTTCTTCTTCCGGTAGGTCTGTCGTGCGAAGAAAATGTATGGGTTGAGTGTGTGTGTATATGAGTTGTGCATTAGCAATGCCATGGCATTGTGTCTGTGTGATGTGCTGGGTGACCAGTAAATGCTGCCGCCTGTAGTAAATAATGTTAAGAATTTTGGAGTTTTAATATTTATGTACCCACATGCCGAGTCTTTCATCTTCTGTTGCTGCTGTGATGCACCAGTGTATTGTTTATTGTGCTGTCTTTTAAAGTGATCACACTACTGTTAGGTCCTGATTTTATGGGACCTCATGGTTCTTGAGAATGGCTTTGTAAAATTGTAGCAGACTGATTTGATTTTGACCCCAAAAAAATTGTGTTAAAAGTGCATTTTTTGCATTAAGTCAGTTTTTGATCATCTCTGGCACAAAAATAATACATTTTTTTTTTTAAATGGAATATGTATTCATTTATTTTAATATGTTCCAAATAAAAGTGTACCCTGGAACAGTACGTATATACGACCTCCCCTTGTCTAAAAATAAATGTGTTATTGGGCGCCCAGTCACTTGCAGCAAGTGCAAGGTTTATTTTCAGTAGGTTCTTGCAGGGAAATGAGACTGTGTATTAATGAAATATTAATTTATAACAATAGACAGGCATCTTTCAAATAAAAGTATACCCCAGAATGGTACATAACATTTCCCTTTTCCAAAAAAAAAAATTCAAACGCAGAGCACAGTTACATTTAGCGAACACAAAGTCAATTTTCAGTAGCTTCTTGTAAAAAATTAGCAGTTTTATTATAAATATATAAATTTGTTTTAATTCATTTAGACATTTTCAGAATAAAATAATGCCCCAGAAAGTTATGTACAACCACTCGTTGATGCCAAAATTCAAGTTGAAACAGGCACAGCGTAATTTTCAACAAATTCAAATTCCTGTTGCAGTTTCTTCTCATGGGAAAATCAACTGTTTCACTGCAAATATATAAATTTCGTTAATATTTAGACATTTTCAGAATATAATAATAACAGTTTTGTATAACCCCTTGTGACCCCGAAAATTAAGTTTAAATGAGTGCGAATTAAATTTTCAGTTTCCTCTCGTGCAAAAATTAGCAGTTTTATAACTACATATATAATCTTCTTTTATTATTCAGATCTTATTAGAATGAAATGATAACCTAGAAGAATACATATAACCTCTTGTTGATACCAAAAAAAAAGTTTAAACACTACACTGCGTATATTTTTAGCAGGAAATTACTACCTCTGTAACAGAAAATTATGCTTGGAGTTCTGAAATATTCGCTTTAAATTTGACCCTGTTTGACCTCCACATGTGACGTGTACATACGGACATACTGGGTTCAAAGAAGGTATTTTACAAGCACTGTAGGCTGTATTTTCTCTTTTGTAAATTGTAAATTCTCATGAGTGGAACTATGTACATATTGTGTGTGAACGGGTCATCATTAAGTTAACAGGACGAGGCAGAAAGCCAAAAATGTCAATAAATTGTAATCTCTAATAAATGTACCGTAAGTAGTCCATCTACAATCAATTTAGTCAATTCCAAATACAACCTGAACTTGAAAAAAAAGAAACCGAAATCAAATTTATAATAGCAATATCACAAAACTTATCCCAAAACCAAACGCTACATGCACATGGCAAAGTGATCACAAGACTATCGGCTGAAGGAAGGAATGAATAGGTGATGTGAGAAGGGGGTGGGGTGTAACTCTTGGTGTTACTGGCTGGCCTTGTTGGTATGTGCACGAGAGTGGACAGTTACGGTCGTGTCAGGGATAAGATTTTGTGGAGTTATTTTAAAAGAAATTTAGTTTTTAGTTACCAGATTTGGGTGTTATCTGTTTTATTATGAAAGACTTATAAATTGAAACTTTATAACTAAACTTGTGCATTTTTAGAGCCGAAATTGTACTTTATTTTAATGCAGATTTTATTATTAAAAATTTATGATCATTTAACTATAATTTATCTTTATATGCATAATTGCATTAAAATTTTATAATGTTTATGCAAATGCATGAACAAGGGAAAGCATTTTATTGTAACTAAGATACTATAGGTTAAAAAATCACGTTTTAGGGTTTTAACTTTTTTCTGACTCATGTTGAGGTTCCTACATAGTCTGGATTTTTTGTTGCAATTTTACAGGAATGTCTTCAATATGGTTTTATAGAGAAAAAACACTCAGGCAAAATGACAACCTTAGATTAATTTTTTGTCATCCCATCATCTGAAAACTTAAATTATTCCTTACACTTGGTTTCTGGATATTTTGGTACGAATTGTTGGTAATGGTTTCAAAGATAAAATAATATATTTTGGCAAAATTTAATTTAATTTTGTGTTATAACTGAAATTTCACATTGTGACATACAGGTTAAGAGTAACGACACTACAAGGCATATTTTTTATTGTTGTGGACTAGCAGATATGCATTTAATCAATTTTCATTTCTATTTCTTACATTTTTGCTAGGATATTTTTTATCTTTTCCTAAATTATTGTGATTTCTTTAATGGTTCCCGAGAATTGCCTTGTAAAATCATTGCCCTCATTAAACCAGGTACTTACTCTTAAAGTCGGGTCCCGACTGTTCATGGTGTTTCTTCCCTTCCAATACTTTATCTTGTTCTTCTTACCTTTTAAAATTAACGTTGCATGCATCTGATTTCTGGGTATATTTTGAACCTTTATTGCATTGATAACAAAGCTATGCAAAGGTTATTTTATTTTATCAAATGACTATAATGGTACCTCTCAGATAGTTATATATCAGTGGTTATCGGCTTCTTGTACCCTGGAAGATGTTTTGTCTTCAGAGCTCAGTAAATACTGTAATGCATTTGAGTATCAACAGAAGTGTTATTCATCACTAATTTTGACAAAACCTGTGTTCTCAAGTCACAATTTTGAATTGGTCTGCAACTGCGAAAGCAATTTTATACTGCAAACACACACACATACGCGCACAGATATATTTTGCACATGTAATGTTATTGGTGTGTCACGGCTTGTGAAAAATACAGTGTGTAGGCGTAGTGTGTTCATAAGCAAATGATATGACGTCTGTATATGAATGCCAATTGCTCTCTCTCTCTCTTTCTCAGGATTTTCAATGTATTTTACAAAACTGTTGTATGTTTGTAGTTTACTTTTTAGTATGTATTGTATTATATTGCTAAATTTCTATTGTACTTTTTCGCTGATACAACTGTCATTGTTGATTTGCTGTGCAAAATGCTTCAAACATGTTATTTTATATCACAACCAAGCAATGTTGTAACTTTTTGTCACTAATCTGTATTGTTTAAACACTGTGGTTGTTTTTAGATAATTTAATTGACACTAAATGTTGCTCAGAAACTGTGTGTGTTGTATTTTGTTGCAAGTAGCCGTCGCGAGTACTTTAAGCAGTTGCACAACTTGAAACAATTGAGGTGTTAACTGTATATTACAGTAGTTGGTCTGTAAATGTTGTGTATGTCAACCTTAACTCAACGTTTTAAGTATAGCATTTGAATTTTAGTAATAGCAAGTTAAGTTTAAAATTTTTATTGATGTCACCATTGTATTGTGGAACATCTTTGTAAAGTAACTTTCTGTTGCTGTTGACTACAAATGGTAGTCGCACTAACAGTTTCCATGCAAAGCACTTGCAGTTGGCTGTGGCTCGCATTACGTATGTGTGTATCTGTCTGGAGGCTGTTTACTTCATGGCTGACGCAAGTCTCGTTGCCAGTGCCTCTTCTTCACACATGACCAAGAAAAAGTGTTAAAATTTCTGTACAATCCAAAATGTTATTGGTTTTATTTTTTCAAAGCATTTTGTAATAGAAATTTTAATGTTTCATCTTTGTCATAGAGTTTTCAGATTTATTTTTATTGTCTTGGTTTCCATTAAGTTTCGCACAAATCCATAACACTTATTACAGTGAACTCTTGATGTACCGAAAACACATGTACCTATAAACAATATCCATAGTTAATCTTCTGTGGTCCCAGCAAAATTTACATATATATAAATAATAATTTTACCCACATTTATTGTTTATTGGATATTACATGTATCAAAATATCTTTCTGTCCCGTAACTTAAAGATTTCTCACAAATATCAATTTTAAGCTGGTTGGTAATGCAAACGCCTAATAACTTGGTGTGAAATACGCTAAATGTGCCACCATTTATCACTGTCTGGCACGGCACAGCACACTCCAGTTCAGCTGATGGTCTCGGCGACATGGTGAGTCTGGCTAGCCTGCTCCTTCCCTTTACACGCCTGGCGAGAGGGCATTCGATAGTGTATATGGAGCATTAAATAAAACTAATAATGTGATCTCATTTTAATACACTGTCATCCTGTCAGACACACTGCACCCCAGAGGAGCCAAGTGCTCAACCGAGACTGACCTAACAAGGTCACTGCAGTCACAAGTATGTCATTGTAAACCGGTCATAAAAAATTTATCAAGATTATCCGTCACACAAAATTGTTACATATATCATCACTAGTATTTCAAAGCAAATGGTTTCACCTGAAAATGCTATGCAAATCAGTTTAATGAGGAATTATTTTTTGCAGATGTTTATTTTGTGTTAAATGTCTTTTTTTTTTCTGCAAAGTTGGTGTTTAATTATATTTGTTGTAAAATCATGATTTTTAAACAAAATATTATTTTAACTCGATAGGTAGCATCTTTTGAATAAAAATGATGTGTCCAGAAGCATGTACTTGACCTTCCCTTGTCGGCAAAAATTGGTTAAACATAATTTTCAGTAGCTTCTTGCAAAAATATTGGAGGATTTATAATCATTTATTTTAATAGACACTTCAGAATAAACTAATATCTTGAAAGTGCCTATTTGACACCTTTTGTCATTGAATAATGTGTAAGCACCTAATACGAGTGCAGCGTTTCTTACGACAGGCATAGTGTACGGGTAAATCAGAAGACATGTTATTTAATGATTAATTATTGAAGACCATAAAGAAATAAATTCCTATTGCCATATTAAATTTATCTCTGTCTCAGAAACACACTTTTTTTAAGTGAATTATTATTAATTACTTCAACTGCACAATTGCCACGCAAGTACGGCGTCACCAACGTAAATTGCTGTAGAAATGCGGAAGCTACGACTGTCCTCTGTGTCTGTGATATTCGGCAGATTTCATTTCCTCCCCTGGTACCCCTCCATGTGTGACAACTGGTTTGGAAGGGGAGGGGCACATTCCTTCCACCTCTGTGGCTTCTCCATCTCATCCGCCATGAACATACTGGCCGGTCGATAACCATGCACACGGGTCCTGAGCTGATCGAGTGTGCGCAGCACATTCAAAATTCAGTTTGTATTGAGTGTCATATTATTTTCTTTTTTTGGGGACGGCTTACAGTCATTGTCGGATTACAATCAAATTATATATGGTATTTTGTGATGTTATATTCTTTATTTAAATAGGTTGGGGTAAAATGTTTTTTAATGTATCATTTACAGTAATATTAATACAGTTAATTTCCATTTTTATAGTTTTTATTAGTTAATCTTTATTTACAGGCAATGTACAGCTCTAATTATACTCAACATGAAGTTTAGTAATGTAATAATAATAGAAGTTGTATTTTTTTATGTACATCTTAAACCCTCATCTACTGAAATCTCAGATGTATGGAATTGACAGACCTCAGAAAAATGGTAAATCAGGAGTCCACTGTAGTACATCTTTTTGTATTCACATTTTAAAATGCAGTGTGTTTAACAGTAAAGAATTTAATAATGAAATATGAACACCACGACATACAAGAGGTTGTTGGTTAATAAATTCTCTAATGTATTAACTGCAGTGTGCAGGTTCTAGAAGCCAGTACAGGAAAATCAAGAAAGGGCTGTGGTCTATTATGGTTTTGTCGAACTAGTATCCAGTATTTTGCCGGAGTAATGTATATTTGGCTTGTTTGTGTCATTATATATAAATTGGAAAGGAATTCAAGTACAGTAACCTCCCGATTTTCTAGAACAATTACTGGCTAAGGGTTCACGGATAACCAATTTCACGGTTAAAGCAATTTGGGTGGGGGGGGGAATGTTTACTTTAGGCCTACATACTGTACATGTAGGTTATGTAAATAAATGATATTAACATCATCTCGTACACAAAATTCTGTATCAGCTGATGGGTGAATGATTGCAATAAAATTTCACATTCTCTATTTTGACAGCCTACATAAGCACAACATACATCAGAGAAATATGCGAGCATGAATATTGTAGACAAAGTGTCTATGTATTTTATTTTATATCGTTACAAAACAGTTGTTATTAGTGTAATAAATTAAACTTCATTACAGAATAATGTGTGGGTGTTTAAACAAAATGCGATAGTTTAGCTTCTTTATGCTTTCCTCATAGGCTGCAGCTATACTGTGTACCATATAAGAAGGCCACATTCTTGACAGTTGACAATCGCCTCGCCTTTTCGTTTATGTATCCATTCGCCATCAACTGGCGTGTCAAGAATAGGCTTTGATGTGGCGAGTCAGCGCGTCCAGGAGGTGCTGCTCCGTGTGGCAATTGGTGAACTGCTTGGGTGGCGCTGCATTCGTAAACGGAGCTTGGTGGACGTGTGTAGGGTCGTTCGTAAACGCGGTACACGAAATATATGTTACTTAAAAAATTATACAGAGCTCGCTGGAAAATAAAATTATTTGTATATGCGCGTGAATACGTTATTTTAAACAACAAATCTATAATATGTTTCTGGGTGTAGTTCGGGGTATTGATAATAGATGGCGTGGAAGGGCATGTTGCAATAGATGGTGCGCCTTTAACGCACAAGATGGCAGCACCTGGTTTGAGAGTTTGGAAACTTTGGATTTTTTCGTTACATTTGGATATGTATCGTTTTATTGTGCATCTCATTTTGAACACCTATACATAACTATTTTATCACAAAGTTTCGTTTCTAAAACTAAAAACTGCTGTTTTATGACCACGTAAAATAAAATGTATTAATTAATCTACGAACTCTTTCTTATCTGCGTATTTTCTGCTTGTGTGATGTGCTTCGGCACTGCTCTCAGAATAGCCAACGTAATATTAACTTTTGTTTGTTCGTGCATCAGCTGATACAGGATTTTGTAAATGGCAGGTTAATTGTTTTGAATATATTAAGTTTCTAATCACTGGCTGTCAGAATGTGGCCTTCTTATATGAAATGAACTATAGTACTTGCTGCTAACGTCGCCACGCGCATGGTTCATATTAATTGAAGAGGCCGCACATCTAGCGCAGTGTATTTTTCAAATATTTCTACATTAATTTGACTTCATATATTTCAAACCCGAGTGGTTTTTGAGCCCACACAAGATGAAAAATTCACTTGCTGCAATCTGTAGGCCAGTGTGCGCGGCTCGCTTTGGAAACTACGCCTCCATGAAATTACTCTTTTTCATGTGTAAAATGCAAATATGTAATCCAATTTTCAGTTTCAAATTTTTTACGAGCTCTATAAATATTTTAACGTAATATATTTTCATGTGAAGTGATTCTGCTTGCTAATAATTTGGATTCGGCCCGCAATCGCCAAATTTTTGTGAGGCCAGCTCGCCGTTTTTTTTCTTTTCTTTCTTTCTTCTTACTCCCTTCCCACTTCAGCAACAAAGCGAAAATAAATGTTATTTATTAAAACCACACGTGATGTGTTGATTGCGTACGAGTCATTTTTGCTGTAAATAGTTTTTATGTTAATGTGATATTTCATCATCAAGTCGCACTCAGTGATAAGGTTAATTTATAAATAGCCTCTGCTAGTATGAACGACTGTAAACTACAAGATCTCGCCTTTTTGACGAGCAGACACCAGTTTTAATCGTGAAATGCTTTATCATTATGAATGAAAATGTGCTGTCTGACAATTTCCCTGAATTCGTAATACTTCCACGTTTCACACATATTTACTGTTAAAAAGTGTGTAAATATAGTACCCGAACACTTTTAATATTAAAATAAGTCAGTACCGCATTACTCGATTGTAGCGACGTAATTAACAGTGTGCGCGTTGTTATTAATGGCAGCGGTGTGCGACTGGCAGCAGCTGTTCAATATTTGACTTTGAACTGGTGGCTCCACGATTAAGCCGCCCCCGGTAAATCGGGAGTTTACTGTACTCGCAGTGTAGTACTTGTCGACAGTCACACATCCACTCACAGAAAGACGACACATTTTTCACGCAATTGCGACATTTTGCTGGCTAAGCCAGCTTCATCAGGGGGTGAGTTGTAGGATACTGCAGTACAGTGGAAGGGCACTGTTAGTAGTAAACCTAGCGAGGGGCGGGAAAATTGAAAAATTGCAGGTATAGCTGATGAGAGTGGTTAGGAGTAGAGGTGAGCCGATATGGTTTTTGAGCCTTTTCCGATATTGCAGATACCAATACCGATACTGCCTTGACAAGGAAAAATGACATTTTTTCATGTTTCAAAACATTAAAAACTTTATTTTTAAAACATTTATTTAAAGAAAATTGTAATTTGTCTTTGTTTTTATTGTTTTGGTGATATGCCAAACTATTAAGATAAATAAAAATCTAGGAACCACTTAGTAGTTAGTAATTAAGCATATTTTTAAGACAAAAATAATCTAAATTGATGTAAAAAATATGTAAGATTTGATGCACATATGAATTATGCATATAATGTGTTTGCAGTATTCAGCCTACCTTTGTTTTCCACAATACTAAATGGTAAAAGGTCTGTGCAAATTATTTTTCTAATGAGACTATTTATTTTCACAGTGCGGGCATGTGATGAAGGATAAGGTTTACTTTATTCCATTAATTCATACACGTTATGAAAATTCGGTTTAGACCTGTTTACATCAGGGCTAGATGAACATGTAGCCACACAATCATTATCTGAAATTTGTGAAGTACTCGCGATTATGGCATGGTTCGGTGCTTTTTATCTGCCAGAAATTTGTGTTGACAGTTGTACAACAGCCTAGGAGGACACTGTTGTAGTTTGAAGCTTTTCCACTTCAAAGGGTGCGTACATTCAAGGTGCCGCTTTAAGTTTGTGGTACTGTACGACCTCGATGATGTACCGCCACTCAAAACCAAACATTTGCATTGTTGCGTGTTGCTTAGGGTAAAAAAATTCCACATGTCACTTTTCCTTCCAGCCAAATTATTTGTTTTTTTGCTGGCGCACGTAAATAATTTCACCGCGTTCGTTTCCTAACCTAACACCGTCATATTACTACAGCAACAGCAAACAAACCAACGAAACAAACAAAACAAAAGATAAACTGTCGGAATAGCGCCGCTAGGCGGCAGTAATGCGCAGCATGTAACAAACATTACAAGATTACATAGTTTTTTTTATGCGTCGTCGTGTTTGCGGTTGGACATGAAACTACTAAGACAAAATATTTGTGGAGGTAATCGTAAATATTAAATATGTGTTACGCTGATTAAATGTTTAGTTTTGTTCATGTAGCAAGCTTGCCTACAGAGATAAAATTCAGTAAACGCAAGTGGGGGCTACCATTGTTTTGTTGTACACATTTTTTGTAAACAATCATGCAAAACGAGCCTAATTTTGCTTTAGAAATAAACACAGCCAGTTAGGTACTTTGGTAAAAACCAATTTAAAAATAGTTACTATTCTAATCAAACTAAATAGTGAGCTAAGCCACTCCAATTATGGCAAATTGAAAACAGCATCATCTTAGATTCTTAGGGCAAAATATAGGTTATAATATCGACGATTTAAACATGAATTGCAAACAATTCCGATAATTACGATATCAGCCGGTTTCGATATATCGGTACCGGTATCGGCTCAGCTCTAGTTAGGAGCTGTGATTATCTTATGTCGAGGCCTAACGGCTGCCTGGATTTTGTTATAATTCTGGCTGCCTCACCACAAACACAAGACCTGCTCTCCAAACTGCCCATATTTGTCTCAAAAGGCCACCTAAACTCCTCAACCAACTGGTTTGTCCAAAGCTGCAGCCCACCACAAATGCCAACCAAATTATCACCCCAAAAGGATCCCACCCCTGCAATAGTTCATGCTGTGGCTCCTGTGCCATCCACCAACCTTTAACTTCTTTCAATAGCAGACTCACTAGTCGTACATACCACATCCAAGGCAACTACAACTGTGCAACAGAAAATGTGATTTATCGGCTACAGTGCCAACACTGTAATGCAGAATACATCGGCCTCACCACCAACACACACTGGCAGAGAATGAATGGCCGCAGAGCAGACACTAAACAAGATATAGCTGGTCACATCAATAACCTACAGGACAAACCAGTTGCAGCACATGCAGCATCACACAACAAAGAGTTTGATTCCTGCTACAGCACCTGAGTTGTGAGAGCCCCACCACCTTCAAGCAATAGCTCAGAACTCAGACAATGGGAATTAGCTCACCAATTTATAACAAAATCCAGGCAGCTGCCATGCCTCAACATAAGATAATCACAGCTCGTAACCACACTCATCAGCTATACTGGCAATTTTTCAATTTTCATGCCCCACCCTTGTTTGCCACATGGCCGCCAGGTTTACTACTAACAGCGCCCTTCCACCATACTGCAGTGTCCTACAACTCGCCGCCTGATGAAGCTGGCTTAATGTGTTGTCCTTTGTGTGTATTTGTGCCTGCCAACAAATACAACACTGTGAGTACTTGAATTACTGTCCTTTTATATATGATTTTGGTAACCTAGCAGCCTACTTGCAACCTTAACTAACCTTAGTACATATTACTGCAGAGCAAGATATTATGTAAAGAATGTGCTAGTCGGGGTAAGACATATCTAGGGCTCAGAGTAAGTCACTAAAAGTTACTTTTTTTTAAGCTAAGTTACGAAGATCCTTTTTTCTGCAGTTTTTTNTAGGGCTCAGAGTAAGTCACTAAAAGTTACTTTTTTTTAAGCTAAGTTACGAAGATCCTTTTTTCTGCAGTTTTTTTCACTAAAAGTTATTAATTTTGACACAAAACTGTTGAGGCACAGCTAACAGAAGTTAGTGCACAGTACATAACGTACTTTGGAATACTGTCGGTCAGCAAAATACAGCATTGAAAAGAAAACATAATTCTCTTCTTCCAAGTTCTGCTGCGTGACTGAATCTCTCACTCTCAGCATTATTTGTGTGGTGGTGGTTGTATTTTTTTTCTTTTCAAAATGCCTTGCAATCACAGAATTTACACATCATTGTCGCATCTTAGTNTAGGGCTCAGAGTAAGTCACTAAAAGTTACTTTTTTTTAAGCTAAGTTACGAAGATCCTTTTTTCTGCAGTTTTTTCACTAAAAGTTATTAATTTTGACACAAAACTGTTGAGGCACAGCTAACAGAAGTTAGTGCACAGTACATAACGTACTTTGGAATACTGTCGGTCAGCAAAATACAGCATTGAAAAGAAAACGTAATTCTCTTCTTCCAAGTTCTGCTGCGTGACTGAATCTCTCACTCTCAGCATTATTTGTGTGGTGGTGGTTGTATTTTTTTTCTTTTCAAAATGCCTTGCAATCACAGAATTTACACATCATTGTCGCATCTTAGTAATTATCTGCAAGTCAGGTGTCGTCAATTTTCGTGGACTAGTCTCGCACACCTGAGGAAAAATCTATAGGTTTAAGATTGACAGTTACTTTGCATACTTTAAACGATACGTATGTCTAAATTTAGAATGCCTCGCGAAAACTGTTCAAGCTATTTAAGGGGAATGGTGCACTTATTATTTTTACCAATTTTTCACTACAAGTTTTTGGAGCATATATTGAAACTTCCCTGTAGTATATATGATAGAAAATAAGTTACTAAATTGGGTACTTTTTTATGACCTTTGGTAACCCTTTCGGGGGGGGTGGGGGGCTGCATATCCCACTGCTCCTGAGTCGCTAGTTTACAAACCTAGTTGTGTGTTGAACAGATTCAGTTAAATATGGTGGTAATAGGCCACTAGGCTACTAGTTACATTATAAAAAGGAGACAGAATTCACAGGTACTCCTTCGTGAATACACATATGCACACACATACATTGACAAACTTACACTGATGCATGTGCGCACACCACACAACGCACACATGTTGGACAAACACATTTTCCACGCTGATGTGCAGTTGCAATATTTCGCTNTGTGCGCACACCACACAACGCACACATGTTGGACAAACACATTTTCCACGCTGATGTGCAGTTGCAATATTTCGCTGGCTAGTCCAGCTTCTTCAGGTGGCAAGCGGTGGTACACTGCGGTCTGGTGAGCGGTGGTTGGCAAACAGTGAACCTAGCGGCCAGGAGGCGAACTAGAATGGGGCGGGAAATTTGAAATGTCTTGCAGTGGTTGTCTTATGTTTAAGCCAGGTGTCTGTCTTGTTGAACCAGTTCCCAGCATCACAGGTCTGCTCTGTTATTAGGAGGTGGTAGGGTCCTCACCACTCTGGTTATGAGATCCTGCATGTGGTGCAGTGAACACTAAACAAGCCACAACTGGGATAAATGTAAACATGCAGGAGAAGCCAGTTGCAGCGCATGCAGCATCTCACGACCAGAGTGGTGAGGGCTTTACCACCTTCCCCACCTTCTAATAATAGTGCAGAACTGTGACACTGGCAACTGGCTCACCCATACATCACCAAATCCAGACATCTGACCACATTTCCAGTTTCTCGCCTCATCCTAATTTGCCTTGTCACCGTTAGGTTCACTGTTTGCCAACCACTGTTCCACAGACTGCAATGTATCACCGCTCACGGCCAGAAGAAGCTGGCCTAGCCAGCAAAATATTGCAACTGCACATCAGCGTGGAAAATGTGTTTGTCCAACATGTGTGCGTTGTGTGGTGTGCGCACGTGCNCAACTGCACATCAGCGTGGAAAATGTGTTTGTCCAACATGTGTGCGTTGTGTGGTGTGCGCACGTGCATCAGTGTATGTCTCTGTCTCTCTTTCTCTCATTTTCTGTCTAGCTTCCCCCCCACATGAGTACACCCTGTGAGTACTTGTGTATTCTGTCTCCTTTTTATAATGTTCTTATATTCAATTAAATGTGTAATTGGCATGACAAAGTAGAGTAAAGAGCTATTTTAGAGAAATTATGTAGATATGTGTAGTAAAGCCTCTGTAATTCAAAATGCTTGGGGCTAAACTTTTTGACTTTAAATTACCTAATTTCGAAATATCCAATTTAAAAAAAAAAATTTATCATTGTGTTATTGGTTCGGGAATGCCTTTTTTTCCTTTGAAAACTGTTTGAACATTACACAAGTTTAAGAATATTTTTATTTGTGCTATTGACACACGTACCGCTTGTAGTTTTTCTCAAAACTAAGGTTTCCTAAATGGTGCAGATGATACACGGGTTGGACAGAACTTAATCTTTCATGTAGACTGGAGTATTGGGTGGTTGATAAGCGTTGGCTCACATTTTTACAAGATCTTTTTTGTGTGATGGAAAAAACATTGAATAAAATGGAGCACACCAAACACAGCCGGTGCATCTGTGGTTAAGGTTGCTTCATATCATGATGTATTTTGAGTGTCTAAGGCCAAGATGTGCGGTAGTGATAAGGACGGTATGTATCACATGCCACGCCACTTCCATGCACAAGTCACTAAACTGATTCTCAGTATTTCCATCTGCATCTTATCTCTGTGACACTTTCTTTGGTGACTCCTGTGTTTTTATGGTTTAATAACTGTGTGTTGCATAGTCCTGTATATTTTTAAAAACAGCACCTGTTTTCACCCTTTCCAGTTTCATGAAGTTTATAATAGAATCTGCAGTGGATTCTCAATGTACTGAAAATGCATGTACTGATAAACCGTNATCTGCAGTGGATTCTCAATGTACTGAAAATGCATGTACTGATAAACCGTATCCACAGTTAATTGTCTGTGGTTCCTGCAAAATTTCTATGTAAATAATGATAAAGCTAACCACTTTCATTGTTTTATCAGATATTGCATCGATTGAAATATTTTTCGGTCCCATCACCTAATATTTCCTGCAGCTATCATTGTTAAGCTGGTTGTTTATGCAAACGCCTAGCAACTGGATTTGAAATATGTCACTGTTTATCACTACTCTGCAGTACAAGTCTAGCTTATTCCCACCCCTTACATGCCTGATGAGAAGGGAAGCAGTTACCTAGCAACCAGCATTCCGACCTTGCGTTTCTCTCTCTCTCTCTCTCTCTCTCTCTCTCTCTCTCTCTCTCTCTATCTATCTATCTATCTATCTATCTATCTATCTATCTATTTCTCTCACTCTCTTTTTTTTTCTGTCTCTGTTAGCTGTGCACCTTTATTCGTCCCCTTACATGCATGTTGTATATTCTCATGGTACTATGTCATGTGTGTGGGCGTGGAACTATACAGCACGTAGCGCGCATGTATCCATTATCTCGCAAGTAGTCTGGCAGCTTCCCAGAAGGAACAGTGAGTGCCAAGATGACGAGGCGGTAATTTCGCGCATGATGAGTGTCCATCATGATCCTCTCTCGAGTGCTTATCAATCAAATCTTGCACCATTTGGTCCTCCGTGGTCGGGTTTCGTATCGAGAGATTGTGATGCGTAACTGTGATAAAGTTTTTTTTGTTTTTACGTGCGCGGTGTAAATGTAAAAGTGTACCACGTGTGAAGTGACCATGCCGCCACTCTGAATCCACGCTCGCAACTTGAGCATTCTCAGATAAAATTAATACTTTTTTCGCCCCTCTTCATTATTATGTGATGAAATCTTCAGTTTTGGAGATATTTTTTGTAGAAAACGTAAGGTGGTTTGGTGTTTCCATTGTCTCTCGTTGGTTGATTTTTTGGTACATGGGTGAGTAATTACATGTGTGTATTTTGTTTCTTCCTTGTGTGTTGAGGAGTGTTTTCACAAATATATTTATGTTGCGTCAGACACGCGACATAACTTATTAACTCATCAGGCATTTTGCCTATCACGTGTATTATATTTGTTTCCTTACGTTTTGCTGTTATTTTGTTTGATGGTGTGATCCTGGCCATGGGGTTTAAGGTATTTTTGCTTAAGTTCAAGCTCCAAGAAAGTAAGCTTAAACACACAAATGATAGGGTACAAGCACTGATTAATGCCCTCGAAGGCACACTGAATGTTGTTCGCAAAGTGAATGTGTTTGGTTCACAACTCAACGCTGTTGAAGGTGCAGTAAACTCTCTGTGCAACAAACTTTAGCAAACGGACCCCTTGGAAGATTTGGACGAAACGTGTTTACTACAAAGCACGAGTCCTTGTTTGCCCAGTTGCCTGACACACGATGTCTCATAACCTAATTTCTGTCTTCTCATGTTGTACAAGTTTCTTCCACATCTTCTGTTGCCGCCCCGTCTGCAAATGTACGTCTGCCGAAAATTAATTTACCATCCTTTTCATGTCAGTGGGACGAATGGCCCATGTTCTCCTGGTGTACCAGGCGACGATTCACAACAATTGGAGATAAGCCAATATTGAGAAATTCCAATGTTTTTTGGAATGCCTCAATAGAGAATCTTTACAGTTAGTAAAAAATCTACCGATTACAACTAAAAACTACACAGTAGCTTGGGAACTTCTCATATCCTAGTACCAGAGCAGGAAACTCACTACCCTATGCCTGCTGTCAACTCTGCAAATCTTCAATCATTCAAACAGTTTGTCAACACCTTCAATGAGAACGCTCGTGCTCTGGAGGGTTAAGGCCATGATATCACAAACAATAGCCCTGTTCTGGTCCCAGTTTTGCTGTGCAAGTTGGATGTGTGTATGCTCATAAAGTTCAATAAAAGTCATGTACAGCCAGCACTGACACAATTCCTGAGGTTTCTGAACTCATAGATTTTGTTCAGTCTAGAGTTTTAAAAGTGGATTGTGCTCTTGATGTAGGAAATAAGGTTAGTGCAAATATCATGTCTCTGAAACCATTGCTGATAACATCAAGTCATACAACCTCACAACAAAAGGCAGTATTTATTACAAGTTCAGAACATAAAACGAGATCTTGTGCAGTGTGTCAGCAAACCACCCATTCTGTGTACAACTGTCCTGAATTCATTAATGATTAATTATTTAAGACAGTGAAGAAATTAATTTTAATCACCTTATTTATTCGTGTGTATCTCAAAATTACAAATTTTTTGCAATGAAATATAATTAATTGCTTTAAAAGACAGATATGTGCCATGCGTCAANGGGGAGGGGTATCACCCTTCCCGCCACTTCCTATTCTCCGTCTCGCCAGCTGTGAACACACTGCTCAGTTTATAACCTCTCCACGCACTCTCAGGACGTAAAATTTTACTTGCATTCGTTGTCTTATTATTTTCATTTTCTGAGGGTTGGAAAATTTTAGGTCCGCTTGCATTTGTTGTCGTATTACAATCAATTATATACAGTATTTTGAGATGTTATATATTTTATTTAAAGGAGTTGAGGTGAGATATTTCTTAATGAATTATTTACAGTAATACTGTTTTTAAGAATTCCCACTTTTATTGTGCTTATTAGCTAAATATTATTCACAGATAATGTACAACTGTCATTATACTCAAAATGAAGTCTGATAATACTAAGTTGTTTTTTTATTTATCATGTCAGAACCTTCATCTACTGAAATCCTGCATGTATGGAGATGTTTTTTGAAAGTCCCCTGAAAATCAGTAGATAGAAAGTCCACTGTAATAACCGGAGGCAGGATTTATGTTAAACCAGTGGCATTAGGTTCTGTGGTAAGGTAGATTTTGATGAGACAGGCGGCTTCTGAATCTGTTTCTTCTTCTCTCTCCAAGTATTTTCCTCTTCCATCCCTCTGCTGGAAGAAGTCATAAGAAAATTCGAGGAGTTTGAGGCTTTCTGAGTCACCAAACATAGTCGCCCGAGGATGACTTTTGTGAAAGAATATTCATTGAGATGCTCACTCGAAACTGTGATTGTCATAGTGTGTGTTTACCATTTTGCGGGTACTAAATAGAACCAAATAATGTAACATTTATATATATTATAAAACAAGCTGCTTCCAAATAAGAAACACATTTTACAAGGGATTTGTGATAAAAACTATTACAAGTTATATAAGGCACTTTTGGAAAGTTTCACTGTAGTCTTCAATATGATTAATATTCATAATTAGCTCCATTTTAGTTGCTATTGCAAACAACTTAAATACATCACTTACGAAACATTTCATGCACATTCAGCAAATGTCTCTTTAACAAAGAGACAAATTGCAGGAATATCAAAAATGTATGCACAGGAAAATTAAAAATTTCCTGATGTATCAGAAATTTACCTCTTTTTCCCTGTTTGCAGCCACCCTGCTATAAAATGCCTGAGTGGTCTTGAGAGGTGTTTCAAAGGGAATTGTAATCCCAAAAGTAGGTATGTTGGGTTCATCTTATTTCAGTGTACATGGAAGGGATTCCTTCAGACCAGGTTCATTCATCCCCAGCATACTACATCCACCATCACTGCGTGATAAAGCCGAAGAGCTCCGCCATAAAGTTTCATGTGGTGTTTGATTGCTAAGAAAAGGATTCTAAGGGAAGGTCATTCAATGACCTTGTCTCTACATGTTTCAATTATAGTAAAAGATTGCTGATATTTTTTTCAAATTTTGTTGTTTTTAATTCCCATATCAAGCAAATATATCGCCAAATTGCTGTTCACCGTCATCATCAATATTACCATTATTGGTGTGGTATGTTTGTGATACTGGCCCATTTGAAGACTACCTGTTATGGAGTATCATCTGCTCCTCCCTACTTAGCCGTCCACACAATGCAGCAGTTGGATAAGAATACATCCTCAACTTTCCTTGATGCATCCAATTTTACAATCCGACATTCATGTTGATGACATTGTCACAGGCTCTCATTCAGTTGAGTCAGACCTGGCATTCAAAGCTAATTTCTTGTCTTGCAAATTATGGATTCAAGCTGAGGAGATTTATGACGAATCACTTATCTATCCTTGATTGGCTTCCTCAGGATTATGTTGAAATGTCACACTGATTTAGCTTGGATAAAGGTAGTTAAGTAGTTGCCAGGGTCCTTGATTTTCAGTGGTACCCAGTCTGATACCTTTGTCTACAGAATTCAAAGCAACTTGAGTCATGCCACCAAATGAACCATTGTATCAACTGTAGCACAAATGTTTGACCGTCTTGGATGGCTCAGTCCCCTTCTGATATTTGCCAAACATCATCCTCTAATTCTGTGATGCTGAAAACTATTCCTTGCAAAGTGGTGGAGACATATCAATCAAGATCTTCCTCACGTGTCATCAGTTTCAATTCCTAGATGCATTAGAGGTGGCACCAGACAAGGTGCAATCATTGCATCATTTGGAGTTGTGTGGTGCTGTCCTAATGGTACGTTTGTTTACCAATATCAGTGTGACCTATAAAGATGACCTTGGTTTATCTTCCATTACTGCATGAGTTATTAAGTGGTTTTGGCTTGGATAATCTCAAAGACCTAACCCACCCATCATGGTGGAAGCATGTACGCTCAGAAGACGATCCTGCAAATTGTCTCTCATGTCTTTTGCCTGTTCAGTTGCTGGATCATAATTTGTGGTGGATGGGTTCATCATGGTGATAGACCCGGCAAAGCAATGGACACACACACATCAGGTGTAATTACAGCTGACGTGGACCTTGTGTTGCTTGAATGAAAAGCCGTGAGTTTGACCACAATAACACAGAACCATGATCTGGATTACTTGGTAATGGGGTTCAGTAGCTTGACCAAACTTTTCAGAGTCACAAGCTTCGTACTAAGATTTGTACACAATTGTTGTGATTCACGGACAACACGTGTAAGTTAAGGCGTCTTCCCCTCTGGGTTAGATCAGGCTCTCAAGTTTTGGCTTTTCCAAATTCAGTCCAGGTCATTTAAGGATGACAGTGCTGCCTTGAAGAAGAATTGATGCACCACTCCTTAAATTTGTAAACTAATACCCTTCCGTGATGAACATTGCTTGATCAGATCTGACGGTCGATTGTTCCAAGCTACCTTCACATTTGAACAAAAAACATCCTGCACTGCTTCCAAAGTCACACTCTCTGACTGACCTCATCATAAGTCACTACCATGAAAAGAACAATAACCCTGGAATGGCAGACCCTTCGGGGCACGGTGAGAGAAAAATTCTGGATTTTTGGCAGACAAGGATGCTATCACTCGACAGTTGCATTATGGTTTCCATTGTTTTATTCACAGACCATCTTTCAGTCAACCGATCAAACCATATGGTAAAGCAGGGGTAGACTATGCCAGTCCCTTCCTGATCAAACATTCTTGGGTACGCAAGGCAGCTGTTAAAGGTATATCTCTGACTTAAATGATCTTGGTGCACTTACACCTTAAAGCCAGACATTGGGGACACCCAGCTGAATCGCTTGTACTGATGGCAGATTGTAGAGCAGTTCCAACAGGACTTATGGAATTGTGGGCACCGTAACGATCTGCACACCCTACAACAGTGGCAGAAGTGGCATCACCAAGGAGCTTAGCTTGCTCCTAATCAACTTGCGCAGTTAAACAAAGACCAGCACCCACCTCTGCAGTGGTGCTTGGGGTGTGTCTTGGAGCTCCATCCTGGAAGTGACAGTGTGGCTACTGTGCGGACCTCCACCAGTCGTACGCTCTTGTCATGTGGACATAATGTGTAATTTGAATCTCCCACGATGCTACCATTCTGCACTATTGATTGTGAAACTGTGCAGCGCTGCTTTGCAAGAATTGGTGGCCCTGGACCTGCCACCCAGCAGGAAGTAATATGTTGGTGAGTTGCACTATCGGGTAGGCTCACAGCCAATCGTTGTTTATTTTTCACATCTTCTCTTAATTTTTGTTTACAGACTGTTTTCTAACTTGCAATAACTCTTTGCTGGTGGCGAAGTTTAGGTTATTCGTTCCTGGCTACCGTCTCTCTCTCCCACGCTGTCAAAGTCGGCTCTAGGTTGCCACTGCATGTAGTAGTGCCTCTGGCCTTTGTTTGTTTCAATCACTGATGGAAGATATTTCATTTTGCATAGGGTTCACATTTAGACTGCTTTTACAAATACATAGCATAACAAAGTTTATATTATGCAATACATGTAGGGAAGTAGTTTCTAATGCTTTACTGTTTAAGGGGAGTAAGTAACATGTATTTTAAATGGGGAAAAAGCTTTTATTTAGGACAGTTAGTTCAAAAACTAATGTCCGTTAAAACATGTGTTTTTGGCACATAATTAAGCATACCTTCATATTTCCCTACCAAATAATTAGATTATCCCCTTCAGTTGACAATTTAAAAAATTCTGAAATTGCAAAAGTTTTATTTGAAGTAAAAAAAAAACTAATAATTATTTTAAGCTGTAGAATGAAACAGATTTTTCATGGTAATAAATATTTTTACCAAGTTTCAAGTTTGTAGCTCAAATAGTTTTCAGGCAAAATATGTCTTTACATAAAAAAAAAAACTTTTGGAAAATCAAGTTTAGAGATGAATGCACGCCTTCCTTATTTTGAAACCCTCCTGGGCATTCTTTTTATTTTCTTCTTGAATTTCTTCATCAGTCTACTTTTTCCTCTCTGCATAAACTTACCAGGTTTGATATTTAATTTCTCAAGAACATTGGCTTTGACAACGTAGCCCTTATTGAAACAGGCCACTGCATTAGTGGCACCAAGTTTCGAGGTTTGGAGCCTTACATAGATTATGTTTGGAAGTCTTTGCTATACTGTGCTATTGAAACTCTCATTGGTGTTTTGAGTTTTCCCGTGGAGACACCTCTTCAAGAGGTATTTATTGGAAAAGTCTTTGAAAATTGGTTTTATAGCAGCCATAACTGCTTTTGGCGGTGAATTCTGATGTTTAGATTAATTTTCTTGGTTTTTTTCTTTAACCCTATCAGATTTGCACCAAGAATTTTCACCATATGGACAAATTAAACGCCAAGGGTTTGCACCTATCGATTTATTTTGAGAATAAGTGGCCCAAATAGTTTTTTTCCCTATCTTCTACATTAGTTAGATTGTTCCATATAGACTGGCCATAGTAATTGCTCTACCTGGTCTATTTAAGCATCACTGAGGCTTTCCCCCCCTCCCCTCCTAATATCTATTTTACCATTGTGTCCTTTCATGTCACATTCCGACTGTCCAAGTCTGGTGCTGGCATATTATTTGCAAATGTCCGACACATTCAAGCTTGGTAATATCAACATTACGTATTTCCATTAGACTTTTTCTAGAACAGCAGCAAAACCTTTGGAACCTCCTAAATACTAGACATAATGCAGGCCAAATTTATTTCCAGATCATGGCAAATAGCAGTGGCTTCTGCGACCTCCACTTGAGCGCTCATAATTGTGCGGCACATTCATTTTTGTGTTCTTCTATTTTCTCAGGATTTAGTATAGTTAATGAACATAGCCAATACAAAATTTGGATGAGCATTCAAAATCTCAACTCCTTGTGTGTGTCAAATGATGTTGCAGTCACCACTCCATCCATAGATGTCTCCCCACTTTTGCCATGTGCTGTCAAAAGCAGCAGTAATGCCTGATTTTCCTTTGTTTTCTAGAAGAGCCTCATTTGCTGCATTTCTCATAGATGCTTCACAAACTTCAGTAACAGTTCCAAGAAGCTTTGTGTTGTATTTTTGAAGAAGCGATTTGGGCGGCTTTTAACAGAGAGGTCTTGAGAGTGTATTTTTTAAATTTTGTGTTTGGTGGTGACAAATTCATTACTGCTGAAAAAGCCTTACCTCTGCCAGTGGAACGAAGGGCGTATGCATATAGTATATTTTTATCATACTTATTTCTAACGCACTTAGAACTCATTTCTCAATCACTTTCGTCACAAAAATTACACATTATGACAATACGATGAGCCAAGCCACACTTGAACTGTTCGAGTGTCAGCACATGACAGTTTCCACTGCCACAAGATTTACATTTTGCTAGTGACTGTATTAACCTAGAACTAAGTTCTAAATCAACAAAACATTCACAACGGTCTCCTCATTTTACAACTGGAAGACTCTTCAGGCTTACATTCACAGTGTCTGCACTGAACTTGTTAGTGGAACACCTACTGTTAGATGTATCTTCCTTGGTATGTTGATAAGCTCTGAAAATCCTTTTGGGATTACATTTCTTTATCCATGGCATATTTGTAGCAAGGTACAAATCGCACAATACACAGGCTGTCCGAAAAGTCTTTCCCTGATTACAAGCATTATTTACATCTACTAGACATGTAAAACTGGTGACAAAATGTTGGGCAACTAATCAAGCTATTTATTGCAGGTTTCAGTAATGTGGCTGTAGTTTAGCAGTTGCGGTGTCCAGGAAATCACTCTCTCTCTCTCTCTCTCCTCTGGTACCACAAGACCCAGTCACCAATAACATTGCAGATGAACTTTCAGACAATGTATGGAAAGATGCAGCCCAATGTCAAGAGCATTAGGTCATGGTATGACAAGTTCAAGAACACAGGATTGGTTGCCAACTTACCGACGACTGGCTGAAAGGGTGGGAGCAGTGAGACAGTCTTTCGTGCAAAGTCCCAAGAAATCACTGTGTAGGGCCTCACGTGAATTACAGATGCCAAAAAGTTCTCTTCATGACATCTTACAGAAACGTTTATTGTTTCATGCATACAAAGTGCAAATTTTTCACTCTTTGTTACCCAAGGATGCCAGTCGGTTTGACTTTGCAGTTGAATTGTTCAGGTATTGAGGGCACTGATGGCTACCTCAATGATGTTGCTTTAAGGTGAATGTTTGGTGTGCGCTTTTGCATGATAAAATTATCAGACCATTCTTTTTTGCCGAGGGCATCTGGACATGTAATTGTTTGTTGTTCCTCAGTTGCTGGAGTACCACCTGATGTCATTTTTCAACAACACGACGCACCGCCTCGTTGGGGTTTAGAGGTTCGTGCTTCTTGATAAGACTTTTCCTGGAAAGCGGATTGGTCGTGATGGCCCGACAGCGTGGCCTCCACGCTCTCCTGACAACCCAATCATAACACAGAAAGCATGTCACTGTCACAACGCAAGGGAAGGATTCTGTTAGGGATGAAATGTGGGATGTGTAAATAGTATTATTATTGGCTCCTGTTGCTGTGAGCACAGGATTGGGGTGTAGAAATTTGAAAAAAGGAGGGTAGAGAGGTGTTTGAGATGAATCCTTGTGCAAAATCATATATTGAACTTGGACTACCATGCAAGGGGCTGGAGAAAGCTTATGTGAGCAATAGTTTTCAACAGAAATTCACCAATGTTCCCATTATCACCAAATATTGCATTATGCCGAGAAACTACAGCAACATTGCAACCCCAGTACATATTTTATTGCTGTGGGCTAGTAAACAAATGTTTAGTTGCTTTTGATTGTGATTTTTAACATTTTTTCCCCTATAACGTTTGTGAAATTTCCCAAGAATTAATTTATAACATTGCTTTATTTATAAAATTCCAAATTCTTCTGTGTTTATCTGCACAGTTGGGCAAAGTGGATCAAACTTCACGATAATGAACTCTTAAGAAATCCCTGCTGGTGTGGGAGACATTGTGCAGGTGAGGTACGTGCAGCCCTGCCGGCCAGCACTTAATGTCTTGCATACGTGCAGTAACTGCGTAGCACATACGGATGGGTGAGAGTTTGTGCCGGTAGCTTGCAGACACATAGGGACAGTACTCCACCTCTACTTCCTTCAGTGGGAAATTTCCCAAAAAGCAGGGAATGCCCGTCAGTGGTTGAAGTGGCGAGAGGCTTTGCGAAAGCAACTTACAGCAATTACTTTTTTCACATTATATTTTGGGGTCAGAGTTACTGTACTGCACTTCATAAACTCTGCAAAATATCACAGAAAACAGTACCATGGTGGTCACCAAAGTACAGAAATATAATAAAAAAAATTCTGTAAAAGATTATATACAGAACCCCTTAAATTCAAATGTACATTACTTCATAATACAATTGTAAATGTTATCTTAAAAAGCCCCATAGTTAAATACCTGTCTTTAATTATGACAATAAAGAACAGAGTCCCTCTCTGCCACAGGGCAGGAAATGTAGAAGGTGGAGAGCAAGCCAGCCATCACCCAGTATTATACCAGTGCTCGCTCAAGTAGCAGGACGCCACGTACCCGGGTATTTAAACAGGTGCCCGTTCGATGCGACAGTCGCGAGTGATGTTGCCCTAATGCACTGGGTCTTATATCCAAACTATGATACCAAGCAGAATACTCAGCTAACAGTGCGGAATTTATATTGCTAATTGTCATTACTAGTGAAGAATCGAGCTTAAGTCAATCTTTATTAGTTTGGCTGTCATTTGAGTCAAGTTTTTTTTCCAGTAGACTTGGAGCTACTGAACTTGCAGGTCGAGTCACAGTGTGTTCAGGTTATAAACAAACAAATAATTGTATCTAATAATAATCGCCTTTTGACTCTAGCAAGTCAATAATTGTACTTGCTAAAGTTGCCCCAGAAAGAAAGTAACTTGGCTACATGCATTAACAGATTAATGATCAGTATCACAGATTTTACACAATAACTGAGACACAAATAGAAAGTATATTTAATTGTATTAATTTTCCACCACAATTTTTTTTTTTTTTTTGTGGGGTGATAAAACTGTTATAAAAATTTATGTTGAATTCATAAAAATTCGGTTTAGGCAGTGATGGAAGTGGCCTAATCCCTGGATGGAAGATGATACATGAACGCTGTACAAAACGTCAGTATACATGTGTTTAGGAGTTTTATTGGTAGTGGCCTCAAGAAGTTCAAGTACCAGTAGTTTATATACTCAAAATAACATGACGTTTCTTTAAAAATAAATCGGACTCTTAGAGGGTGCGACTTAAACCATTTTGCCTCTTACCAGTTTTGCAGCGCCAGGCAAACAGTAATATGACTGGAAACTGTGAAGGTCAACAGGTAGTCTCAGCACGACTTCAATACATGCAATCATACCAACATATTTAAATATGGAAAACCTCTTCTCTCTCATTTTCTCTCATCACGCCTCCAGCAGAAATATCCATAAATACAGTACACTTGTCATTATTTTGCTCATGATATTACAGTTTTTAAAACCTGCGTACAAAAAAAGAATAACTATTAACAAAAACTTTAAATGTGGACTAATTGTCCTCTCACTTTGCAGGAGGGGAAAAAGTAATGCTGTGAATCACTTAATCAGACAAAGGACTATTCTTATTGGTAGATAGTAGTCCCAAACTTTCTTCNGGGGGGGGGGGGAGAGAGAGTTACTAAGTCATAACCAGCTGCAAGTGTTAGCCTATTGCTGGCTGAAACCCTGTTCTGGCACATTCAGCTGCACTTTGTATCAGTTTAATTATAGTAGAAAGATTAAGTAGGTGTACACAGGAAAATGGTGAACATTTCTAGCTAAACAACTTGTGTACAATTTGTTGTACTCTTGGTTGGCTGTGGTTTGTTTTTCCTCACAGATGTAATTTTATTTGTAAATATCTCAAATTTTCTTGGACAATCTTCTTCATCTAATAAGTGTGCGAGGAGAAGGTAGTTGTTCTGCTCAGATTGTTCATGTCCTTTGGCATGAACAACCACTTAACAGGAGAGTTGCCTCTCCTCTGCAGTAAATGATTTATCATAAGGACTGTGCTTGGTGTCATCTATTTGCTCTGTTCTGACAGGCAGTGCAGCTGAATAGTCCTTATTAATTAATACTGTTCTACAGGGTGAATCCACATAATACTGATCATGGTGTTTTGAAATATGTTACAGTTTACACTGTTTGAAACATTTATATTTACTGTGATAGATTTGTACCACAAAGGTTGAAGAAACTCATGGAATCATCACACAAAATCTTCAGATTGTGTGTGTGTGCGCGCGTGCGTGATAACTAAGCACCACATATTGTGTGGTACTTTTAAGTGATTTCTCCACGCCAATATTAATTAATCCCCCTTACGAGAGGATAAAGTAACTGCAACTGCTTTCAGAACAGTTCAACTACTGCTAGGATAAACCAAATGGTGCATGTCAGTGTGTTTATGGAGTATATTTATGTTGTATTACAGGATGTCTCTCGTTTGTGACATAATTGTTGACTATTGCAAGTGTGTGAATTTTTAATGGAAAGTAAATTACATTTGTCAGACGTGTGGTGTTTTGTTCCATGTACTAATCCTTCCCCGCATGACCACGAAGCCCACGTGCACTGGCCAAGAGAATGCTGATGATGCAGTCGCAAAGAAATTTTTTTAACCGGCATAGTGTAAGGTAGACTTGAGAGTTCTTGATGACTGCGCTAATGGAGTTTTCCCAGGTGTTCTGACAGTAAAATTCATGCACACATAAAGTTTCAGATTTTGTAAAATGGTGCCTCAAAGTATAAACATGATAGTAAATGCACAATTGCTTTGTATACACTACTATCAGTTCGCCACTTTGAGAAGATAGATGTAAGTGTTGTGAACTTTCTCAGTTTCTCAGGGTGTTGAACTTGCGACAGTTCAAACTAGTACACCTCCATGTGTGTACCGTGTCTTGCACGTGAGTATGTTATGACACCATATGTAGAGTTCTGCGTGTGTGTCTGGCACCCTGAGTGTGTTCTGTTCAGGATGAAACACAGACGACAGTTTGCATCAGCATATCCTAAAAGCAAGTATTCATTGATCGGGGCAGATCATCAGCATTGTACTGACTCATTATTGATATCCCTATTCGTATGGCCAGCAGTCAGGCCACAATCATCGTGAGGAGTGTGTGGTGTTGGTGCCACTGCACAGTGGAGTGGCTGGTTAGTTTGCAACTCTCAAGATCGTCTTCCCCGTGTTGCCACCTGTAGGCCCTAGTAAAAATGCCCCTCCCTTAGTTTTTTCTTCTTCCAAATAAACCCCCCCCCCCCCTTTTTTTCCATTGGTTATAATTTATTATTTTATAATCAGCAACGACCAGACCTGGAGCAAAGCATCATCATTAAAATTACTTAATTAAAATGTTATAAATAAGTTATTTTATGACAATGTTAAACTATTGTTAGTCGAAAACAAGGTGAAAAAAAAAAAGTAACCTAATTAATTTAGTATTACATACGTCGTTGCGGATATTTGATAAATATTTTATTTGCTGATTAAGCATTTCTCTGATAGTGTTTCATTTTTTTCATCTATAATTGCAATTTTTTAAAGTGCATTTTAAATGTAAGGCATCCCTGATCTTTGTGCAAGAATATTATTAAATCCTGTTTCTAACTTAATGCCTATTAACATTTTTATGGGTCTAAATTTTACCAAAAAGCTTTAAACATGGTTAAATACAATTCACACTTTAGTAGACTAAAAACATTTATGAATGTCATAATAGTTCATAGTACCTCTATTAATTGAAATCATTTATAGTTAGGAAAATCCTGCCAGTCATGAACTGTGCTAAAAAAGAACACTATCTTTAACTAAATGTGTCTGTAAAAGATCATGTATGATTACATTTGTCCGGTTATATAATTTGTGGGTGTCATACGTATCCTGATTATTTATTACAATTACTCTATTGTAAATAATTTCACGAGA
This sequence comes from Clitarchus hookeri, assembly GCA_002778355.1. Classification (NCBI taxonomy): domain Eukaryota; kingdom Metazoa; phylum Arthropoda; class Insecta; order Phasmatodea; family Phasmatidae; genus Clitarchus; species Clitarchus hookeri. Next base: position 627,750 of record NQII01000202.1, on the reverse strand, counting down.
GACATGTTGATCGTAGTTCAAGCTGTACCATCTCATCTACATTAATCCTGCTCCTTCAAAACATGTCTCTAGAGAAACATGCTACATAATTGCACCTTCTTCACTACTTATGCAGTCTTTAGATTACTTACAGATCTGTCTATATGTAATATAACACTTGACTCTCTTATTGAAAACTAAACATATCAGTTTTCTCGCAGCAGATATGTACTCAACATTTATTTAAAGCTCATAGCTTGTATCTGTGACGGAAGGAAACAGTAACCATTGTTTTGTCAGATATGTTTTTTCATAAATGGAAACTTAAGCTCCCATCTGTGAAGATATATTTTTGTTTAGCGCTATTACATTTTAACATTTATGGCGACTATTGTACGGTTGCTTTTAAAAAAGAGAGAGAGAGAGAGTGAGTGTGTGTGTGTGAGTGAGTGAGTGAGTGAGTGAGTGAGTGAGTGAGTGAGTGAGAGTGTGTGTGTGTGAGAGAGACTAAAACAGGACCTATGAATAATTTTCTTTAATTACCGCTTTTAAATAACACTTTTAATCAACCCAGTGAATGTACCCGTCTCCCGGAGCCAGTGATTAACTCTGGCAAAGATGGTGTGCAATGGTGTCTGACAGTGTGGAATCGCGCACGATACAGCTGATGCACAGCCCTCCAATTACACTTTTACCGTACATTATCATCACATTGGTATACTCTTCAAACATGTAGTCGACCATGTTCAACAGCATGGCGCTGCCACGAGACTGGCAGCTCAATGCAAGCAATGAATGGCGTGCAGTACAGGTTGCAAGCGTGCAACATCGGGTGATCATCATCAAACGACGTACTCCACTCATTGATGCCACAGGCATGGGACATGTCTATACATGGTAGTATTTGGCTTTTAGCGAGGAAAATGTACCTTTACAGACATACGTTCTGATGAAAAATGTTCTCTACTCTGTCCTCCCTATAAGCCATCAGTGTGTGTAACAGGAATTTGGATAAACTCTCTAAATAACATAAAACGTGTTTGTCCAACTTTTGTGTGTGAGTATCCACGAATACTGCCCCGTGATTACATGTGTATTCTGTCTTGTTTTTATAATGTAATTTGTAGGATTGTGCAAATAGTTTTGAAGTAAAATAGCAATCAGTAAACATTTAATTTTAGTTATTTATAACAGAAATAAGTATAACTTCACTGATCACACAACTGTTCCCTCATAAATCTTCAAGTGCAGTTTATTTATAATTTTTACAAGTTCTTGTATTTTGCTAAAAAGTTTGCTACAAAAAATATATATATATACATGCGTGTACGCGCACACATGTATGTGTGCACGTACCCCGACCCACGTGCGCATGCATGCACGCGCACACAAGATACATTTTGGTAATCATAAAACATCTCACTGTTCAATACAATACAAAAAAAAATGCTTTACCAGGAAAGGAAACTATTTCCTTCATGTTGTTTTATTTTCATGATGACCATTCTTTGCGACATGGATGAAGCCACAATTTTAAATAAATGTACTTTCGTGGTTGAGTTGGTAGTAGATTCTGCAAACGCCGAGGTTTAATGTGTGCAGTTGCAGTGCTATTTGCTAACGTAACGCAAACAGTTTGTACATGTTTGCAATTACTTGCAATCGCGGTCATGAATCGGTACCAAAATATGTTTACCTCGAATAAAATTATAGTACAGTTAACAGTGTTAATCGGGACCATAGAAAACACGAATAAGCGAATTTGTATTAAAAAACCCGGATAATCGAATTTACACATTTTTACTATGGAACAGTGATATTGGCTCCAAAAATCGTGATAAAACAGAGTACCTATTATACATTTCAAAGCAAACGCATATCATACATTTAAAATACTGTACTGTATGTAGTACAGTACACGATACTTTATCCTATATTTGTGTTGCACAGGGTGTATTGTAATTCACGGTGCATCGAGTATACACATCTTATAGCCTGCACCGACGCCAGGCGGGCGACACGGAGCAACAAGCGCGCGCTCTCTCTCTCTCTCTGCGTGTGTGCACGACTTCGTCAACGTGCACACAGACTTGTCCTTGAGATGGCAGAGTGAGTTGAAAGTTTAGAATGCAATGCAGTAACAACAATAATGGGACTTTAGATGAGGCAACGTTGCATTTTAACAATGCAGTATATTCCCCATTAAAAAATAACCCTTACAATACAAATGCAGAACCTAACATTAGCGTTTGCTAAAACAAGCAAAACCCATTATAAAACAGTCTTAAATTCATTCATTTCAGAGTTTCTGACAACCATAATGAAATTTATAAAAACGTAAGCACTCCACCTCTGTCAGTAAGTGTAGGCTTCTTTCTCATTCAGTCTCAATAGGTTGGGTTCAAACGTCTTAGATTTCTATACAGCTTTAATTACTAGGAGCTTATTTAATTTTAATGATTTGCACACAAAAGTTTAAAAATTCTGAAATGTTAAGTTTATTCTAAACATTTAAACCCTTGATACGAAAAAATATAAGTAAAGTTCAACCATACCTTTCTTGGAAAAAGTCTTCATTTTTTTTTTTGTTTGGCACCGGAATTGATGTTTTTATTATTTGTAACTTTTCCACAATAGTTAAAACTGTCTTTTTACAAGCTGTTGACATGTTGCGAAAACTACACAACTAACAGTGACCAACAACCGTGCCCGAGCGATCGATAAACTTGCAAGACATAGCGTTGGGGGGTGGGAAGCGAGATTAGTGCAATCAGATACGCGCTTCAACGGGCGGAAATGGATGACTCACGCAGGTCTCTGTGCCAGGCTGACAGTTTTAAGAGATAAACATCAGCTCGCTCACATGGCACACCGATAGACGTTGCAGCATCACCTTACCGCAGAAGTTACAGAAGACTTTGAAAAATGTAAAAAAGTCGCAAGGATAAGCAAAAACTGGTTAAGCGAAGTATAAATATACGGGAGTGTACTGTGGATGAAACTCTTTGTAAGTGCAAACGATTCTTTGTAAACTCTTGCAGCCGGCTTGCGATGCTACTAGCACAGCTACGATGCGACATCATGTTGGTATGGTTCATGTCCACTGTCTCGCTGTCCCGAGCTCTCATCAATGTACTGAAACCATATACTTCTGAATCTGTTTGCAGAAATAACACACTAAAATTTCCCTGGAATCACAAAAAAAAAAAGTCTGTGTGTTCATTACACGGGGTCGTATGGTAGGTGAATAAAAGCAATGGTAGTGCATAACTGCAGTAGCATAACCTTTAGACCTACATGCCTATTTATTCGGCTGCAAAAAATTAAAACAAAATATGTCCTATTCCCGTAAATGCTACAGTGAAAATAAATATGTGTGTAATTGTTTTTCTTAATAACTCTGCTTATCACTTTTCTAACGAGTTGATATTCTATAACCTACCACCGCTGGGATCTAAGGATAGTTGATTTGCCACTGCATGAAATGGCAAACACTCATAAAAATTACTAGTTATCATGATCAGTAATGGTCCAGCTCTAATAACTACGCAATAAAAGTTTAAATCAAAGTCTTCAAATGAGTAGGAATAAAAATACAACAAATAACTAGAGCGGTGCTGATTCTGTAATGCTGATTCAACAATGTGTGAAAAACCCTTTTGCTTATATTTAAGTTGAATGTACGTTGCTATAATACTCAAAACAATGGTACTGGTGAAGGGCAGCACATGTAAAAGCAATTTTTAACTTATTTCAGTTTACAGGGTCTTACTGCATAAGGTAGTTTGCATGTTTGGTTGTTGTCGACAGTCAAGTGAATGGCTTGAAACAAAAATGATGGATTGTTTTTACGATATATGCATTGGTTATGCAATAACACAATTAATGTTATGTACTTGCAAAGTGTGAACTTTTAAACCTAATTCTTTCAAAAAACAAAATGGAAGCTAATTGATGGTTTGTGCTTGGGTGCTCTGCTGCACATTTGGAGTGATATAAAATATTTGTTTATGAACAGAAAAATTCAAAATAAACTCATATCACAGAACTAATTTATAACATAAAAATGTTGCAAATTAACTCATAAATAGAATAGAACCTTTTGTTTATAATAAATCTGAAGGGAACACGTACTATGTTCTCTATATAGGGGAATCTTCAAGTGTAAGTCTTGAAATAATGTACACAACTGATATACCAAATTTACATCTACAGTGTACTTAATCATCTTAATAACCTGTGGGAAAGCATTTTATAAATTTAAAACATAATAATAATAATAATTTGAATATAAACCCAAGTCAAACTGAAATACATTGTAACCCAAATGGATAGTTATTCAGCAATGCTTGCAGACTTAACCTTCATCCAGACTTCAAAATGTCACAGAAAATAACAGCATAAAGACAAAATAGTCATGTTAATACATTAGAAAGGCAAAGTAACAAGAATTTTTCAAGACAGAAAATCCACATTGTGTTTGTGCTATCTTACAGTGAGTTACCCTCCCCTCCTCAAAAACAGCCTTTCCGCTGGTGTGTTGGTGCTAGCAAAGAGGAGCAAAGTGAAGTCGCATGTGTGTGAGAGAGAAAGAGAGCGAGAGAGAATGGAAAGACCGCTTTACTGCTGCCTCGCCTTGATGGGCATTGGGCACGGCTGGGAAAACAGTCCCTCCCACTCCTTGCTTCTTAAGCACTGACCCTCAACCCACCTCAATGTCAAACTGGTAGATTGTTATCTCAGCTGGGTGGAGCTCGGGACAAAAACTACTAACTTTGTTTTAAAAACAGTGGTTTTTTACACTGAGGCTTTCTTCTCCAGATGCACTGGAAAACTTTCAGTCTTCATTATTCACAATTTCCACATCAAATATTTGAAGTTTGAATGTGAATAATTCGTCAATTACTATTCACAACTATTCGGATTTTTGAGTATTCCACAAACCTAATTTTTACAGCAACTGATGGTATCACAAGTTCAATTTTGTATTTTAGATTGAGTATATTTGATAATGTGCCCCAATATATTTAATAATACATTATTAAAATCTGGTTTAAATTTTAAGATTTTTGTTGGGTTTTCGTTAATTGTGTGGTTTCATAAAATTATTTTTTTTTCTTTCAGTTTCACAAAATTCAACAACATATTTTTAATTTACATTTTACTAAACTAAAAGTCACATTCGCACAACCCCAAAAATTTATTTCAGAAGTGTACAAGTACCCACGAACAAGCACAGAACGAGGCTGGTTGAGCATATCCATTGGAACAGCGAGTACCTAAAAAAATTAAAACAAGCTTCCAAAAAAAATTTATTACAAAAAAATACACAAAGCATTACACTCTAATTTGAGAAAAACTGTAGTTTGACAAAACAATGAACACAACATAGGAGCAGGTGAGGGCAGCAGCTGGACTGGCTGGAGCCTCATTTGTCTGTGTCGCTTGCACTTTCACTGGCGCTGTCGCTGGAAGAACTGCGGGAACGAGAGCGTGACGAGCGTGATGCCCTGGAAGGTGCCGCTTCTCCCTCGTCCTCGCTGCCGCCTGCACAACAAACACTTTCACTAACAGCACGATGCAAGGCTGTTCATTTGAAAGACCTACTATGATTCTACTTTCAACCCATTGGTGGCATATCGTTTTACGTAAATGTTGCCATGTGACTTCCAGCTGCTCTCATAAGAAAATGTGTTTCAGTTTAAGCTGCCAAGAGAATCACAGAAATATTGAACGTGTTTCTTTTTCCCATTGTAATAATAACACCAAGCAGTTTCGAATGTTCCTCTTTAAAATTGTGAATACGGTAGCTTGAATGTTAACGCCTTACATGTGTTTTCAGATAATACTGTGTATTTACTCCAAATAAAAGACAACATGTTTTAAATATTTGTTAAATGACCTAAGAATTATGTTTAATAACATTTACAAATATAATTAAAGAAAGATAGTTTAAATACTTTGAAGTGAAGTGCATTCATATAATATTTTCAGCAGAGTATTAAAAAAATTTATTTTCACTCAGTATTCATTAAGATTGTCAACATATTTTCAGATGTATCTAAACGCCTATTAAATAGCCTATGCTATGACTTATTGCTAGGGCCCCACTTTTACGGTAAATAAAATATTTTCATTTTGTCAAATAAATTTTATAGCAAAAAATTGCATACATTATTATTAGAACATGGATTTGTTGTTTTTGTAATTATTTCACTCAAACTAAATGGAATTTGTTATTCATTCTTTTAATCAGTACTTATTTAAGTGAAAAGAATTTAAAAATATTTAACAATATTGGTGAAAGGACAACCTTACGAGAGCACACTTGTCGTGTAACACAAATTGTCACGTCACAGTAATTTTTGTGCGATAAATCTTGTGCTTTATCGAGACATTTATAACTGCCCAAGAACATTCACTAGTGCTTGAGTTTTACAAGATTTTTACATCACCCGCATACAGCTTTTGTTCATTTGTCGGTAATAATATTTTAATTAAATCATGTTTAGTTCAATATTACTCCTAACTACAAAATACTAGTAAAATTTTATTATCGATAAAATAAAAATACTTGCTACATAGTAAAAATGTTTCTACAAAGAAATGGCAGAAACCTATTTGTTTCTGTTTTCTTGGCAATATGAAAATTACACAAATTTGCTTCCAATGAAGTTGTTTTTTTATTTTTTATACCCTCCAGAATCACCAAATCATTGTGCAGACGGCACGGCAGTGTTTGAGCACATGTCTTTTCCTGCCTGTTCAATGTTTACAACGCAGTTTTGCACTTAAGTCAGTTTATAAAATAAAATAATAATAATAATACACGTGTTATACATATGTGCTATTTACTTTCATCATATCACCAACATTTTTGGTTAGCGATGTTCGTTTATACATAATATACACGTAGACGTGATTCTGCCCGTGATCGAGCAACATAGCGATTTGGCTCAATATATATTGAATCGTATGTGCAACGATAGTCTTTCGACTTTGCTACCAATTGATTTATGAATCGGTCTTGTGACGGAAACTTTCGTTTCCCTAAGTTTTTATATTCAACAACGTGATAACCTCGCAAATAGTTTTGTTATCCACACGTATGTGATGTAAATGTGAGATAATGCTGCATAACAAATAGAAAATTGTAAAACTTAATGTTTGTAAGAGTTTTCATGGTAAAAGAAGCTCGCACTGTGGTTTTAGATACACTTAAACCATTAATTTCATCTATTTTTCACGAATACAAGAATTATTACATAATTCTCAGTATTTCACATTCTTTTGTGTTATTTCGCATTCACCAAAATTTGTAGGCCCTATTTATTGCACAAATATCCCCAAAATGAACATCTTGTTATACAAATTCGCACAAGCAAATTGCAGGCATTGCTATTATGTAACGAGTTATGAAATAGCTACCATGAAACTTGGTGGTTGAACCAAATTGGTCCATATTTTTACAGCATCCTTCCACAGTAATATTTATCACTCGCCGTAAGTTTTACAAAAATTCATCCAGTCACAGTTTTTAAAGCACTCAACATTATAACTAGTAATGGGATGGTTCCACATTTTTCACAGACTCTGTCAATTCCAATATTCTTGTTTCAATTCTCGATTCTGGACTCAATTTGATCCTCACTATTTAATAACAAGAGTTAAAATTGAATAGAGAAAGATTCTTAGTTGGAATAGAAAGTATGATTATAAATAATACGTGTTTGAGCAAGTAGCTATCGCATGACAAATATTTAATAAACTGAAATACACTCAATGCATTATTAGGATTTTGTATAGCTTAATACACACACTTCCAAAACTTTTCTTTTGTACTTCTATACACTTCCAACTCCATGTAAATGTGTAAGATACTTTGTCATATTTGTGGTAGTCTGGGACTTTTCCCACCTCTTAAAATTTTAATACTTCAAAAATTGCAAATGGCATAATTTGCTCCTCTGTCACAGTAAAAGTTGCCCATACACTTCTGCATTCTAGCATTGTAGGCGTTATGATTGTTTACATAGACATGGCTAACCTCAAGAGCAAATTGCTTACACTTCTACTCAGACTAAAGAAATAGTCGGGTTACCTAACTACTGTGGACCAAATGTCTGCTGTTGCGAGAATTCAGCCATTTTACAAACATCTTCAATGGAAAATTTATGTCTCAATATTTATTAACACAATTCACAAACCAAAATATAAACAAAAGATAGCACATGTACTATTTCTGTGCTAGATTAGGAACGTAATAAAAATACATATGTGAAAAAATAATAACCAATTTCCTTACTCAAGAGGGCAAGACAAATAAACTCTAGAATTTAATTGAACTTGCAGAGGTAAAAAGTTGAACAATTTTGATTCATTGATTCTAGCCAGAATCTGTATAACAGAATAATTGATAACTGAATCATCGCATCAGCATCACTAACTATAACTTTTGCTTAGACATACTGTTTTTCTAACAAAAAAAAAATATATCACTTTCCTCTCATATAATAAAATTTTTACAATGATAAGTGCATAATTTCACCAGAATAATAACAACAAAATGCCTGGCTGATAATAATGGATTTCATGAAATTACATCTACACATCTAATCTACAATCTAATTTTCCCCCAAATTACCTCCATTAAAGGTTAGTCTTGGAAGCCACTCACTATGTACTAATGTACGTTATTAGCTCGTACAAATAACAGTTCGGCCACAGATCCCTGAAACATCTCCCACCACCAACACAAAGTCAGCTTTAAATACATACTACTGCTACTGGTAACGCACCTTCCGAGCCACTAGCACCTTCCGAGCCACTATCAGCCTCGCTGCCACTGCTTTGCTCTTCATCCTCATCTGCCTCTCCTGTCCTCTCCTCTTCCTCCTCCTCATCCCTGTCTGCCACTTCATCTTCATCATCTGCAGCCTTATCCTCATCTGCCACCTCCTCCTCATTCTTGTCTGCCACCTCCTCCTCCTCCTCATCTTTGTCGTCTGCTCCCTCGTCCTCATCCTCGTCTGCAGCGGTCGCACCTTCATCATCATCCGCCTTCCCATCTGTGCCAACAGACATGGGGTTACTTCACAACACACACATATCCTGCACTAGCTTGGGTTGAACCACACACAGGCTGTTTGTTAAACCAACTGCCTTATCATCTTTGGTTCATTTAATAGTTTATTGACATAGATATTCAGTATTATAATCTTGTTTGTTGGTAGTCATTATTTCCTAGAAGGTAAAAAGTATTCAATGTATATTTTAAAAAAAAGCAAAAAAGAAAATTATCCTGGTTGTTTCTTGTCTCACCATCACTGATTGGTGGAGAAATGTGGTGGTGTCACACGACAACCAATCACAGGACAGGAAACAACATAAGCAAAGCCAAAATAAATTCAAAAAATTTTTCTAGCAGAACTATTAACATCACCATCAATGATGGACACGTGTATTCAGATTAAAAAGAAATATGAAACATAACATGCAATTTTTTTAATGAAATGATGAAAATGATGAAGTAACACAATTGCTGCAACAAGAGAATAAAAAAACTCAGTAATAATTTTATAATTTTTTTATGAGAAGACGAATGGAAGAACAAAATTGGTAAAAGGAATTTTGGTTTGTTAATTCAATATAATTTTTCACATCTGATTCTACTGAAATGCAGCCACGGGTGCCCAACGTTTAAATTGTATTGTGATAATGCTGAGATGTAACAAGGCCAATCACTACGCTGCAAAGTGGAGTCGCATAGTAACAGGGACTGGTACTGCACCTGACTTGTCCTCCTCCTCATCCTCCTCCTCCTCCTCTTGATCTTCTTGTTCCTCATGTTCCACCTGCTCTTCTTGCGCATCTTGTTCCTCCTCCTCGTCCTCGCCCGGTGGCTCCATCATGCGTTCTCGGTAGCGCTGCATGCGGTACTCTGTGGCATTGAGAGGGCGGTGCTTCACCACCAGGCGGGTGTTGTTGGGCTGCTGTCCTATCTTCTGCCGCCGCTTGCTCAGCCGTACCCTACAACCATCACCCGCTATCACAGTACACACACAGCATTACATTTTTTGTTTATCTTTGCACTTTTGTATAGATAAACGAAAGAGGCAACGTGGGAGTGTTAAACATATGACAAGCCTTATGTAAGACTCAAGCCAAGAAACACTCGTACCATCAGCTGGTGTGTCACCAACTACACTATAGAGATAGGATTCGAAACATCAAATTTGGTTGCATTTATTGCATTATTAGTTTTATATAAACCAGCCCTAACTCACCATCTGTCACAATGATGGCAACTGCAGCACTGAGTTGTGAGGGTTTCATTGTTTATGGAGCAGCAGCCCTATTTACCGACAATGATTATTGCCTGCTGTGGTCGTACTCTTATTTCACGTACATTCTTAAGAGTCCATGGACTTATTAACAAAATAAATACTGTAACAAAGAAACGCTACACTCAAACTTAATTATCAAATTTGTGCTGTCTCTGGGTAAAGTAGGAAGAATATTTCTCTCGTCAAGCATGAAATGCAGGCAACAACATTACCGGAAATATTTATATTAATACAGTCAAACCTCAATATAACGCACATGTAAGTAACGAAAACAGCAACCTTAAGAAAATCATCTGTCACACACCCCCCCCCCCNACTGTGGTTAAAATCTATTAGCAATTCCAGCCACAGTGACATTGAGTTGACAGCGCCGCATGGCATGAGCCTAGCGAGATAAGACTTTGCACGATACATGACGTCATGAAGGGTTCCTTTGTTCTTCACCCCTCCCTCACTCACATGCCTTTCCACCCTCTTAAGCGCTTAGCTACTCTCCAATCACGTATGCATAGCAACAGTGGTAGCAAATAACAGCGCAATTTTCAGATCTCTCAGCTCCCTCCCATGAGCACCTCTTACCTTGTGACCACACCATGTTCTTTGTGCACAATGTTTAGCTTCGGGATACACTTTTCAATAATGCTACTATAACTTTGATTTTTGACTTTTCTTCTTGTATTCCAACTATGGATTGCGATTGGAATTGACTGCATTTCCTGCTGACAACCTGTCTATGCTATTCTTAGTGGAATGTGATTTTATTTACGGTTTTACATTTTGATCTTGTGCTTTTTATTAAGTGACTACTCATTTACGTCAATAATAATGGCATGCCAACTATCCACCCATTTCCGCTGCAAACCATCTTGCTTCTCTCTCGCATGTGTCACGGTTGTCCTTGGAAAGTAGGCCCCGGCCTTCACACTAAACATGCGCATGCGTGTCGGCTGACTTTGTGTGTCCCACTACAGGCTATCAACGTGTTGGATAAATGAAGGCATCATAGTGATGCAGTGTACAAACAATTGTTTGTTTAGTTATTTATTTATTTCACTTTAGTAATAGAGTTATTTGCTTTGGCTAAAAATCTACACTGGTGAAAACTTTATCCATAGTGGCACACACCACAATGCTTATGTATTTGTGACGATAAGCGGAGAAGGACAGCCTCGTGGGATGTATATTACTATCCGGAAGACTTCTGCTTTTCGAAATAAAATTGTGTTGAGTTCATAAATTTTCTGATTTTTGCGAAATGTGTCATTGAGAATGGATTTTGCGCTCGTTAAGAATTAAGCGTAGCCCGTAAAAATTTAAGTGACGTTGAATGTCAGAACTTTTTTTTCATCAATGTAAGGTCATTTATAAATTTGTGATAATATATTTGTATCCCACAAAACTCCTTCCTATTGAAATAAACTACAATTTTGACGCTTGACGCATAACTAGCAATCTTTTATCTTTTTCTTCAACTTCAACTCAGCCTGTGCAACGTCACAGTAGCCCAACAGAAAACCAAAACCCTGAGTCTGCTTGCCTCCAGAGCAGACAGGCATGCTTTTAACCTAGGACACCCCAAGAGAATGACAAATGAACTCATGTTACCAGTTAAATAAATACGCATGTCGATCGCCCCTGCCTAGCCAGGCGAACGAAGCAAGCCTGCCCCTAACCGAACACCGGATACCACTCGTACACAGGGAAACTACCCCGCTTCATTCCCTGGCCAAGAGAGTGCAGCAACGGCTGCGCCGCCCACGAAGGGAGGAGTCACCCCACCAAAGTTGCCCAAATCGAAGAAAGCCAAAGGAGAATGCGGTTGACCATATTTAAGGCCAGACAAGCCCCCAGAACACGTTGTCATTGCTCTGCCTTGATCACTCAGCAGCTCGCCCTACCACAGCCGTGCTACGCCTCCCTGCTCCCTTCGTCTCTACAAGAACCAGCTACTGCCGAACCCAGCTTCAACCCTGCTTACACACACACTCCAATTTGGAGCATTTACCTCGTCCCTTCAGGACCAAACTAGTCAATAGGGTTAGAGCAATTCTCATGGCTTCCTTATTTCGTTGCTCTAGCTCGTATCTTTGCCAAACACGTCCCCTTCACCTGTTCAAAACGTAACTTGTGATGGTTGCTTGAGAACCATGAGATAGGTACTAGGATTTAGTATGGGTCACCAAATTTATTCTCTTTGGAATAAATATGTATAGAGTCTATCCGCTATGTTATAATTCCAAGGGTAAATTGTTACCTCTCTGCTACCTGGTTAACACCATCCCCCAAGGGAGAGGAAGGTGACAGCGTATTAACCAACCTGTTTTCCGACTTTACAGTAGGACTGAGGACCAGGCAGCATGTACGTTGTAATATGACACGCGGCTCGTTATAGCCAGCTTTATAATATTGCAGCCACACAGTTAGGCCGCCATATTTGTTATGCCGCACGTCAAGGTATTGACGCCTGGAAGTTGCCACTCGTCTAGCTCAAGAGGTAGTAACACGAGACTATTTAAAAAGGATACCAATTAAATGTTAAATAAAGTCAAGTCCCGGTTTACGTGTTCTTTACTTTGATTTATTAACCAAGATGCAACAGTTCACATAGTGTTCACGAATGCAGAGTACGAATTAGCCCATGTCTCTGACCGGCACAATAGAACCTTGTCTAACAGTGACGTCATCGTCAGTCAAACCAACGTTGTGCGTCATTTTGTATCATAAAAGTTGAGCAATCATTTCTGAATTTAAATTTTGTGGTAAGTGAATGGTTTTAATGTGCGAATACCATGAGTACAAAGGATGACTTGGCAGACAGTAATCTGTGGTATAACTGACACAAAAGAAGAGAATAGTGACCTGGTCTCAAGCTCATTGTAGAAGACGCCATCCTGCCGCATCACCAGGAAGTAGTTCTCCTCGTAGCCCTTGGACGCCTTGTTCTTCACATTCCAGTTGTACTCGCGAGCCATCTTGTAGTCATACTCCTCGTCATCGACGTATGGCACTGCGTTGGCCAAGTCGAGGTGACGCTTCTCTAGTGTGTCCTCCGTCGGCAGGAAGTACGCCACAAACTGCTCCCCGCTTTCATCCATCACACCCCTGCCAGCACACAATCATTCTCAGTCCTGTGTGCTCACACCTTTGTTTTCTTAGCAATTTCTCACAACTGTTTTGAAGTCACAGACAATCTACATGAAGGAAGTAAAAAACACATACATGAATATTTTATGGAATAAAAATATTGATATGAAACAAAAAAACAAAAAGGTTGAAAGCTCACAACAGTTAACAAAAATACTGAAACATTAATGACCAGATTACTGGTGAGAAAAACATACCACAATGAAACCTGCTTACTTTTCAGCAGTAATACAGTGCATTTTTAAATGATTACTAACAGCTAATTTCTTTCATAAGTGAGTCAACAGCAAATATATAAGTCTCACAGTCTTCATAATCCTATAAAGTAAGCCTACAATTTTTTTTTTAGTATGTCCCAGAAGAGATTAAAATTTTAAAAAATTTAACCTCAGATATGGCATGTATGTGATTTTCAAAATGTAAAAACAATATTGGCTTGGCCACATAAATATTAACATTATTCATTATGCTTTCGTTCTTCTTTACTCAGCTTCATAATTATTCCTGTTCTGTTTCTCTGCTAAAAGTTATTGCTTTACAGAGTCCTTTTTACAAAAAGAAAACAGAACTAAAAACTTTAAAAAGCTGTATATATACCTAACATTTCCAGCAACATTACAGCTGCATTAAGCTTATGTATTGCAGAAAGGAAGTGCTTTTACTACCACATCTATCAAACAGTCTTTGTCTACACAGAACCCTCTTTCCAACTGCCTTTCCATGGCACATCACAAATACTTCTTGAACAAATTTTACCAAAATTCAGTAGGTTCTTCGATACATATAAAGTAATTGCCACTGTTTATTTAATGATTTTCATTACTTTTATAACCACTGCAGTATTGTTACTTTCTGTGAATTCTGTAACATGTACACAAGTCATTTAAAAATACTGTTAAAACTCTTTGATCTCACATCCTACCTTGAGCACACTGCAATTCAACACTGCCGAAAACTAAATATACACCAACCATTACAACTGGCATGCAGCTATTTAACATGTTAATTTTTCACATTTACTATGAATTTGAACAACAAATATTTGAAGTATTTAAATATATGTATTTCACATTTAATGTAAATCTTTTGTCCTCCACTGTAAATCTATAATTATGATATGATTAGTCATTATTTTTCCAATAATTCCTTAGCATTAAACTAATATATGTAGCATACTTTGGGCAATGTGATTCCTCTGTTATTTCCTGGTTTTCCCATTTTTCCTTCTTCACAAGATACCCTGAAGAGCTCAGCACATGCCCCTGTTGGCAACTACAGGCAATCCCCACACACACATCGACAATTCCTACTCCTGGCTGCCCCAACTACTCACCGGATCATGGCCTGGGACATCTCCTCTATCTGCGCTGGCACTGGCCGGCCAGATGGAGCTGGGTCAGAGTCGAATATCACCTGCGCGCACGGGTACTTCCACACCTGCACCACAGCACAGTGTTCATGATGCACGTCTGCTCCACTTCTAACTTAACTCCGTTCTCATACACGCTCACCCTCAACTCCAGCCAAAAACTTTGTGAGATAGAAAACACAATATGACTTATGATCTAGCGTAATTATTAAGGGAAATACACATCCCTGAAAACTGGGGATTAAAATAAGTTATCTGCAAGATGTCAGAAACTACGTGTAATGAAACAACAAATTAGTGAATACACTGATTTGATATTTGCCATCTGTGAACAATTGGCAACACTGCCCATCATTAGGAAATTAGAAGATGCCATGTTATTAACCACAAGACTGTGGGTGTTTATTTATTGTTATTACATAATAATCATGTAAGAAAGAAAATGTTGCCTTTGTGTAACATGTTCAGGCAAACGGGTCTCGAGAAAACATAGCAGTTTCTAATGTTTTGTGAATAACTAATTTTAATTAGCAATTTTCCAGGAATCGAATTCCTTACTAACAACATTAGGTCATAGGGCATATTATATTTACTACCTCATTTTCTCATAAGAATAATCACACAACGTTTGTACCTGGTGTTCAAGATAACTCTCTATACACTAAAAATAAATACAAATAATTATTTTCTTAAGTTGTAATTAGTTTTTTGACTGGTGGCTTTCTTAACTCGCAAGATCTGTATTAAGTATTAAATATCACTGGGTATATAACATGGGAGAGGTCAGGTTGCTTAAATATAGCACCTGCAACTAGACTACTTATAAATTAACCGCAGCACAGAATGTGTCTGAGTGACAATATATCACCTCAATATTAATATTATTTACCATTAAAATGATTCCATTGCAGAACAATACGTGGTTTATAATTGGTAAATAACATTCATTTTTGCCACGTAACAGCTCAATTGGGAGGTGAGGGAAAATGACACACAAAACATAAACTGGCAAGCCGTAACAGAAAAAGGCCATATTATTAAAGTTTGAATAGAAGATATAAACAAGCAGAATCACTGCACACGGAAATATGCTACTTTAAAATATATATAGAAATCATAGAAAATATAAAACTCGGGGTATCCATTTGTTTATTTGTATTTTACATAAATTTATATGTTTGTATTTTACACATGTAAAACCAACATCTTTGTGCGAGGGCGTGGCTTGGGATGGGTGTCAAAGCATGCTGGCCAACAGATTATAGCACAGTTGCTGCTTCATTTCAAAAGTATGTACTATGACGTAATTAAAAAAAAAAAACATTTTTCTCCTCATACTGGTACAAAATTACTGGTTTTAAATATGTAATTGCATCAAATTAATGTAGAAATATTTGAACAATACAGTGCTACAGTTTTGCAGCATCATCAAACGCATACGAAGCATACACGAGATGAAGTGACACTAGTTACAAGATATGAGGAAGATATAAGCTGCGTTTCATTAGGAACACCTACATGTTACTATTTTACCACTAAGTTTAGATTGTGACACTAATTACGGCAGTTTTGTGATTACATAAAATAAAATATAAAACCAGTTTGTCTAAATGCCATATTACATGTAACAAGTTGCAGCGCTGCTCTTCGATATCATTTTGCAGTGCTGCGGGCTGCTAAATTGAGATAACCTACAAACACACACAGCTTCCTGCCGATTGATCATCTTGCAGTTCAGTAAAGGAAAACAGTCTAAGAGTTGTTTGTAACTCCAGCTGCATCACAACACGTGACGCAGATGGGAGGGGAAGAACAAGTTGTGGCTCCCCTCCCTCAAGAAAAAACATAAGTGGGAAGGGTGCCGTGATAGTTGCTAGGCAACCATTTCCCCTCTCACCAGACCCCAGTCAGACGGCCTTGAATAGGACTAGCACATGCCACTCTGGGCAGTTTTCTCTAGCCTAGGACATCTATCTACCTTGATGCATGATGGCTGGGTTAAGGTGGTGCATGTTGCACATGAGCAAGGGTTTCCCAATTGCTACTTTTATCCTCAAGGTTGTGGTGCAAGATGCAAAAATGCAGTCTGTGACTATGGAAAGCTATTTTAAACAAGTTATAAGCAAAATAATAATAGTACCAATAATGAAGCACAAATGGAATCCTTTAATCATTCAAAGAATTATGCACTTGATTGCATTTATTCCAAATACATTTTGCATTCAAAAACCAATATTAAGTTCAAAACTCACCTAACATTCAGATTTCCGAACATTATACCAACATGTTTCACGCTTTGCTCAGAACAAGTACTAAATAAAAACGTCAGTCAGATATCGACCTAGAGGTCATGATTAAAGACAATACTGCCATCAAATAGATCACTTTACTACAAGAAAACTACACAAAGATTGTTTAGCTACACACATACCTTAAAATCTGGGAATATGGGCAGGATCTCCACTGGAAACACATTTGGCTTGCTGTAATGCTTCTCTATTGGTAGCTTTGCATCTTCGAAGGTCTTCTCTATGGCCTTGATCTGGCTTTCACGGTCCATGTATAATGTCTCCTCCTATCAACAACACACATTCCCAAAACATTATACAGTGGAACGCTCTTATACGGTTCTTCAGGGGTCCACAAGAAAGTGACACTATAAGCAGCAAACACTATAAGAGGGAAACACAAAAATTCCAGAATCTGGACACCAAAAGATATAAAATTATGCACAGTAATAAACACACAACTTTATAAAATGAACAGAATAGAATATTTTTTTAAATACATAATCTTTTATGAAAGTTTATCTCCTGGTTGCAAAATCATAAAATTAGTAAATGAGCAAAAGATTACTGTACATGCAAAACAAGCATAATTGTTTGTGGCAGTTTGTCTCCTGGTTGCATCAATGACTTGGTTCAGAGTAGTCACTGGGATTTCCAAATTCCGAGCAATTGCTGTGCATGTTCTACCGGGATTACTGTCCACGTGCTTGATTAAGTTTAACTTTTCAGCTAATGAAAATGTATGTCTTTTATTAGAGGCACTCATTTTAATTTTTCACTAAAACTGTTTCAAGGACGATTTAATTTTCACTGCGTAAACATTAACAGACTACGTAAATATTAACTAAGCATGTGCGAAGGTCGTTTTTTAAATGTGAAGCGAAGTCGAAGAGAAACTTGCATCATGAGAAGGAATTTTGAAGAAACATCTAAGTCGAAGGATTAAAAAATATATATATATTAATCTATAGTAACCTACAGTTTTCAAGTGTATTCAACTAATTTGTACTGTTACAGCCAAAAAAATGTATGCCTACTAGACACTGAGCAATGGAATAAAACATATCCTTATCTTGTACTGCTGAAAAACTGAAATATCAAAATCTGCAAGAAAGTAATCATTATACATTTAGATACCTACATATATCCAGTCCCATTTGGCACCACCACCACACAGTGATTTCAATGGGTGGCTATCAACATTTGGCCTCTTCTCTTTCTCCTCCAAGGACCATTGTCAATGTCAGGCTAGATAGTTTGCTAGATGGTGGTGGCATTAGGGCCTCAGAGCAAGAGANCCTCCAAGGACCATTGTCAATGTCAGGCTAGATAGTTTGCTAGATGGTGGTGGCATTAGGGCCTCAGAGCAAGAGAATTGAGCCACTTTCACTGCTTACAAGGAAAGTGTGCAGTTTTTCCGAAAAGACGTATCAGCTGTGGTACATACGTCANTTGAGCCACTTTCACTGCTTACAAGGAAAGTGTGCAGTTTTTCCGAAAAGACGTATCAGCTGTGGTACATACGTCAGCCCAACTCCCGCACGTGATAAATTATGACATTGTTGCATATGTCAAAATTAGAAAGGCAAAGCAACATAAATTTTTCGAGACAGAAAATCCACACTGTATTTGTATTATGTTATTGTCGTTAACCCTCCTATTGAAAACAGCCTTCCACTGGTGTGTGTAGGGCATGACCTTGTTCACCTAACACGAGAGAGAGNGTTAACCCTCCTATTGAAAACAGCCTTCCACTGGTGTGTGTAGGGCATGACCTTGTTCACCTAACACGAGAGAGAGAGAGGGAGAAAGAGAAAGAAAGAGACAGAGGAAAGCAGGTATCTGTAAAAACCATTCTTTCCCTCCCCTTGCTGGCTGAAGGACCCTCGCCAATGTCAAGCTGGTAGATTATCTCAGCAGGGTGCAGTTGGGATAAAAACTACAAACTTTGTTTGAAAAACAGTGTAGGTTGAGCATTTTTTCCATTGCGGTCTATGGTTNCAGTTGGGATAAAAACTACAAACTTTGTTTGAAAAACAGTGTAGGTTGAGCATTTTTTCCATTGCGGTCTATGGTTTTTAGGAATAAAGAAAATATGGTACTATTGTAAACAAAATATGTGAATATGTAATGAAATACTTTAAGTTGTGAATTGAAGTGATGTGAAATGGTTTGGTGGCAAGAAATAAATTACTGAATCAGAAACAGTTTGCATTATTCGTGGGGAAATGAGAACATTATTTCCGGGAATGTTTGTTATTGTTCTTAGGGAGAAACATTCGGGAACAGAAAAATCCTGCATTATAGACGGGAAAACTCTTTAAACGGGAACCTGATAAGCGGGTTCTACTGTACATTTAAAAACATCATCTTAAAATATTATGGCTAACATTGATGATTTTCATTCCCAATATATGACTTTGTATTTATAAAACAGCATAGTATCTGTATTGTGCACTGATGTTCTATAGTTACAGATAATGTTATCACATACATGTTCATAGCACTATACGCAAACAAGATGGAGATTCACAGGAGACAAACAAAATGTGTGTATTCCACACAGCACAGCAACCAGTTACGACCAAACCATGCTCTGTGCATCTTGCAGACTTACTACCGGCCTGGCTGCAAACTATGTACAGTAGAACCCTGTTAGAGCATTTTCCAAGGGGTCAGTAAAATAAAATGTTATAAGCAGGAAACAGTATTACACCGGCAGGGGCACATCAAGCAAAACAAAATTCTAATGTAATAATTTTTGTATATAAATAGCAAGTCAAGTTCTTCAATCTTCATCTGCCTGGAATGTTCTGGAGCACCCCAAGCGCTCTCGCAGACATCCGCACTCTACAGTACTCTCAGGCTCTCGTCCGTTGCCGCCATGCACACACTCGTCCACCACAATCTCTCATGCCCTCATCCGCCACCGTTCCTATTATTCACTGGGCCAATCTCTGTTAACCATTCACTGCACTCCACCAGTTGGCTATCGCAAGACTCCCGGCCCTCCAGCTGCGATGGTTACTGTACTGGCAAGCATACTGGTCACGAATCTTCTTTACATATTGGATTGCGCTGAGGGAGATTACCAGAAAGTTCATTCAATGGCTAGGGCCCCACTTTTATGGTTAATTAAATGAACTGATTTAGTCATGAAAATTTTACCATTCTGTCAAAAACGTGTTTTCACTTCGTCAAATAAATTGTATAGCAAAAAAATACATGAGTTATTATTAGAGCTTGAATCTGTTGTTTTTGTAACAATGTCAATCAAACTTTCATTCATTTTAATCAGTAAATATTTATATGGAAAATATTCAACAATAAGGAAGAAAGAACGACCTTACGAGAGCACATTTGTCATGTAACACACATTTTCAAAGTCACAAATATTTTTGTGCTATCAATATTGTACTTTGCCGAGACATTTAAAACTACCCAAGAACACGCACCAACGTTTGAGTTTTACAAGACTTTTACATTACACACATACAGCTTTTGCTTGATTGTATATAACATTTTAATTAAATCATGGATGGTTCAATATTACTCTTACAAATCTACAACATAACTACAAAATACTAGCAAATATTGTATTATTGATCAAATAAAAATACTCCTTACATAGTAAAAATGTTTCTATGAAGTTCCTAATTGTACAACTGTCAAGTTTTTCTCAAAGAGAATTGGCAGAAACATGTTTGTTTTTTGTTTTCTTGGGAATATGAAAATTACACAAATTTGCTTCCAATGCAGTTGTTTTTTTACTTTTTATGTACCCCATTATCACTAAATCACTGTGCATACAGCACTACAGTGTTTAAGAACATGCCTTTTTGCACCCACGCAATGATTACATCACAGTATTTGCACTTTGTTTGGTTTTTAACACACATAAAACTCTTCACTTTCAAACTCCTGGGCACGATCTAACACAGTTACTGTGTTTGGCATTCTTAACCGGTTTGGCAACATAAGAAGCCGACTACAATCACCATCCTCGCTCAACAGTTGCAAATACTGTATTTGCTAGTTGTCAAGACTAATCACAACACACAGAAGATGAGTGAAGTTAGCAGTGTTTTCAAATGCCACGCAAATGTTTAGTGCATAATTATTACATTTGGCAAAAAAAAATTAATCTGTGTTTTATATATATATATNAATGCCACGCAAATGTTTAGTGCATAATTATTACATTTGGCAAAAAAAAATTAATCTGTGTTTTATATATATATATGCATTATTTACTTTCAGCAATCGCCAACATTTTTGGTCAGAGATGTTAGTTTATGAATAAAATNTATATATATATATGCATTATTTACTTTCAGCAATCGCCAACATTTTTGGTCAGAGATGTTAGTTTATGAATAAAATACACAGATGTAGCTCTGCCCATGAATGAGCACCATAATTATTTGGGTCGAATAACTGAATTGTTTTGTTATCTGTATATACGTGAAGTAAATAAGAGATAATGCTGTAAAACAAATGGAAAATTGTAAAACTTAATGTTTGTAAGAGTTTTCCATGGTAAAAGAAGCTCGAATTGAGGTTTTAGATACTCACTTAAGTACGCAATGTCGATGTTTCATGATTATAGGAATTATTACAGCATTTCACATTATTTCACACTTCGTGAAAATGTCTAGACCCTATCAATAGCCCAGTGCCGCCAACTTCTCCAGA
>NQII01000202.1:565896-605850 GCA_002778355.1 Clitarchus hookeri | reverse complement strand
GTAACTTTCAATCATCCAGCCCGCCAGGTAACATAATGGCGACTGGGCCGTGATGACTCGTCCCCCACCACGGAAGGACCGGCCATATGAGTACTGCACCCAGCGCGGGGGTTCGCACATAACAATACGTCCAAACAATATAATGATGATAAAAAAACAAAAATATAATAATGATCCTCAATAATAAAATCCTTACTAATCACAATGCTATAATAAATTACCATACCAGCAGAATTGTATTCAAACTTCCCTGATGTGTATGTGGGGAGGAGAGCTGCAAGCGACACTCACCTTGAGAGTTTTCTTGATGCTGTAGCCGACCTTGGCCTCCACCTTGTCCATAGATTGTGGCTGGAAGCGCGTCTGCTCGGTAGAGATGTACTCTGTCCTACGCAGCCAGGACACACTCCGCGCATGGTGCCGTGACCTGTGCACACCACACCCCAACCACACTGTACAGCGGCAATTGCGAACTGTTGCCATGTATCTCTCTACCCCTCTCTTTCCCACCCTCCTTTGCTTCCACAGAGGAATTTCAAATCTCTCATAGTTACTCAAGAAAGGTGTATGTATTTCTTACTTTATAAGTGAACATAATTTTTTTCCCGTTTATTTACAATAAAATAAAGACTTAAAAATGCCCTTTTGTTCAAGACTGCATCTCACCACTCTTCAATAGTCCAGGTGCAAGAACTGCAAACAAATGTTTTAGCCCCCGTCAAGCCTAAAAATTATTGACTAGAAATGTTGAAGGGAAACACTGATGGATCTGGTTTGTGTAGAGTGTTACCACACATTTAAATATAACCAGCAAGCAAGCATGCATGCATGGATGCATTAACGTGTGGATGCATGCATGTATGTATGTACATACGTATGTACTACGTATGTATGTATGTATGTATGTAAGTATTTACGTATGTATTTTTTTTTGGAAACAAATGACGGATCTTGAATTAATTACAAAAAGGTTCTCAAAAGGTAAATCTTTAATAATGGCCAACAAATTATACTCTTTAAACGGTAACAAAAAGGTAACATAATATCATAGTTTTAACAACTGACAAAAACTCTTTCCAAATGAATGGATTTTTTTTAATGCTGCGATTTTATCATTTTATAATATTAAAGGTTGGGATCCCACAGAAAAATTTACTTGTACTAAAGGTTATTCAAAATGTTGATTTAAACTATTCAAATTTTAAAAAAAAGATAGGAATTCTTCAAATTGCAAAACAAAATTCTGTGACTTGATGCGCTGAAATGCTGGCACATGCACTTACACATGGTGAACATATGGAGTACAAATAATTCAAAGACTGGACTTTCCTGCCACTCAACTGAACATTTGCCGGAATGCTCTCGCCACTGCCAAAGTTCACAGCCAACCAGACATCAGGCAAGACACTCGAACATTACAAGCAGGAACGTGGAGGAACCTCACAGAGGTATCATTAGTCCAGAGAGAAAACCCAAATAAAATAAAAGTTGCAGGACTAAATAATAAATTACAAGATTGGGACATTAAAGATAAATAAAAGGAACTTACCAAAACAGAAAGCTATAAAAGTTGGACAATTCAATTAGTTCAAAATCAATAGCTGTGCATGCTAAGACACCGCACTTGTGATGAGGAGGGCCAGGCGAATGGTTCGAGTCAAGTCCCCAACCTGAATCACATTTACGAGCACCAAGTTGGAAGCCCTGTGGTTCGGAGCTAACTAGGTCCCGTCACCATCAGCCTCTGTGCATCACCGTGTGATGTAAAACCAAAAAATGTTATTTTACTTTTTTTTGACATAACACTTATTGCTATTTCTCCTAACCCAGTTTTGTATTACCGACGTAGGCTTAAGTTTGAGCTTGGTGATGCTATTTGGATTTTTAGGAAGTTGGTTGGTACGAATGGTGATGTTCGTGTATTAGATCATGTACGGTATGTGAATTGTGCTTAATAAAATGTATGATGTAACAAGTGGTATTACGTACCCACCCCAGATCCCTTTAACACTTCCGAAAACAGGATTCACCTTGAACCTCAGTTGCAAGTTGGGACGTGCCAGTCTGCTCCCGGAAGTTGTTATCAGTATGTTATCAGTTAGGGCGGAAGTACTCCCTTTGATTATTTAACCTTGCTCTTATGGGTAATTGCAAAAGTCTTCCAACATATAATTTCTCTTGAATCTATTTGACTAAGATAATTAATACCAGTCACTGTACTGTTGTGAGGATGCCTGTAGAAACAAACCTCGAGAATACCAGATCCATTGTGTGCAGTCATTCCCTGAAGAGCAAATCTGTACATAAAGCTGAGAAGAACGAAGCTCTCTTCTGCAGTTGTAACTTGCTTTACAAAAACAGTATCGTCCTTCATAACATCACAATCGAAAGAACCAATGTTCCGAAAAACAGGTCTTGAAATATGTCTTGCTCTTATGGGTAATCGTTGAGGCCCCGTCGCTGCAAGCGCCTAGTCTTACTGAGCGCTGCCGCGGAATGCTTCAGTAGTATATAAGAGTTGTTCGGGTGCAGTGCGTTTCTAATTTGTTGTGAATCCCAATTAATATTCGCAGAGCCATTGGGCGAGCAGACTTATTATAAGAGAAGACATATTTCAAGACCTGTTTTTCGGAATATCGGTTCTTTCGATTGTGATGTTATGAAGGATGATACTGTTTTTGTAAAGCAAGTTACGACTGCAGAAGAGAGCTTCATTCTTCTCAGCTTTATGTACAGATTTGCTCTTCAGGGAATGACTGCACACAATGGATTTGGTATTCTGGAGGTTTGCTTCTACACATCCTCACAATAGTACTGTGACTGGTGTTAATTATCTGAGTCAAATAGATTCAAGAGACATTATATGTTGCAAGACTTTTGCTATTAACGAACTTGTTGCTACTTCTAATTCAGTTATTGCTATGTCTCCGTCTCCAGTATTGTATTCTCGTCGAATATGTGATGTGGAATAACGTAAGAATTGCTTAAAAACTATTCACGCGGGTCCTACTTTCTCCGTTTCATTAATACAAAATAGTAACAACACGGAAACAAGGAAATGGGGTTTCAGGAGAACAATATGGGATATAATTTACGTAGACGAATGATTAACAGCCGAATACAAATTACTAGTACTCAAAAT
Organism: Clitarchus hookeri; assembly: GCA_002778355.1. NCBI lineage: Eukaryota > Metazoa > Arthropoda > Insecta > Phasmatodea > Phasmatidae > Clitarchus > Clitarchus hookeri. The sequence continues at coordinate 602,708 of NQII01000202.1, read as the reverse complement.
CGCTGTACATGAAATATATGTTACTTTAAAAACTATGCAGAGCTCGCGGAAAAATAAAACTATTGGTATCTGCTCGTAAATTTGTAATATATTGAGGTGTGAGCCATTTGCGTTGCTCTACAGGTAGCAGCACGTGGACATGCCTCTTGATCCCGTATTTTTAAAAGTTGACTTTTCTTCTATTACTGGCTCGGAACGACACAAATTTGAAATATATTTCGTCAAATTATTAGAAAAAATAATTCAACAATATTATGAAATATTTCTGTATACTTTTGGAATTAAGATCAAGCACATATGGAAAGCATGGATGGAGAGTGGGGATACGACGTGAAAAATGTTTTGAAGTTGCGTTTCATTTGGGTATAAATTGTTTTATTGTGCTTTTTATTTTGAACACCTATACATTACTACTTTATCATGAAGTTGTAATGTGGTCGATCGTGCCTTCAAGTGTGTATTTAGTATATTGCCGCCTCACCGTTGGATCGCCATGTTGTAACGTTGCGGACTTACTACACTGCCAAATTTTTACGTTGCCACGGATTGCTCATAGGTAGAATACGAGACTCAGTACCAGGTGACGCCGATTAATTAAAAAAAAGAAGTTCCAGATTAGTTTGCTTTATACTTTATTTATCATTGAAGTTTCACAGTTCACAGACGACTTTCCAGTTTGCAGAGTACGAACTTTCACAATTAGTTATACCAGTGCAGAAAACAGCGCCACAGTCGTTTACAGTTTATTAATGTCTCAAACTTGCATCGCAAGACTAAGTTACGAAGGCAGGAGGGATGTTCGTTCCCTCCTGGCACCCTAACGACCCCCCACACTGGCGGAAATAAGTTGATAGAATTTAAGTGACGTTAAACTGAAAAAGAAATGTGAACAAAAGATCTTACGGTCATGGGTGCTTGCCGGTGTGGGTGAAATTCTTCACGCCTGATGCGTCTTCTCACGCCCGATACGTCTTCTTCGACGGTTGGTTACTTTGTTCCTCCCTAGGCGATAGGCACCACCAGTATATATTAGGCAGGCCTATCCCCCCCTTCTCCTAAGATAAGCGCATAGCATCCGACATCTGCCAGTAGCGTCATCCAAAACTATGCTGTGTCCCGCACTCTCAACATGTTATTGTACTCGAAACTGCGTTGCAGGAAACTAAAACTGTTGACACCGTCCACTTCCAAAGAACCGAACGTCACGACGCAGCCGGAAAGTTTCTGAATATGCTGACGCATAACCACAACTACTACTTTCAAAACGAGACGGTAAACGGACTCCTGTTACCACGTAAACAGCAGATGTCCGTCCGATAACCTACAAAAGCACACATCTGCTCGATAAACAAACTATCACGGGAAACGAACCACCGCGGCTTTAACTTGAAACCTAATAAAATATTCCGAAGCTTTCCAAAGCTAAATACACACGAAAGAATTTTACACCCGTGTCCCGAAAAATTAAGAATATTGCATTATTACAAAGTTTAGTTTGTAGCACTAACAACCACTGTTTTGTGACCACGTAAAATAAAATGTATTAATTAAACTAGGAACTCTTTCTTATCGCGTATTTTCTGCTTGTCTGATGTGCATTGGCAGTGCACTCAGAATAGCCAACGTAATATTAACTTTTGTTCGTTCGTACATCAGCTGATACAGAATTTTGTAAATGGCACTTTGTTTGTTTCGTATACATCAAGTTGCCACTCACAGACTGTCAAAATATCGCCAACTTACATGAGACAGACAAAATCAAAACAAAACTGTTAGGCTCTATGCATAAGAGAATAATGCTGAAGTCATGATTGAAGACAGTACCTGAATCACAGTTGCAAAGTAAGATGATCAAAAATGCACTAGCCACTTGTGCAGCAGCGAGTATCATGAGACAGGTTATTTCATAGAAACCTCCATACCTACTTGCATGCAGACTCGAGTAGCAGGTCTTATAGAAGCTTCCGCCCGAGCTTTTACGGAAAATTTTATAGTGGTACACAGGCTCTACTGTAAACAGCATGTACCAGACATTAATAAGCTTAAAGTATTGACGCTGCCTGTTTGTTTCTGGTGACAGTCAGTATCTGATTCCCTGCAGGAAATGTTCCTATTGCCTACATATTAGGCACTGTATTGCTGCCTCCAAAAGTTTTGTATGCATTTTACAGGCAGTTGAAACAAGAGGGCCATTTTGGTTAATTAGATTGTACTGCTCAACGAACCAAAATAAAATCTTCATAATTTCTGAATGTAAAAAAGTTGTCTGCAAAAAGAAGGTGGCCACCCCTGTTATTTTCATTATGAGGGGTGGTGTTAATAGAAGCTTGCTCTTAGGTTTGAAGATCGTGATAATATAAAGCAATGTTCAGAGAATTGAAGTATAATTTCCCTTCATTTCCGAAATTATGCAAAATAACAGTTTAAAATCTCAATTTTTGAGGACTCCTATCTTCCTTAATTTTCAATTCAGGTAGAAAGTGTATTGTATATTTTCTATTTAATTTTACATAGAGAATCACCGCAAGAAGTTTGTAACGGTGAATTCCACCCCACCTGTATACATTAAAATGCCATGTCTACCAAACCATTTGTCCAATTTCGAAGAAAATTTGGTAAGTTGGTAATATCTACTACAAGCATTAAATAAGCTTTTTCACAGCTACTTTTGTCAGCTATTTTGTGAAAGCACCGTCTGAAAGAATGTCTGTTAACATCGTACCTCGGGAATATATCCATTTCTTGCCATCAAATTTGTCATCTATATTGTGCTACAGTATGCAACCTAAACTATATGTGATTTATGTAGATCAATTACTTTAAAATGGTGGCCATATAAATATCTTCAGTTGAAGTGTCTTATTTATCTAAAAATTATACTTATTTCATCCAAACTCTGTACGCCCATAAAATATATATGAACATTAAATTCATTTCATCTTAGTTTTTTGTTCACCATTTTCTGAGATAGCATTGCCTGGAAAATAAAGCTTTTTAGCAAAAATTTCCCAACAAAGTAACACACCAAAAGTACTTATTAATTACTTAATAACAGAAAAACTAAGTGCAATTAACTGCAGTAGAGCAATGGTGACGGCAGCCTCACCTCTTGGAGTCCTGTGGTGTGAGCACATCCTCCTCCAATAGCTTCTCGTCGGCCGGATCGAGGATAACTCCTGCCTCAGACGTGTACGTGTCACGGTTTATCAGGTCAATGGTGACCCCCATGTCTGGCTCCGTCAGCACTTCATACTTGTAGTTGCGCTCAAGTGACGTGGGGTTGTACTGGATGAACCTGTACATTCCAACCTCTCAAAGTCATACACAAAAAACTACTATTACAACAGCCATTTTCAATAAGAACTCGTGATGTAGCACCCAAAGCATCACCCAATACCACATTTCTTATTTCCTTCTGATTCAAGTCATCATAATTAAAGTATACCAGGGCAGGTTCGGTCGTAATTTCCAAGAAAAGCCGAAGTGTTGGTTTAGGTACATGGTTGGTTGTGAAACAAATTTGCAAAACACTTCTACACAATACACAGTTCTACAAGTCCATAGTTATTAATAATTAAGGCGAAGTTATGCTGAAGTCACAACAAGCATGCCATGACAACCCCGACACAGTGACAAATTTAAAACAACCAATAAGTAGCATGGGCAGCCTGACAAAACAAAACTGCAGCCCTGAAAGCACCACTGAAGTATATTCTGTTTCTACTTTTTGTCGTGCTGTAGCGGTGTGCAAAAAACGTGAACACAAAAATAATTTTGAACATATTTTCTTACTACAATAAATTATAAAAAAATTAACTTCATGCAAAAATCACCTTCCTATATGTTTTAAAATGCTGTGTTTTCGTATGGATTCAAATTTTGTAAAAATAAAATAAAATAATTATTTACATTATTGTGAGATTTATGCTATAAATATTGGATGTTACACAAATGACTTTCCATTGTTGGATCCAACAGCCAGGTACAACAATTATTGGAAAGGTGTTGTCTACATATCGTAAACACTGGAATAAAATATAATTCCGTGCTCATCATCATGCTATTGTTACATGTTTGTCTGCATAGTTTCCCTTGCGCTGTCACACTCGAGCAAGCGAAACAGAGTGCCAAGGCCAGAATGGTAATGCGAGAAGCGAGCAGTGACTTACACAGGCAAGCCACCGCTGTAAGCTTATCGTTACTTGTGCACTCCTGACCTTCAGCTGATTGAATTTCTGAAGTTATCTTTGAAAGAATGTTCTGGTCAACGCCCTTACCTTTCTCAGCGAGACTTGGAGTGCGGGGAACCTTCTAGATCAAGCCAGCGAGACTACTTAAGCCACGACGAACATGACAAAAGACAGGTTGAATATGTGTATATGAGTGTGAATTAAGTGACTAATCAATATTGAGACATTGATAAGGACATTAATTAGAATTGAGATAGACGTTAAATATTGCACTCATTGAGAATAACAAGAGTAATAGTGGAGCTAGATAGTTTAATGTTGTAAATAATAGCTGAGTAAATAAATAAAAAATCAAATTTATTTTTAAGACCTCCATCCATCACAAGCTCTGATAAGCCCCTCTGGCATCTTGTAACACAATTGTGACTCCAGCATTATTGGACCTGTCTTTCAACCTTACTAATTACATTTATTGTCAAATAAGTGAAAGGTGCCACCATGTGTTGCCTGTTTCCTNGGTTGCTGCAATGTGTTGCCTGTTTCCTGTTTGTGTATTTCATTAGGTATGGTAGCATTCTGCTATGTGGTGTTCTAAGTTCTTAAGTAGTGCAAGTACATTTATNGTGTTGCCTGTTTCCTATTTGTGTATTTCATTAGGTATGGTAGCATTCTGCTATGTGGTGTTCTAAGTTCTTAAGTAGTGCAAGTACATTTATTTGGACAACAGCTAACTGTCTGATATTGTTGCATATTAGCACCTTGCTGGCTACAAGTTCCTTCCTCCTCGTTTTCAGTATGAAGGGCACTGGCTGACTAGGGTGGCTTGGGCCATAAATCAATAAAACTGGCAATATTCATTATAGAACAGCTAACAACCTTGATAGAGGTAGTGGGTGGCTGCTACCCTGGGGAACTGCACTATCTGAGCCACCAATCATCATAACAACACTGCATGCAGGCTGTACTATGAGCGCAACTATGGAACATTTTTTCATACAATTTGTTCATCTAATAAAGTAAAGGTCCCAATGTGCGCCCCAAGACTGTATATCGAGCAGCAAAGCATGTTTGACAGTGCTCTGATCCTGGCACATGGTACAAAGGTATGACGTGTGCAAGGCTTTGGTAGTGCGTTGTGGAGGGACAGCAATGATAAGCAGTGCTTACCACCGTGCATTCATCACACACCCAATGAAGTTACCCAGCAGCCAAGTCCCAGAGCTTGAACACGAGACATCTGCCCGGAGTATCCCAACAGCCAGCTGCTTTGGGCATAGGGAGCACTTGCAACAACGGCAGTTCCACGCACGCATCTGAAGGTACAGAGAAATTATGGTAGGATATCCGTCACAGCACTGGGATTAAATTGTTCCTTCAGCAGATCCTTGCTCTGCTATTGCAGATTTGTGGGTTTGCTGTTTGTAGTCACGAATATGCTCCTTGATACTTGTAATTATCTTTCAACCAGTCTGTCCTATATANTTTGTGGGTTTGCTGTTTGTAGTCACGAATATGCTCCTTGATACTTGTAATTATCTTTCAACCAGTCTGTCCTATATACACTAAACCTTAGGCACATGGTATCTTGTAGACCCCTGCCAGGCGTTCAGCTGAAGTTTTGTCTTTGAAAGAAGGTATAATGGTTTACAATTTCTATACAAGCTTTTGTATAGTGTGAANAATTATGGTAGGATATCCGTCACAGCACTGGGATTAAATTGTTCCTTCAGCAGATCCTTGCTCTGCTATTGCAGATCTGTGGGTTTGCTGTTTGTAGTCACGAATATGCTCCTTGATACTTGTAATTATCTTTCAACCAGTCTGTCCTATATACACTAAACCTTAGGCACATGGTATCTTGTAGACCCCTGCCAGGTGTTCAGCTGAAGTTTTGTCTTTGAAAGAAGGTATAATGGTTTACAATTTCTATACAAGCTTTTGTATAGTGTGAANTGTTCAGCTGAAGTTTTGTCTTTGAAAGAAGGTATAATGGTTTACAATTTCTATACAAGCTTTTGTATAGTGTGAATTGTGTTTATACCATATTTTGCTTATACGGATAGATGATCCTTGAATGAAAGGTAGGCAACCAACAGGGAAGAAAGAAAAATCAAATATCATAGCTGTTCTGTCTATTTCCCCACGACCACCCTCACATAGCGCCACTGGTAACGCATACGGGTTCAAGGATTGTAGAGAAGCTCTCCTGGCACAGCGCTCGCTGCTCAGCTCACCATTGGTTGAGGGCAGCCAACCCTGACCAATGGCGTGGAAAGTGACTTTCTACTGTGTACAAGACTACTGTTTCCCGAGCCAGCCCCTGCTTGTCTATTTTCTTGCCTTCTACGACACTTTACCCTACTTCCACGGGTAGCAACTGTCTTTTNATGGGGGGGGGGGGTGCACCAAACGGTTGGCTCTCTCCTCCAGTAACACCAGTTAGGCCGCATGATGCCTCGTTCCTCCTGTAATCATCCTTAGTTATTATAGTGTACAAGCCTCATGCCTGGCACACGCCTACGACAACCCTGGTAGTCAAATTAACTTAGGGTTAGCCCTTTCTGGGGATCCTGAAGATGCCTACTGCCAGGTATAGTGAAATGGTTAAAGAAACCAACAAGATGCTGCTCAAGCCTACAAACCAAGACTACGAACTTGACAATGGCCACAAAAGCCTGCAATCATCAATAATATTCCTGCTTTAACACATCCCATCCCAGAATTTTGTCTATATATGTGTACATATAAATAATGCACAAATTATGATAAAAAGTAACTGCAAATAGATAACTAACCTTAAAAATATGATGCACTGCACTATTTACAGGAATGAAATACAACTATACGAATAGTTTTTGGTATGACCTACTAAAAAAGTGCCCTTGTTAATGAAAGAGTTGTTTTAACAAGTTTTAAAACGATGCAAAAATAACTAATTGGAATGAGGTATACCCAACTGCTCTAAAATTCATCAGCTAATATTTCCCTTTCATTGCCACAAATTTTCTTTTATTCACATTACCAATTCTAATTAGTACTGCTGTACTATCAAATACTGCCTGTTATAAATACATAGTAATGGAATATGCATTAAGATAAAACATTGGTACATACTTTTTGCTTACTAAATACATTCTACCTCTGAAAAGACAATTTGAATAATGCCAATTATGAGTACATTCATACTAACTATTTATTACAATACTCAAAGTTTAATAATATATTTATTTAAAAAAATATTAAAAAATTAATTATCTAAATTGCTGTCTATCTGTTTTATTCCATTTTTTTCTTTCTATTCCTTTTCCTTTCCATTCTCACTATGTCTCTCTATTTCCTTCCGTTTTTCCTTACTACCTTCCTCATGCTGTACTTTAGCACTCTCTTCCTCTTCCCTACTGCCATTGATTCTCTCTTAAAGGAACTGAGTGCCCAATAATAAATTTTAAATTTCTATCCTCTTTATTTATAACGTCTGCCTTTCTACCTTTAACATTAAACTTTTACATTCTTTGTCACAGCCAGTATTACCTTCATTTTTTACGTCATTGTTGTTTTTATTATTTTTACTTGGGGCAATTACTGTTGGAACCTTTCCTAACCTATTTATAGGTTCAACCCCCCAGTTGTCTATCTTTCTTATTAATTCTGCAAATTTGTTTTCACTGTTTTCTGCTTGTCGCCTAATTTCTTTTCCTAATTTATGTTTAAACTCCTGTTGTCCTGTCTGTAAGAACAACAGGATATTCAACATTTCTGTTGACCTATTAGTTTCCTGCATGTCCTGTGGTAATAGCAACATTTTTATTTCAGTTATGATTTGGTAAACAAATAAACAAAATAACTCATGGTGAAAGTAACCTAACCTGCACACGAAATAAACAAAATAACTCTTGGCAAATGTACTTGTACTGGTGACTTCACTAATGATTGATGAGATGAATGAGGTCGTCTTGTACCTGGAATTTTGGCGTTGGTCACTGGAACTGTCACCGGTAACGTGTTGCGTTGCTCGTAGAGACGATTTGGAACTGCCGGTAACTTGGTGTTGTGCTGCTCGATGTTCGTAGATCAGTCTTCACGTGTGGTTATTATTAGTGCCCCACGTTGGGCGCCATTTTGTAGTGTGGCACGCAGCTCGTTATCGCCGGCTTTATAATATCACCGTTCCACACAGTTAGGCCACCATATTTGTTATGCCGCACGTCAAAGTATTGACGTCTGGAAGTTGCCACTCGTATAGCTCAGAGGGAGTAACACGAGACTATTTAAAAAGGATGCCAATTAAATGTTAAATAAAAATCAAGTTCCAGTTTATGTGTTCTTTACTTTAATTTATTAACCAAGATGCAACAGTTAACATACAGAGTTCAGGTATGCCGAGTACGAACAGGGTTCACCGATTCACAGATAAATGAGAGAGGAGAGCCACAGTCATTGATTAACTATCTCATAAAAGTTGCCCGATGAAAAACAGATGCAGCGACCTCCCACACTGGATGAGATATAATTTAGCAAATTTAAGTTTGCCAGTGTAGGGGTTTTGCGCCAAGCCCGATACGGCCTAGGCAAGCACTGGATGACGACTCACTTCAGACTGACTTGACTGACTCGAATAGCGACAGGCACACGTATACTTGTGCTGCCTATCAANTCAAAGATAAGGGCCTGGCGTGGACTGCCATGCACGCTCTTCCTATGTTATCTGAAACTGCATCGTACGAACTTCTCGTACAAAACTTGTCGACACAGTCTGAAAAAAGCTAATCTAATGTTGACGCGTAACAAAAACTCCAACTTTCTGAAACGGCAACCGGATGCCTGATAAACGTTAAACTGCAAACATATGCCCGATAAACAAACTATCACGGTAAACGAACCACCACGGCTTTAATTTTGAAACCCGATAAAAATATTATGAAGCTTAGCAAAGCGAAAGAAAAATGAAACACGTGTCCCGAAAATTAATAACTTGTGTCGTTACACCATACACACCTGGCCTCAAAGCAAGTAAAGTGTGCCTGGCGATCTTACAAATTTTATCAAGACTATCCGTCACTCAAAATAGTTGCACCTATTATTGGTAGTATTTCAAAGGAAATGGTTTTGCCTCAAAAATATTATGCAATACATTTTAAAGAGGAATTATTTTTTTGCAAAGATATTTTCTGTTGTGATTAAAGGTCATTTTCCCTGTACAATTGATGTTAGTTGAATCTGGTGTAAAATTAACATGTTTTTAAAACAAATTTAACTCAATGGACTGCAACGTTGCGAACAAAATACTGTGCCCAGAAGCATATACTTGACTGACCTCCCCTTGTCCCCAAAAATTGTTTGAATATTGAGCGACTAATATTACAAAGTGAAAAGTTCATTTTCAGTAACTTCTTGTGGGGAGACAGAAGGATTTATACTAATTTATGTCAATAGACATGCATATTTTGAATAAACTGATATTGTGTAAGGGCATATTTGAGACCTATTGTTTAACAATGCATACGCATCAAGTCCAAGCACAGCATAAATCGCAACAGGTGTAAGTGTACGGGAAAATACGAGAATATGGTTCAGAATGATTAATTATCAAATACAGTAAAGAAATAAATTTCAATTGCCTTACTTATTCATATATGTCTCAAAATCACTTGTTTTTTTAAAATGAAATATCATTACTTAATTACTTCAGCTACACATTTGCCATGCGAGCACAGTGTCACCAAATGCAGCCTGAATTGCACAAGTTTCAGCTGTCATCAGTGATACTCTTCAGAGCTCCCTTCTTTCCCATACACAGCTGGCGGGGAGGGAGCTAGTTGCCTAGCAACCAGCGTGACATCCTTGCACCCTCCCTCTGGGTGCTGACCTGTTTGGAAGGAGAGGGGTAGATAGTTTCACTCCTATAGCCACTGAAGTTTCCCCTTCACCGCCTTGCTGCAGTGAACACACTGCCGGTCGATAACCTGTCTGCGCACTCTCAGCTGATTGAGTGCACGCCGGTCATTCAAAATTTGGCTTGCATTCTGCATTAAATTATTTTCATTTTCAGAGGGTTTGAAAGTTTTGGATCGGTTTTCATTTTATGTTGAATTACAATTTATTACATACATTATTTTGTGATGTTTATATTCTGTATTAAAACGAGTTGAGGTGAAATGTTTTTAATGGGTTACACAGGCCAACAAAAAAATATTTTGTGAAAACTTTTTCAATAAATGCAGCTGAATCTTATGTAATTTTGGGCGCTGAAACCGAATCTGGCATCAGTTTTTTTGTATCGCCCATAGTTCTCTCACAATATGCATTTGTATTTTAAAATGTGATGTATGCGATTGTATTTAAAAAACATCCATTACATACATTTTAAGTGTTTATTTTTTGGTATTTCCTTTTCTCTCTTCTCTTTGAAGCTTCTTATGTAGCTTTTCCTCCGATGTGATGCATTTTGTTGTTCTTGGTGAAGACTGGTCGTCATTAGCGGGTAGTACGACTGTAAGGTGGCACCATGGTAATGTTTCTCCATCACTTTGATGTCCTGGTGAAACCGCTCCCCCTGCTCTTCACTCACATCACCCAAGTTGTCGGGGAAAATGTCAGGATGGTTGTGTAAGAAGTGGACTTTAAGGCTCATCAGGCATCCCAGATTTTTTAACTTGTCTATCATATTAGCTACGATAAGCTCATAGTTTGGGTCTTTAACATTGCCCAAAAACTTAGTCACAACTTGCTTAAATGATATCCAAACCTCCTTTTTCTTTGTAGACATTTTTGTTTCAAAGTTGGAATCGAAAATCATTTTACGAATGTCAGACCCAACGAAAACCCCTTCTTTCAGTTTCACTCCTGATAAATGAGAAAACTTTTCACATAAATACTTAAAACATTCAACCATCTTTATGCAAGGCTTTTACAAACTGTTTGATAAAACATAATTTAATGTGAAGAGGTGGCAGAAGAATTCTTTGGACCTATTAAAGTTTAATGCAAAATGTTCTTCTTTCCAGGTGTTAAGGTTTTTCTTGCAGGCCAATGTTTTGTGGACCAGTGTCGATCCATTGCTCTGCTGTCCCACTCGCATATAAAACATGGAAATTTAGTACATCCCTTTTGTTGGCCTAGGAGCATACAAACAACTTTCAAATCTCCACACATCATCCAATCGTGAGCAGGCTAGTTAATTTCCTTTAAAATAATGTCTAGATTTTCGTAAGTTTCCTTCATATGGACTGAATGAGCCACAGGGGTTCTCTCCATATTATGAGTACTGCAAATCTAAAAGCTGTCTTTTCTTTTTTTCACCATTTTCTAAGGTTTTCAACAAAAACATAGCATACCTTGTGTGGAGCCCAAGGTTTTCCTTGATCACCAAATTTTATTCTAAAATCTACCAAGTACACTTTTTTAACAAACTCTGTAATGTTTCTTTGATGTTTTTTAATTACAAACTCACCAAATATATAACAAAAACTGTTAGGAAAGTTTTTACAACCACGGTTAGCAATATTTAGAGCACATGGGCAAAAAGCTGAAAAGTGAGGTTGTGTTGACTGAAAGAGAAACAAACAGTCGTACCACCACTGCCAACCTAATTTCATTTAGATTTACTGTATGTTTTAGTATATTAATAATGTATATCAAGTATATCAAAATGTATATAAAAATATATAAATATAGTATACAAAAATGCATAGATATTAGAGAAGAAATGGATTTCTCACATTTTGTATATTCAAATGTGAAAAAATGGTGGGTGTTACGAGTTTTTTATTATTATTTTTGGACTCAGCACGCTAAAAAACATAAAAATCTGGCAAAATCATTAAAAATGTTTTTTTATCGTTGGCATGTGTTATTTACAGTAATTCTTTCTTTTTTTAATTCCCATTTTTATTGTGTTTATTAGTTAAACTTTATTCACAGATAATGTACAGCTCTCATTATACTNCCATTTTTATTGTGTTTATTAGTTAAACTTTATTCACAGATAATGTACAGCTCTCATTATACTCAACATGAAGTCTGATAAGATTAAAAGTTGTATTTTACCAATGTACATGTCAGAACCCTCATCTACTGAAATCTTGGATGTATGGGAATTTGTTGAGAGTCCCCTGAAAAATGGCAGATAGGGAGTCCACTGGATAGAGACAGCTTTTAACCCTTACAAGGTACTCGGGATCTAGTAAACAACCACAAAAAGAATAAACCAAGTTTTCTACATTTTTCTGGCAAATGCTTCATTTGTACTCTAACATTTGTAACAGTAAGGCCATTAATACATGAACAGAATGCCTAACAACTGCAAAGCTAATCAATTCACAACTAATTAGGTCATAATGTTGTTCAACTGCTTTTGGAGCAAAACAAAAAAATTTCAGAAAATTGTGATGTGTGCAGATGCCGCATAATTATTTCTTTGAAGGCAGCTGGTGAGTTTTTGCTACATTCTAAAGACATATTGTGTGTAGTCCTACAAAAATATGCTTTTATGTTAATTTTACAACCTTAGTTTATATTTTTACTGGATGGTTCTTACCCCCTCCCATGGCTTTCCACAATATGTAAACACTGAGCTTCAGACCTGAGTAACCTGGGCAGCTCTCAACAGCAGACGTCTTCCTTGCTGACTGAGGCGAAGCAAGGTGGACATGGGTCGGTTGTGGGAATGCAAAATGGGGTAAATGAAAGTGCNCTTCCTTGCTGACTGAGGCGAAGCAAGGTGGACATGGGTCGGTTGTGGGAATGCAAAATGGGGTAAATGAAAGTGCCGTCGGAAAACCTATCAGTCAAAGTCTCTTTTACAAAAATCATAAAGTGAAGAAATTTGGGCGGCTATTAACATCAAGGTCTTCAGAGCCAATGAGGGTGAAGTGAGGTGAGTATGGAGCAGCGCTAGAATGAAAGGACGGTNCTTCCTTGCTGACTGAGGCGAAGCAAGGTGGACATGGGTCGGTTGTGGGAATGCAAAATGGGGTAAATGAAAGTGCAGTCGGAAAACCTATCAGTCAAAGTCTCTTTTACAAAAATCATAAAGTGAAGAAATTTGGGTGGCTCTTAACATCAAGGTCTTCAGAGCCAATGAGGGTGAAGTGAGGTGAGTATGGAGCAGCGCTAGAATGAAAGGACGGTGNTTAACATCAAGGTCTTCAGAGCCAATGAGGGTGAAGTGAGGTGAGTATGGAGCAGCGCTAGAATGAAAGGACGGTGGAAACGGGAGATCCCCGAGAAAACCCGCAGACCAACGGCATCGTCCGGCACAATTCCCACTTGCGGAAAACCCGGAGTGAACCGGCCAGGGATTGAACCTGATTCGCCTTGGTGGGAGGCAAGCAGTCTAACCACTCGGCCACCGTGGCCCCAATCATTATAAAATTTTTGCAGATCTTAAAACACCAATGTCTTGTGATGTTTTAGCTTTGGTCCCTGATGAACATAGCATATATATTTTATTGCTTCATAAACAAGTTTCTCACTTGACAACACAGTAGACCACTTGGGGATTCTCTTTACCTAAATACTAAACCAAAGCAAAAGTAACAGGGAAGTTAAATAAGGTTTAAATAGTCTTGTTACCAATACTGTGTTTAGAGAAGTACTTGTTGCTCGTAGAGTGAATATGTGGTAGAGTGACCATGCTAGCTGTGCAAAACCAGTCTGTGTCTCCCAACACTGAATTGCTTTTCTGCCAATAAGACTATCAAACAGTGTGAAAAAGATTTTAGGTTAGAACACTGTTTATGTGAATAAGGTTTGAGATGTTTTTATACATCCTCTAACCAATTTTTAATGCAATTTGGTTAAATTCCAATTGGTATGAGTATTTTATTCATATAAAAAGGCTTGCCTTTTCAAAATTAAGATATAAACAAAAATGTTCATCACTGTTGACCATGTGTCTGGCAGTTAGTTATATTTGTGTGGGGTAGGTCAATGTTACATGCGCAGAAGACAATAATTGGTCTACCTCATATTTAGTCTATGTTATCATTATGCACAATAGTATCTGTTCATGTGAAATGCTTATATCAACTGTGTCCGAATCCAAACACATACATACCTAATTGAGTCGAATGGATAAGTTATAAACTTAGGGTCGAATGGGATATCTGGAAGAGTATTGCAGTATTTCACCCTACAAACTAACTCGGACCTGAAAAACAAATCAAAATTTATAACACAATAACAACCAACCTCACAAAATGACAACAAAACATAATTTCAAAATTACTACTTGTTTGCTGTTCACAGTTAAATGAGCAATTTTAAAATCAACCTTTGAAAACTGTCACTGCCACTAGGTAGTTGGGGTAAAAAAAAAACCCCAATTAAAAAAAAAATTATTAAAAATTATTTAATTTTTTTTATTAAAATTTTATTTTTTCCTTTATTTTTTTTATTAAAATCAACTAATTTTTCAACAAAAATTTTATTTTTTCATCAAAATCATTCATTTTTAAACAAAAATTCAAGAAATTTAACAAAAATAAGTGTGCCACAGCCCCACCTTCAAAAAAATTTTAATGGGTCAAAAAAGTTTCACACATATTTTTTTACATTTGTGTAAAAAATTTGCTTTTTAATGTTTTCGTATCCATTTTTTTATTAAAATCAACCAATTTTTTTTAACAAAAATGTCTCTTTATTAAAATCAATATTTTTTTGGGAATCTAATGTAGTATAACAAAGAAATATTAATAAGAAAATGTGGGACAGCAGGACAAAACAGCAAAATAAGCCCTTATTTAATTTAAAAATCAATCAATTTTTTTATTAAAAATACAAGATAATTAACATCCCGTAGTGGTACAATAGAAAACCAGAATCGGACGAAGTGGCACAATTATACTAGCGCAACTATTTATCCCATAGTGAAAATAGAATAAGAGTGGGATGAAGGGTCATAAAACAGTGCTACCAGAAACTATACAAAATATAACAAAATATATTTGCAGAGTTTACCAAAATAAGATTAAAATATAGATTTTATTAAAATTTCCATTAGAAAAAAAATGTTATATCATAATGAAAATTAAATTTATCAATTTTAACTTTACGATTGTATTCCNAAATTTCCATTAGAAAAAAAATGTTATATCATAATGAAAATTAAATTTATCAATTTTAACTTTACGATTGTATTCCGTATATAATCCAATTATAAATTAAAATTCAACAGAATTAATTTGATTATACCTTCTAGCAAAATCACTTAAAACTTATTATCTAATTCAACAAAAGTTTTATAACAATTAATAGTACAAATAATCTCAATATTGATAATCAACGTCCATGTTCAAATTCACTTAATTTTTAAAAAATATATTTTATTTATATTGTTAAGTTTATTCAAAATTTTGGTTTAGCNAATGTTCAAATTCACTTAATTTTTAAAAAATATATTTTATTTATATTGTTAAGTTTATTCAAAATTTTGGTTTAGCTTATTTAATGCAAAAAATTTATTTAGAAAAATATTTTTCTTCAAATGAATAATTTATGAATAGATCTAAGCATAAAATTATCAACCCATTTTATTGATTCATTAACTTTTGCCATAAAGTATTATAAAAATTATACAACTTTGGGTTTATAAATTATTTTATATTTTCTTAGTTGTAAACATATTCATATAATATCTAATACAATAGATGTTGATAACAGTCCAAGGAATATACAAACATTACTTTTTCAAATTTTTCATTCATTTAATAATAAAATAAATTATACATTTGTAATCTTTTCTTTCCATTCATCATTAGTAACATTTCTTTGACCAATCAATATAAATATTACATATTTTATGCGCTAAAACATTTTCATTAAAATCAACACTTATTTTGATATTTGTTTACTCTTTAACCACCATTGTTTTTCTATTAGTACAGTAAATTTAATGTATTAACCTTCTAGCAAAATAGGAATAATAATTATATTCACCACTTGGATTTAAAAATGGTTTATAATAAAGTTCATCGCTTCTAAAATTTGTAGTAGGTTTTGTTTTGAAATTTTTAAAATCATGATATGCTAAGATACATTTTATGAAATAATCCAGCATCAAAATCTACATTCCAATTTTCTTTAGAAAAAATTTCATTTCTTCCATTTATAACAGAAATATTTCTCACATCACAATGATCAAACATAGAAGCATGAATAAGAATATACTGTTCAACGCAATCTTNATAACAGAAATATTTCTCACATCACAATGATCAAACATAGAAGCATGAATAAGAATATACTGTTCAACGCAATCTTTTCTATTAGTTTGAAAACCAACTATTACATAATCAGGTATAAATTTTAAATTATTAAATTGATCCTTTATATCAAAATTTAATGTTCTTGTACTTTGAGGAACAACTTTCTCTAAAAATTGCCAATAATCAAAACTAATATGTGTTATTGGATTCTTATATTTTTTTTCTTTTTTAGAAGTAGCTGTATTTCCTTCGTATTCTACAATTGGGCACATAATCTGTACTCTTGTAATAACAATTTCTCCTGGATCAGCACAATTATCATTAAATGTTCCATCATCTTTATTTGATGGATATACATGTAAAGTGGCGTACGCATGTTAAAACAACTACAACCTATATCTGTGTCAAGAACTGGGACTGTATTGTGCGAGGACTCAAGTGAGCACGTTTGTGTGGAACGCCTGGTGCTTCGCAGCTGGCGCAACTAGCTCGCGCGGCCGGCGNATAACAGAAATATTTCTCACATCACAATGATCAAACATAGAAGCATGAATAAGAATATACTGTTCAACGCAATCTTATATTAGTTTGAAAACCAACTATTACATAATCAGGTATAAATTTTAGATTATTAAATTGATCCTTTATATCAAAATTTAATGTTCTTGTACTTTGAGGAACAACTTTCTCTAAAAATTGCCAATAATCAAAACTAATATGTGTTATTGGATTCTTATATTTTTTTTCTTTTTTAGAAGTAGCTGTATTTCCTTCGTATTCTACAATTGGGCACATAATCTGTACTCTTGTAATAACAATTTCTCCTGGATCAGCACAATTATCATTAAATGTTCCATCATCTTTATTTGATGGATATACATGTAAAGTGGCGTACGCATTTTAAAACAACTACAACCTATATCTGTGTCAAGAACTGGGACTGTATTGTGTGAGGACTCAAGTGAGCACGTTTGTGTGGAACGCCTGGTGCTTCGCAGCTGGCGCAACTAGCTCGCGCGGCCGGCGGAGGAGAACTGAATGGTAGAATTTGGCTGTTCCAACAAGTGCGCGATCCCCTACTGGCTCTTACAGTGATTGCCTCAGCCCCTCCTACCACGTTTACTGATGTGCTGCTGTGTGCTAGCAGGTCGGTCTGGGGTGTATTTACACTGACCCACGAGCGTCTTGAAGTGCACTTCTCCGTGGGGCCATCTACAAGACACTTGTCCTCTGAATTTGAAGTTTGTCGTCACTCTATGCAACACGAGTCGAGATATGCAGAATTTTGGTATTTCTTTTATTGAGTGTTTTAAAGTACATACTTAGTGTTAGACCCGTGTATTGCTACGTTGTTTGAGCTGGGTTTAGAGTTTTTGAGAATGAGTATTTTACAGCCATTTGTAGGCAGTTTGTTATACGGTGCTTGGCACCAAGGTGGCAAATTCCTGTAGTTTTTTTATTTTCCATTTTCCTATTTCCTTTTGGTGTTTCCCTGGTTTGGAAAGCCACAGAACCATGCCCGTGTATTTTCTGGCCGTTAATTAGTATGAACTGGATAATTCGTTTTGGCAAATTTTACTGTAATTTTTATTGGTTCACCCATTTTTCTGCTACCTAGACTCGTGCAGCATAAGTTGTGTTGCGTGACGATAAAAGGTCCCTTCCGCCCCATTATTTTTGCATACATTAAATTTTTTGGAAATAAATATACAATTTGGCTAGGAGCATATTTTGATTTACCAATTAATGTACAAAACCATATAAAAGATATTGTCACTTTTTTTTTTTATAATATTGTATGGCACTTTATGATATATTTTGTGTTACGTATGTTGCATTCATTCAAGTCTTGTAATTATTGAATAATGTTTGCTAGTAAATCACAGTTATACAGATTTCATGTTTCATTCACCGTACTCCTTTTTTGTCTTTCCTTGTCTCCTTTTTTCCCCCTGTGTGGCCAGACTGAGTTTGGTAACACACAGAGAGTGCGCCACGCTGCTGAATGCAGAGCGCGGTGCTCAGTACTTTGAATGTAATGCCCCTTTCCTTTTTACTGGCCTTTCTTCACCGTTTTGAAATTGTTTCGGCAAGCAGGTAGAATTTTTGATACTGGTTAGCCATTGCACTGACAGGTACCGCTTGGGTGCAGGAGCTACCTAAAGCCACCTTACTGAGTTGCTGCAAGTTTTGAAAGTTCCAGATGTAGATCCTCGCATTGTTACTTTGGAGAAACCGCGTCATATCGTGCGTAAGTTAGCCACGCATGTTAGTAAAGAGAAAACTGCTGTTGGGCCTTCAGCCAGCAATGTCAGGGTTCATAATTATGTTGTCAATAAACGTCCTGTTTCACCTCTTTTGGGTAAAAAACCAACCTTGCAGGACATAAGTCCGGAAAATATTTTGCAATTTTTGGTTTTGGTATAATTACTTTTAGATGCGAATGTGCTTTCTAGATCTGCAGCGTATTCAGTTCTGTTGGTTCATGTACCGTTGGAATTCTGTGATGTCCTCATTCAGGCCAAGGAAAGTAATGCGGAATGGGCAGTAGTTTGGGAGCAACTTTTGGCACGGGCAAGTAATGCTCGCATTAGAGAATCTTTGAACCGTAAGTACCTTTGCTGTAAGCAACGACCAGGTGAATCATTGATTAATTTCTATTCTGACATTGCTCAGTATTGTGTGGTTTTAGGAATGCTGTATCTGGAGCAAGAGTTTGTCAAATTAATTATTGATCATTTGTTGCCTGAGGCGAAGCCTTATTGTTTGTCAGCTTCCCTAGTTACTTTGGTCAATCTACAGGCCGTCTTGACAAAAATTAGTGACCAGTTAGAGGGACAGCTAGAGACAGGGGAACGGTCAGAGAGTCAAGTATCGGAAGGAGTAGAAACTTCGTTCATGCAGGGCAAACAAAAGCTGTCTGCTTATGTAAGACACTGTTTTGTGTGCAGTAAAACCAATCGCTTAGCAAATAAATGTTATTATAAATACCAACCTAAAGCTATGGATAATGGCGATCAGAAGCCAGTGAAGAAGAGTTCTGCCGCAAGGCATAAAGGGGAGGTAACTTGTTTTTTTTTTGTGGAGAGAAGGGCCACATTCGTCCTAAATGTCCTAAGAGAAAGAATAATGTGGTAGCAAATGTAGGCATTCGCTCTTCCATTTTGCCTTCCATCGAAGTTAACATTTGGGGACATCGTGCTAGAGCATTAGTGGATACTGCCGCCACCGCTACCTTACTAAACCAAGAATATTGTAATTTTCTTCTTCGCAACTGTCCTTCGGCCTCATTGCATTTATCTAATGTGAATACTGTGAAATTCAGTTTAGCTAATGGGGGAACTGTTAGTTCGAGTGCTTGTCTTACTACTACTTCCAAAAAAGCAAATTTTCTGTGGAAATACTTTTTCTTGGTAATTCCAAATCTGTCCATCCAGATAATTTTTGGTATTGATTTTTTTGCTCATACAGGGGCGATAGTTGATGTAACGGTAGATGTTTTGAAATTTCCGTTTTCACATGAGATTGTTCCCCTAAGTGTTAAAGTGGAGAAGCCCAGAGTAATAAATTTAGCTGAGCAATAAATTGATCATGATGTGGCAAATTTCCCTGAGGTTATAACTTGTAATATTGGTAAATGTAAGGAAGAGCCACATCAAATTGTTCTCAGAGACACTACTCTGGTTCATTGCAAACCTTAAAATGTTGCACCTCCGAAAGAAAAAATATTTAAAGGTATTCTGAATAAATTGCTAGGGGAGGATATTGTGATTTATGCTGGCCCTGCTTTCGTTCGTCCGAAAAAACAACCCGGCGAATTTTGCCTTGTCGTCGAGTACTGTCAGGTTAATTATAAAATTGCTTTAGACTAATTTCCTTTAACCACAGAGGATCACATTTTTCAACAGTTAGGTGGTGATAAAATATTCACCAAATTGGATCTGAAACATGCTTTCCATCAGGGTGTGTTACATCCTAGTTCTAAACCTGTGTTGGCTTTTGTGATGCCTTGGGGTCTTTTTTGAATGGAATCGTATACCTTTTGGGGTTTCTTTCAGCGCTCAGGCTTTGATTCGTGTACTTGAGAAAGTACTATGCCCTTTTCAAGGTCAAGTCATGGTTAATTATTACGACGATGTTATAGTATATAGAAAGACAATTGATGAACAACTAAATCATGTCAGACAAGTGTTAACTGCCTTTTGGGAAGTTGGACTAACTGTAAATCCTGATAAGATTGTTTGGACTGTAGAAGATCTTAGGGTTTACAATTTCTGAAGGTCAGATTTTGTTGGATCCGTTTATTAACAATTTCTTAATCATTAATAAACTTTAGAATAAAGACATGTATTTATATGTAGGCTATGGTAAAGTTTCTGTCGACAATAAATGTAACACTAGTCTACCTAGAAGTCCTATTCACCATTTCCACTAGGTTTAATTTCAAACATGCGTATCTATGTATATATTCATGTCAATGCAATATACTGAATTCTTACCGTTGCTTAGGTTATCTTCACTTGTTTCTCTACTAGGTTGTAAATGTATTTGTTTTCCAGTTATCTGTATTATCAGTTGTTTTCTTAACATCTGTACAATATATAATGCATACTGCTGTGCAGGTCATATTAACTTGTGTTTGTAGTAGGTTATTAATGCAATAGTTTTCTAATTATCAGAATGTGTATCTTCCCACTATTGAGTTTAACTATGTCTATGTAACGGTAATTCTAAAGAATTGCGGCATAGTAGACCCACAAAAGTAATATAAATTGCTTTTGCACACCTTACCTGTTTCATATTTAGAAATACGTAATAATAAAATTAACAGAACGTCGAAAATAACATTGATAATATACAAGGAGTTTGGCCGCTTTGTTTACATTGGACACCATGTTGTATAGTCCTGTAATGCTGTAGTAACATAAACAAATGCGATTCGACAGTCACCTGTTTGCTGTGGATGTGTAGACATTACCTAAGGTTAGTTGCAGTTTAGATGTAAAACTGTGCTATTCGTGGCAAGTGGAGTGTTGATGTGCGCGTGAGTTGTGACGAACGAATCCGACTGTGCGAAAGTTTGTGATTTTAGAATGGAGGTGAAAGTACGAGTGCTTCTGTGGGTGCCCGTCGTCTATGTGGCAGGTGTTACCTGGAAATTTGTCAGTTTGTTGAACTAACAATGTTTTGGCCTACCTAGGTGAGTAAATTAACATTCTTCCGGTATGTTTTACTGTTCCTTTAAAACCCTTAAGATAGATTACAACACTAAAATTCTAGGTTAGATTAAAAATGTAAAATATTGATTCACTCTTTGTGGGGTTAGGTTAAGTTAAGTTAGATAGCCACATATTAAGAAATTGTGTGGACAAGTGTTAAATTGAGGTATTTTCATATTTTCTGTGGGTGTATTTGTAGTGATTTTACCACACAATTTCCCTAATCATCATTGCCCTCCCCAGTATCGTTTTTGTGGTTTGTAATCATATGTTAATGCCCCTAGTAAATTACCTTCTGTGTAATTAGTATAGTCGAAATATACCACTTTTCGGGATTTTTGTTATTTTCGGAAAAGCGGCTTTACTTTACAATTACCATTGTTCCTATTTTTAATAAAAGGAAGTTACACTGAACTAACCTTCTCTCGCCAGGCCTCACTGGGCGCTTATCTTGTGCGGTTAAATTGGTTTGTATAGTCGGCGGCATGATTCAATATTACATTAGCGCATCCGCCGCATTCCAAAAATAAAACCAGTAACCCTTACTATCACAACTCGCAGCTGTCAGCAGAGACAGCCTATACCTACAGAGTACGATTTCAAAATAATAAATACAAACAATGCAATGTTGCCGTCTATCTTTATAACTTGCAACCTCGCATACTGTATCTACACTTGGTCTAAAACTTGAATTCGGACATGCCGTCTTGTTGGCTTCGCATTCTTATATTAGCCAGCACATCACTGTTAATTAATGTGTTACCAACAAATAACATGATATTTGCAGAAAGTTGTAGGGTTAAATAATATTTCAATTTGATTTACAAAACTTTTGAAATCTTTTCTGAAGGTACGTGGGTTTGCAATTTTTATTGTTTGGCCGTAGCTTGCATAGATTAAGAACATAGGTCTAGTGCGAATTTATTATTATGACCTATTTTTAAGGTAAACCATATGATAACTATTTACTCAGTTCAAAATTCTAAGCTACCAAGCAGAAAGGTTGACTTACTAAAATTTAAATAAAATAATTACGATATATATCAATAGTAATCCTACAAATTGGTTTTCAAAATAGCAGTACAAATAATAAAAGTATGCGAGAAGTATAAAACTTCGTATATTTGTTATACTCTGTACCATGTAAGTTGGTCAGATTCTGACAGGTCTGCGAAAGTAGCGCCACTGTTTACATCTGACTACATATCCTTCTGCCATCAGCTGATCGGCCACATGGCAACGATGTTGTTTATTTTCATACTCCCATTATCAGCCGATCCCCTTGTCAATGTACTGTTCGTGGGACGTTTTAGGCCAACTTCCTGCTCAAAAATACGGAGCTGCGATTGTATATTAGTAATAGTAATGAGTACATAAATCAGTAAATTGTTATGTTAAAGGGCAAAAATATAAATAATTAATTTAAAATTTAGAAGCTACATAAAAATGCAATACTAAACAAATTTTAAAATATTTTAGACTGGCATCTGTCCAAAAAAAAATTAGTAGGTTATAAAAGTAAAAATATATAACCTTGCAAAAAATTTAATAATTGCTAACTCTTTTTTAATTGTCCGAGACAGTGAATTTGGGATAGCATTGGCGAAACGGTAGTTGCAGCTATTATCGCGCATTGGACATTATAGCTAATACATTCGAGTTGGAAATATGTGAGGTGCAATAATGTTAGAATTGATTAAAAACTATTCATGTGTGTCCCACTTTCTTCGGAAACAAGGAAATGGATTTTCGGAGAACAATATGGCGTATAATTTACGTAGACGAACAATTACCTACCGAGTATAAATTACCAGTACTCACAAACACTGAACACGAAATATATGTTACTTTAAAAATTATGCAGAGCTGGCAAAAAAAAAAAAAGCTATTGGCATATGTTCGTAAATTTATATATATCGCACACAAATGCTATTTTTTTCTGGCTGGTAATGCTTCGTAAAAATTCGATAGGTGGCGTGCACAACATGTCCGGAGCGAGGATTGAACCGCTTACTTTGCTCAATAAATTGCGTCTTTGTTAAGTTGACTGTTCTTATATTACTGGTTCGGAACGACACGAATTTGAAATATATTTCGTCAAATTATTTAAAAAAATAATTCAACAATATTATGCAATATTTCTGTATGTTTTGGAATTAATATCAAGCACATAATGAAAGCGGGGATGGATAGGGGCGATTAAGACGTGAAAAAAGGTTTTCAAATTTTGTTTCATTTGCATACAGATCGTTTTAATGTGTCTTTCATTTTGAACACCTATACATTTCTACTTTAGCATAAAGTTTAGTTTCTAACACTAAAATCCACTGTTTTATGACCACATAAAATAAAATGTATTAATTAGGATGAGAAAAATTGGTGCACTCATTAAGTCGCCGCCTAGCGGTCTGATAGTCCCCATTACTCCATTCTGACCTACGAACTTTTATGCAAGTGCTAAGCCTGACCATGGTGGCATTGAATACAGTTTGATATGGCAGAAGAACAATATCTGCGCACCTACACCGAGACCTGCGATGGTGGCATGCAGCATTAGTCGTCTGCGAACCATCGCAGATTCAAGTGGATTGTCCGGGACCATCAGCCTTCGTCGTGTTCCACATGACACTGCAGACGCAGCTGCCCTGCATCAATCAACCAAATCAGTGCCCCGGCCCAGACACCTGCTACCATCCACACACCAGACTGTGCTGTGGAGTTGCCCCAGGTGGGGTACAAACCTTCCCAGCATCCCGAGTCCAAGAAAGATGCTGCCAGCCAGACGACCAGACGTCGCCGAGTGCATCGTCGGCGTCAGACACTAGTGACGGTACCCTCCACGGATGTTTCTGCCTCCATTTCGGGAAACAAACATGCACCTACTCGTCGACGCTGCCCAGCAGTATGTATTCCTGGCGCTGTGGATGCCGGACCTGCTTTCGGTGGTGGTCCCACCATTGGCGAGGTGGAAGTCATGGAGTCAACTGTTAAAGATGTGCAAGATCTGCAGTGTGGCTATAATGAGGTGGATGACCAATCGAGAACTTATAGACATCACTCACTACGGTGCAGAAACTTGTGCAACGCTTCGCAAAAAGCTGGTGCTTACCATCATTCGAGATTTGCTTAGCCATGCATGTAACAGTCTTCTAAAGTAGAGCACTATATGGATTTTTTTTTAAATTATAAATGTTATGTGTATTGACTGTGTACTAAACAAATAGTTTTTAAAAATATTTGTGTTTTAGTTTCTGTTTTTCCTTTTGTCATTTTTTTTCAATGTTAAATTTTTTACTGAAACTTGTATATGATCAAAATAGATCTTCAATAAACATATTTTTTTAATAACTTCCTAATGAAGAAAATTTTTTTATCCAAGTGAATAAACCAACATATTTTCTGGGGTTGCTCCAGGATTTCCATGCCCGGAAAATGATGCTGGTTGGCGGGTTTTCTGTGGGATCTCCCATTTCCCACGTGCTAGTGTTCCAGCACTGCTCCATACTCACCTCGCTTCGCCCTCATCAGCTCTCAAGACATCGATGTTAAGAGCCATCCAAATCTCTACACTCACTCTTCATACATTTTTTTTATATATTGCTTTCTAATTTTTTTAATGAATAAAATTATGTTTTAGTGGTAATGTTAACCCTTTCAAACACATTTAATTTTATAGTTTCAGGTGTTGCAAACATATTGCATAATGATGCATGCTGTACTCAAGTCGACACAACACTTGTTTCGTTGTCACTGTAGGCTATATATTCGGCTTCAGTAATATGAATTAATTATGACCTAGATAAGTAAGCCTGTTTGCGAATCATTTACCCAAAAGTTATAACATTAATCATTACCGACCAAAATTTGCCTAAACGTGCGTAATGTACAAAATTGCATTCACTGAGTCTAAATTGCTAAAGCATTTCTTAAATGCTAAACACTTCTGTAATATAATTTTTATGTTAAAAAAAATGCAATGAAACATTAATTAAAACATAATTTGCTTTTTCCGGCCTAGAAGCAAACTCAAGTGTTTGAGAAGCAAACTCAAGTGTTTGCTAGCACTCAGAAATGAAACATAGTTTATATTTGAAAAAAAAAAAAGGAAATTGATTGTATACATTAGAGACAATACGACATGAGATTCATTGTCTGAGCGATAAAAAGGTCTGAGTCATTCGCGTGGAATGATAAAACGTAATTTATTATTTTTAATATATGGTACATCCTTGTGGATACATAAAAACTTGAACTAAATTCACAATGCGAGAATTTTCGAGCCAAATTTTACATGTTAACACGGCATATTATTTTATTATTTAACATGTATCTTAAAACACATGTGTAGCATGATGCGTAAATATTTTCCCCATGTTTGTCAATGAAAATTACTTTATGATAGCAGCTGCTTTCTTAGAAATTAAATTCAATTTCGAAGCCCTGCGTGCGTTTGATGGTATTATGCACGCAAACTGTAAAAGACTTTGTTCTGTAGTAACACAAACATTTTGTGTACAGTCAAGCAGTAGAAAGATTTTTACAAGCACTTCTGCAGTCTAAAGATCTACAAGAACTAATTCTTCAAAAGGGGTTTGTAGGCCGCAAAATACATTTAATTTTTAGACTACTTGTTTATACATTACGGCTCGAAAAACATTCACAATGCAGGAGTTTTGGGCGGAATTTTATGGGTTGGAGGAGTAGCAGTGCAGGTGATATATTATTTAACACGAATCTTTTGTTGCATCATACGTAAATCTTTCCCAATCTTTGTCTATGGAGATAACGTGCACGTTCTGACATTAGAGTCCATTCCGATGCCTTGCTAAATTTCTACTTTCATGCAAATAAAATTAAGGATAACGAATCACATCAATGTGCGTATTTCTTGCTTATATATATAACTGTTACCTATATTATATATGTATATATATATATATATATATATTTGTAGGCAAAATTTAACTGGTACCTATATCATATATGTGTATATATACTGTAGGTAGCAGTTCAATTTAACCAATAAATTTATGATAAATTATGATAAACGACCCAGCCAAATACATGTTGTTATGATTCAGTAAAGGCGGACAAGCCTAGCAAACAGCAGCGACGCGTTGGTATCCAGGCCAGGCGAAGAATCCCAAACACATTACAGCAATAATAGTTTATAAACCACATCAGCGAAGCGCCAGAGGAGCTCCCCTCCCGTCGGCAGGGCGTTTGAGACAATTATGCCACCAGAAACTAAATAATACGGCAACACTTTGCACATTCGGTCTGTCTGTGGACGCACCAGATAGCTCTCTGGCCAGACCACACGCTTGGTAATCTGAGTTCGAGGGTCTCAGGCCTTCTGGAAGGGTGCTCCTGATGGAGCTCGTGCATCAAGAGGGGGTTACGATTTTGGTTACCTCAAGTGAATAGCTGGGACACCTGCGATGAGAAGGCGCGATCTTTATCCCCTGCCGAAAGGGCGGCCGGGGTGCGGAATGGCTGTATATATACTCGTGTATGTGGACCCACGCAGAAATGGAGCCATTATGATGCAGGTTAACGTCCTCCTCGTCGCTTTCCGACTCACCACTCACAGTACGGCGATGGAATAATTTAATTTAGTCATATCTTGTAATTGCTTAGGACCTCCCTCGCCAATAGCTTATAATGAATGTAACTCCTAAAAAGTGTTTTAAATATCTGTTCTGTCTTCATAATTAACTTCAGTTCTTCCCTCATAATAGTATAACCCTTCCATAGTCCATAGACACATGTACAAAATATTAGAAACATATTATATNACAATCCGGCTGGTTTGCACAATGCGGATGGGTCAGGCAGAAAATTGTGCAGTCAGCCGAAATGTGCAATCAGGTATGCGAGGCTCTCGAAAGGGTATCGTCTCTTATTAGCTATGCGAGGCTCTCGAAAAGGCCTCGTCATTGACAAGCCAGCATAATCCATCTTGGCTGAAGAATGTTCGTGTTCATTGCCTCCATCATGCGACTTCNATATATATAGAACTGTTACCTATATTATACATGTGTATACTCGTATATAATATAAGTAACAGCTCAAGTAGTAGTTAGAAAAGGACAATTGTAAAGCAAGGGTGTGAGGGGGACGAGGAGACGAGTCGCGGCCATCTTTGATGACATCATTACCGACTTTCCCTCTGGCGGCGGCCATTGTGGCAGCCAGTACTGTTAAAAACTGTCGAATTTCCCTCAAAATATTCCGAATTTTCCTCAAAATTTATCCTCAAAAAATATGTCATGAACAATCCGGCTGGTTTGCACAATGCGGATGGGTCAGGCAGAAAATTGTGCAGTCAGCCGAAATGTGCAATCAGGTACGCGAGGCTCTCGAAAGGGTATCGTCTCTTATTAGCTATGCGAGGCTCTCTAAAAGGTCTCGTCATTGACAAGCCAGCATAATCCATCTTGGCTGAAGAATGTTCGTGTTCATTGCCTCCATCATGCGACTTCTTTCACCATGTTATTCCCTCCTACCATATGTTGATACTTCATGCTCTTGCATTTCTACCGGACATCCCTACTTCATGGTCTTACATTTCTTCCCAACAGTTGGTCCTACTTCACGTTCTTGCATTCCTTGTCAACGACGTCAATCGTGGTCCCTGCTTCATGCTCTCGCATTCCTATATGATGTCCCTACCTCATGGATGACGTTCATTTGGCAGTCAGTACGATGGCGATTATTTTTACAGCCTGTACCGATGGCCATCTTGTTTCCCTACTTCATGCTCTCGCATTCCACCCTAATATCTTCCCTACTTCATGCTTTTGCATTCCAAGTGAGGGGGTTTTCTCCATGTCTTCCCGAATCCGAATACCTCGTTCATGCACAAATTCGTAACATAAGCATCACCCCCCGACAACGAAAATGATCGTAGGATCATTTATACTTTATATATATTTATAACCATAGTTGCTCGTAATTTCCGAATCGCTTAAGATATAATCGTCAAATTCGTAACATAGACAAACCCGAAAACGAAAATTATCACAGGATCATTTATGTCCTATACATACTTATTAGCATTGTTGGAAATAATTTCCGATCTGTATAATATGCAGTCGCCAAAGTCGTAACATAGGCATCACCCCCGAAAACGAAAATTGTCACAGGGTCATTTACACCCTATGTATACTTATAAGCATACTTGGTAATAATTGCCTATTCGTTTAAGATACAGTCGCTAAATTCGTAACATACGCCTCACCTCCAAAAACGAAAATTGTCACAGGGTAATTTATACCCTGTGCCGACTTATAAGCAATGTTGGTCCTAATTTCTGAATCGTGTTAGTAACAGGTGCCAAATTCATAAGATAGGCATCACCCCCCGGACAACGAAAATAATCGTAGATAATTTATGCGCTATGCCTACTTATAAGCATATTTGGTAATAATTTAAGGTTCTATTAAGATACAGTCACCAAATTCATAACATGGGCACCACCCCTAACAACGAAAATTAGCCGAGGGTCATTCATGCCATGTACCTACTTATAAGCATTGTTGGTCGTAATTTCCGAATCGTTTAAGATACAGTCGCTAAATTCATAACATAACCACCACTCCTGACAACGAAAATTATCACAGGGTCATTCATGTCCTATGCCTACTTATAAGCATAATTGGTCATAATTTCCGAATCGTTTTCAGATACAGTCGCCAAATTCGTAACATAGAAATCATGCCCGGCAACGAAAATTATCACAGGGTCATTTATGCCATATGCCTACTTATAAGCATAGTTGTTTATAATTACCTAATCGTTTAAGATAGAGTCGCCAAATTCATAACATATGCATCACCCCCATCAACGAAAATTACTGCATGGTCAGTTATGTCCTAAGCGCACTTATAATCATAGTTGAACTGTAATTTCCGAACCATTTAAGATACAGTCACCAAATTCGTAATGTAGACATAACCCCCGACAATGAAAATTAGCAAAGGGTCATTTATGCCCTATTCATACTTATAAGCATTGTTAGTCGTAATTTCCGAATCTTGTTAGTAACAGGCACCAAATTCATAACATAGGTATCACCCCCGACTTCCAGCACAGTCTCAGCTGGTCGGGTATCCAGGTTGTACACAGTGTGGCTCTCTTTCTCACCGAAGTGTGTGCAATGTGCAGCCGTTTCTACCACTGTATTTTGCTCCATGAGCTATGCACTCCTAATATGGCATCTTCCTTTATGTCATCTGATACACATGATGTTGTGATAGTTGCTATGACCTGTGTTCGCACTGAAATGTCCACTTCGCCTGCGATTTCACCAGTATGTTGTTGAGTGGCTAGTTGAAAGGTTTGTATGGTGTCCTTAATTTTGCAGACATCTACAAAATCTGTGCATACAAAATTGTGTGAGGCTGTAGTGTCTATGAGCGTGCGACAAGGTTGATCGCTGATTAGCACTGAAATTCTAATTTAACTGTTTGTAGAGCTGGTAATTTTAAAAAGCAGAATTTGTTGTGGCATTATATCAAATGATGCTGAAATTTGCTTGGGTCAGGTGACATTAGGTGGTACTACCCTGTCTCTTTCTGTTTCCCGTTACTTGCCCTTCTCTTCCAATTTAGCATTCTTCTCCCTTTTAGGGCACTCATTGGGCTAATGCATCTGTGGCCCGTCGCACCAATGGCACGGAAAAGGAGGTTGTTTATGGCCAGGCACTGTTTTGGAGGTGGCGGAGTCAGTGGACTGGGTACTGGAACTGTTTACTGTTTGGTTTGCAGTGCTGTCAACATGAGCACTTTGCACTGAGTTTGAAGAGAATTTCACGCCTATTGTGACACTAGAACCCTTGAAGTATCCTTGACCATCGCATCGCTGAAGCACGGTGTCGCTTTAGTGGTGTGGCTGGACTAGTATGCTGAAGTCGAGTAGTTTAACAGTTTTCATGAAATCTTGCTCAGTAGAATAGATTATAGGTGCTAAAGTAGTGTGATACTCTGCACGTATGGCGCTTAACACTACCTCAAAAATGTTCTTGAGTGTGAGTTCTGGGAAGTAGGTGCGGATAAGACTTACTTTGTGTGTCACAAAATTGTACAATGACTCGACGGACTTATTTTACTCCAAGATGACTTGCCTATGTGTTCCCAGTGATGTGAAGGTGCCTGCGAAGCGGCATGCAAATACACTGCAAAACTGTGCCCAAGTTATGCCATAGTGTAATATTCCTCTCCACCAATCGTCCACCAACACTGTTGGGCCTGTCCTCCTCATCCACATAATAGCAGTTGAGTCTGCTAGAACAGTGCAGGAGAAAGGATGACGGGTCCTCGTTGGATAAGCCCGAGTAGGTGGGCAAAAACTGGAACCTGGCTGGTGTGGTAGTTGAAGCGGTAATAGTTGTTCGCCTGGTGGGAGCACGCGATGCGGTGGGTGTGGCTGTGGCAACGCCCGCCAGAGTAGCGGATGTCGAGAGTAGGGGTGTGGAATGGACAGGCGGCAATGCAGTTGTTGACATCCCTGCACAATTGGTGGAAGGTGAGCATGGCAGTGACAGTTATGGCATGTACTGTGTGGTGAATTTTTCATACTATAGGTCACACCATTCTTCTGATGTGACACGAGGTTTGTGCGCTGTCCTTCCACGGGAATCACAGTTGACAAGTTCGCCGTCAGTTCCTGTGCAATGCCTTTGTTGACACTGCTGTTGCTGTGCTGTATGGACTGTAGGAAGTTCAAATTTTGCACATGTTGCTGGTTCAAAGTTTGTTGTCGGCACAATTGTATGACAAATTTCATTAAAAGAAGAATTTATTGTGTACCATGGCTAATTATTGTGAAGTCATACATTTGTCGTAAAATTCTGTTGGTGTGTATGCACAATGTTTTTTTTAGCTACAGGCATGCGCACAGCATGTGCATGAGGACAGAGTTGACATAGCCCCGGACCCATCGCGGTCTCATGCACTGTGCGCACACATCCTCTGGTGTGCCTGCGATAGTAAATGCCCATGCTTCCCCACACAGTTCTTTGTAAACACTTTCTATTTGCTCGCATAGCTGATGGGCTGCCATGGTGTCATGACACAGGCAGGTGTTAGGGGGTGTAATTGCACTAATATTATCAAACCTGTATATATTACAGCAATAACAGGTCTGTTTTGGGTAATGGGCACCAAACATTTGATGCACAAGCTTCAGTGGACACCACTCACTTGTGCCAGTCAAAACATCCAGAGTCCTTCATGCGGTGTGACAGGTGCGGAGACATCACTTTGCAGGTCAGCCGATTGCTTCGTTGAGGTCATGGATCGCCCACCACCACCACCACCGTGCTGGTGCAGAATGGAAGGAGTGTTTTCAAGGGCCTGACGAATGATCAGGGGTGAGGGGCAACTGGCTGTGCTGCACCCAGTCAGTCCTCTTCCCCATAGCGGTGGAGAGAAAGCTGACATCGTGGCTGCTACTGCAATTAACACTTCTCCTGTGTGTTGAGTGGACATGTGTAGCCACAAGCCCAAAATGATGGATTCCCCATGCTGGCAGAGAAAAGGCGATTTTTGGCATAGTGATCTATATGCAGCCACATTGGAGTTGTCTGCCCCATGGAATCTTACATAAGAAAAAGTGCACAGAAAAATTGGAAATATTATGGAATAAGAATTTTGCCAGTAGCAAAAATGCTACCTGAGCCAGCAGGCTCAAATGGAACATTTATATGTGAAACACAAGTATTTCACAAGTAAGCACATACAAAAACATGGGAGTACAGGAAAATGTACAAAATTCATAGAAATACACTGAAAATACAAGGAGTGGTAATTAACAAAGGTTTTAATGGGAAATTGAAATGGTAGGCAACTTGTGTGGATGCAACACAGGTAGTATAGCTTATAAATCTCTTAGCTTTGCAACACCAACAGGTGCAAAGGAGTAGGAAATTGCTGTTTGTGGTTTTCATTCCACACAGAAGGGTGCCGGTTTGACATGCAGCTAAATGCGAACTACGAGTTTAAGATTGTGGCAATAATAGTCACATGGAAGGACGCCATTATCTATGTGGCTCGGTTCGGACAACAAGGGAATGGGTTGTTGCCTATGCCAGAATAGGGTCTGGGACAGGGTTCTGCCAGACAGAGGATATATTTTTCCCTATGCACTTGCGTGTAGAGCACGGGGATGTCTAATGGCTTGTCAATGGCCATTAAATGTGACATCCCTTGATGATTCAGCATCGGAATTTCAGCTATAATCCCATGTGCCTGGGCTAGGGAGGCATGTTGTAGCCCCTCTAAATGCATACTCACTCCCGTATTGAGGTTGTTTAAGACCACCTCATTGCGGTAGACTCAAACAGAAAATTGATAAATCATGAAAAGAAAGTAATGCAGCCATGATGCGGCTGGAGAAATTAAGACTTCGGTGACTGTTCCTATATATGATTTATTTACTTTTTACCTCCAAGGAGGCACTTATGTTTTACTCCCCATTTGACTCTGGGGAACTCTTACACTGCAAATAGGCACGAGGATTACATGTTACTTAAGTGAAAAAAGTACACCTCAGGAATGTGCAAGTTCCTGAGGTGTGTGACTGCAAACTCTCCAAGCTAATAAATTATGTTTATGTTCTGGTACAAAAATAGTAGCTATTGGTGATACATTATGTGGTTGACAACAAGTTAGTGAAGGCCCAGAGGGGCCATGCGCTGCATACACCCCACTTGGTTACTAGACTGTGACAAGCATCATAGCGCTCACGCCAGCAGCTTATTGCAGCATGCCCGTGCCAAAGTATGGCAGATTTGGAAAAATGCACTCGAAAAATTACAAATAATTTACAACTAATGATGGGGGTGAAAACATGTAAAACACTTTATAAATGACGTGAAGGATGAGCTTTTTCAAAGGGGCAAAAAATTTAAATACAAATAAAAAAATACACTATAACACTTATTGTCTAACGTTTATCTGATACATTATTCATTAGTTATTATGTAAATGCAAATAAATAAATGATATTTTATTTTGGGCAACTTGTTGCCTGAAATGTCTTCCTGAAAATACATAAAATCTTTATGACACAACACTGAAAACAAAACTCAAAATACTCTGCAGCACTTTAATGCTTTTGTTGACAGGTTATGTCATGTCTTGAATTACATTAACAATAATAGGCTTGTTGCTCTTTATACTTTACGTAATTGTGTTAAGTGAATTGCAAGGCTTTTAAGAACCAGGAAGCTCTGTGGAAAAATTGCACAGGTCCTAAGTGATTCTAGAGGAGCGATTACTTAGCACTATTCACTGCTTTCGAATTTTTATTTACCACTCTGCGCCGCACCAATAAAACAAATCTTCATTCTGAGAAAAAATAATTTTAAATTCGCACTGGTTAAAAATTTTTGTAAGCTCTCTTTCTAACGCCAAAATTCGTGATAAGTCACCGGCGAAGGGTAAAAGGCTTTATTATCATTCGCCATTTAGATTAATGGCAAAATCAATGTCGAAAGAATTGTACCTTCTATGCAACTTACCTTGGCTGGAACACTCATTTTATTATTATACAAATAGTACTGTGTATATAATTATAATATTTGTATTTATATTGCCAGGTTTATAAGTTACCTATTCCGTTATCACAGACAACCACATCTGATGCGTTGTTCAATTGTTCTGACAAAATTCATAATTTTTTGTCATATACACAAAGCATATTCTTCATCAAATTACTACTGGCGCTGCGGAAGCTTAATGAACTTGACCGAAACGGTCATAGTTTTTGAGCGAATGTTAAGACCTTCCCTTCTTAGACCGTGGTCTATGAGAATGTTTGTTTGAAGTATTGTGCGTGTACGCGTGCGCGTAAGTCAACTATGCCCGTTTTGCGAAGAATTGTGTAAGCTACATTCTAATGTTAAACATTGTCGGTTCATGCATTTGGGTTTTTAAAGTTGTGTTTTTGCCAGGTTTTTCTGAGATAACTGGTAATCATTAAGTTTAGGGGCTTTTCTGCAAAAAAAAAACCCCAAAAAGTGGTATATTTCCACTCTACTAATCACGTGGAACACGAATATACTAGGGGCACTAACGTACGACTAATTTCTTTCTGTGTGCCCACCTAACCTAACAGAACCTAACCCCACCATGGGTGAATCACTATTTTACATTTTGAAACTAACTAGGATTGTAAGGTTGTAAAGTAATATAAGACTATACAATATTAATCAAATTTCCAGTCAACACCCTACAATCACAGACTAGATGGGAACCCTATAATCCTACTTTAGTTTAAATAATAACTGCAATCTTAGGTTAGTTTAAAAATGTAAAATAGTGATTCACCCATTGTGGGGTTAGGTGGGTACATATTATACAATTAGTGATATGTTAATGATGCTACTATAGTCGTGTTCTGCGTTACCTACCAATAATACTTGGTTAGCTTAGAAAGAATGTGAAATTGTGGGGTAAAAACATCCAGAAAAACCTTGTTTGAATTACGTAATATAACTACATTTGCACGTTAAGCTACCTGTTATGATTTTTGGGTTTTACACTAAACTACGAATTTAGGATTTTAGGGATTTAAAGGAACAGTATAACACACCAAAATAATATCAATTTACTCACCAATGTAAGTGGGTGGTACGGTACACACCTCTGTCAACGACCAATTCAACCTCACCTCACTCGATGAAATCACAATCTTCCACAAAGCACCACATACGCGCATATAACGCACTGAAACACTCATTTACAGCTGAACATATACACAGAAGCACTCGTTAATAGGCTAATATAATGCACAAAAGCACTCTTTCTTGCTTTCTCGGTTTTAAATCCGCCGGATTAGAACGACATGAAACATGCTGGCAAAGGTGTGCAGGCGACTGACTAAGTTAAAAATTGTCCGTTAAAATGCCCGTGATGACATCCGCCGCAGCAGCCAGGTAGCGTGTGGAATTTGCAATGCGCAGCCATTATTAATGGAGGTAGACGTTAATAGATGTAAACAAACAAATTTTGCAATTTCTTTAAATATGTTCTATTTATTTTAACATTACACCCTCTTGAATATGAACAAGGTAAGCTGTGCAGAACGCATTAATGCAACTTTTGTTGGTCTAGGACGTTTCATTCAGAAACGTAAACAAACTGTCTGAACAGTCATTTCACAATTTTGTTCAATTTTTTTTAATATGTTGTACTTATTTTAAAGCTACGCCCCTAGTATATTCGTGTTCTACGTTATTAGTAGAGTGGAAATATACCACTTTTTGGGGTTTTTTTTTTACAGAAAAGCCCCATAACTTTATAATTACAGAATATATACATATATATATATATATATATATATATATATNATATATATTTTTTTTTTTGTTTTTCATTGGGATGTGGTGTTGGATCATATGAGAGTAGAGAAATTCTTAATGGCTTGAAACAGCAGTCGTGCTTGTTTTCCATCTGGCATTTTGATCCTTGACAGTGCCTTCTATACTGTATCACCTGTCTGAATGGTTTATTTTTAAGCAACTGAAATGTTGGTATTTTTTCAGAAAGCCAACTACCCACAAGGGTAAGAAAGTTCTCCTCAGCAGAGAACCAAAACTTTTAGAGGATATAAAAAAGACTATTTTTATCGCAGGACGCAAAACCAGCAACATAGTCAGCAGTTGCATGAAGGACTTGGTGAGTAGCTGTTGCGTGAGTCCAAGGTACGTAGCTTGGAGTCTGGTGATCAGCCATGACTAAACTACACTCAAGAGTTTTTATTTATATTTTTTAGTATGACTTGAAGAAGCCGGATGCCAAAATTTTGAACAAAAGAAATGATATTTTGCCATTTGAAAATCCCGTGTCACTGGAGCAGTTCTCGAAGAAACATCTTTCATCACTTTTTGTGTTTGGATCGCACAGCAAGAAGAGGCCACACAATATAATTCTTGGTAAGTTGTGTGGTTTGCAAGCCTAATGCAGTGTGCAGTGAGCAACAGTCAATACTTAATGAGAGTACTATATGGTAATTCCCTACTTAAAGTATTACAGTAGAGCCCCCATTTTACCAAGTGTCGGAGATCCCAAGAATGACTTCATAAAAATCTCTGACTTCGTAAAATTGTAACAAACTGAATTTAACCCCAGTTTACACTAAAATTGTGGTAAAAGAATTTGTTGTTGCCATGGAGTTTATCCCCCCCCCCC
>NQII01000202.1:479122-565853 GCA_002778355.1 Clitarchus hookeri | reverse complement strand
CCTTGTCACCAAGAAAAAATTAAACAAAGTCCCATTTTTGTGACACCAAATAAATTTTTGATTGCTTACTGTAGGAAAATCAGTAATTTATTTAGAATTATGGCAGAAACCCCAGTATAACATTTGTTTGTGTTTCTTAAGAGGACAGATTTAAGGTAAATATTTATGTGTTTTTTTTTCACCACATTTATTTTTGGCATTGTGATGTTTCCATAGTCACACCAGACAGTTTAATTTACTTTTATTTTTTTTCCATTTCATATATATTTACTGTGTCATTTGTAATGTTTCTTATATTTTGAAGTTAAATTGACAGTTTATTTGGCAAAATGTTAGATGTAAACAGATATTTTGTGCTCTTTGCATTTCTTATTTTGATGTATTGGACTAGGAGAAATTGTGTTTTCTTTGCTTTCNTTGTTTGTGTTTCTTAAGAGGACAGATTTAAGGTAAATATTTATGTGTTTTTTTTTCACCACATTTATTTTTGGCACTGTGATGTTTCCATAGTCACACCAGACAGTTTAATTTACTTTTATTTTTTTTCCATTTCATATATATTTACTGTGTCATTTGTAATGTTTCTTATATTTTGAAGTTAAATTGACTGTTTATTTGGCAAAATGTTTGATGTGAACAGATATTTTGTGCTCTTTGCATTTCTTATTTTGATGTATTGGACTAGGAGAAATTGTGTTTTCTTTGCTTTCTACATGTGGTTATGATAATTTTTTTTATAATTAAGGTCTCGAGAAGTGTTTTTTTCTGAGGGACGAATTTTGCATTGTTAAAATAGAATTCTAGTAATCCCTATAGGACTAACTCTCTCTCCTTTTGGCAACCATTCCTTTAAAGCCTTTTTACAATTGTGCGACAGTTTGTCTGCGACACGACACACTTTCTGTTGCACGCTACCTGTCCGTCGATTTTACAATAGCAACGTCATTGCGTTTATATGCATCTACTGCCATCTATCGTCATAAGTGGAAACTAAAGTGAACAAAACCCGGTATAATTAGGCAAGCTTTTAAGTTGCGTTTATTTATTTAAATGATGGTGCTAGTTTAGATAGGTTTTATTATAACAAAAATGGATCCAAACAAAATAAATAAATGTATTCTCTTCAAATTTCTACAAAAAATTGGCAACTGGGAGACAATAATTAACATTGGTTGTGTGTAGGTACTTCTCTAAATGTTTTCAACTTATAGTATGGGCTACTGGCATTCATTGCTCTGTGTATTTGACTGTTTAAACAACACTCAGTATTATATTCAAATCATCAACACAAGTACACCTACGCTTTTGTTATACATTATTTTTATTCTTCTTCCGTGTTGCATGCGACCATCCCAGGTGCGTTAGAACAAGTTCTACCGCACAGTGTCGCATCGCTATCGTCTGCTGACTTGCTTCTGATTGGCTTGTCACTTTTGTCGTGCAATCGCTGTCGCACTGTCACGCTATTGTAAAAAGCACTTAGCGGTCTAATTTTAATAGAGATCAAGATTTAGAAATCTAATTTCTGATACCGCTCAATCTAAGGATAGTAGGAATGTGTGAGAGACATTCCAAGTACTCTAAATGTGCTTGAGCAGTGTTAGAAGAGGCCCAAAAAGCACCAGCATTAGTAAATTTAGTGATTGTTCCTATCCTACAGACTGCAGGTGTAAGAATTATTCTTTTTCAGTGAAAGACAGACACACCAGAGTGTTTTATATAGATAACACGTTACTTTCAGTTTTTGTTTTCTTTATCTGTTTGTATCCGAAAGCGAAACGCTACAAACAAACTAGCAAAGATGAATGATAACAAGCATGCCATGGTCACACTGTGATGGAAGTTGAAAGAAGGATGCTTTTAAGGGTGAAAGGTGAGATGTGTAAATAGTTCTATTATTGACTTTTGTTGCTAGTGCACATATTGGAGAGTAGGATTTCTCAAAGATAAGGGGAGGTGTGGGATATAACAAAGACTTCCCTTTGTTACATAATGTATTGTGCAAGGACTACCATACAAGAGGCAAGGATTTGTGGTACCGCTATCTACATAGGTCGTAGTCCTCAACAGAANACCATACAAGAGGCAAGGATTTGTGGTACCGCTATCTACATAGGTCGTAGTCCTCAACAGAAGCTTGCCATTTTTTGTCATTGCGGCATACTAGTTAATGACAGTGGCATTGCATTGATGTGGGCTAGTAAACATATTTTTATAAGCTTGTTNAAGTGGAAACTAAAGTGAACAAAACCCGGTATAATTAGGCAAGCTTTTAAGTTGCGTTTATTTATTTAAATGATGGTGCTAGTTTAGATAGGTTTTATTATAACAAAAATGGATCCAAACAAAATAAATAAATATATTCTCTTCAATTTTCTACAAAAAATTGGCAACTGGGAGACAATAATTAACATTGGTTGTGTGTAGGTACTTCTCTAAATGTTTTCAA
Organism: Clitarchus hookeri; assembly: GCA_002778355.1. Lineage (NCBI taxonomy): Eukaryota > Metazoa > Arthropoda > Insecta > Phasmatodea > Phasmatidae > Clitarchus > Clitarchus hookeri. The sequence continues at coordinate 563,404 of NQII01000202.1, read as the reverse complement.
CTTATAGTATGGGCTACTGGCATTCATTGCTCTGTGTATTTGACTGTTTAAACAACACTCAGTATTATATTCAAATCATCAACACAAGTACACCTACGCTTTTGTTATACGTTATTTTTATTCTTCTTCCGTGTTGCATGCGACCATCCCAGGTGCGTTAGAACAAGTTCTACCGCACAGTGTCGCATCGCTATCGTCTGCTGACTTGCTTCTGATTGGCTTGTCACTTTTGTCGTGCAATCGCTGTCGCACTGTCACGCTATTGTAAAAAGCACTTAGTGGTCTAATTTTAATAGAGATCAAGATTTAGAAATCTAATTTCTGATACCGCTCAATCTAAGGATAGTAGGAATGTGTGAGAGACATTCCAAGTACTCTAAATGTGCTTGAGCAGTGTTAGAAGAGGCCCAAAAAGCACCAGCATTAGTAATTTTAGTGATTGTTCCTATCCTACAGACTGCAGGTGTAAGAATTATTCTTTTTCAGTGAAAGACAGACACACCAGAGTGTTTTATATAGATAACACGTTACTTTCAGTTTTTGTTTTCTTTATCTGTTTGTATCCGAAAGCGAAACGCTACAAACAAACTAGCATGCCATGGTCACACTGTGATGGAAGTTGAAAGAAGGATGCTTTTAAGGGTGAAAGGTGAGATGTGTAAATAGTTCTATTATTGACTTTTGTTGCTAGTGCACATATTGGAGAGTAGGATTTCTCAAAGAGGAGGGGAGGTGTGGGATATAACAAAGACTTCCCTTTGTTACATAATGTGTTGTGCAAGGACTACCATACAAGAGGCAAGGATTTGTGGTACCGCTATCTACATAGGTCGTAGTCCTCAACAGAANCTTCCCTTTGTTACATAATGTGTTGTGCAAGGACTACCATACAAGAGGCAAGGATTTGTGGTACCGCTATCTACATAGGTCGTAGTCCTCAACAGAAGCTTGCCATTTTTTATCATTGCGGCATACTAGTTAATGACAGTGGCATTGCATTGATGTGGGCTAGTAAACATATTTTTATAAGCTTGTTNATCATTGCGGCATACTAGTTAATGACAGTGGCATTGCATTGATGTGGGCTAGTAAACATATTTTTATAAGCTTGTTCTGACAGTTTTCAAGAATTATGTTGTGAAATCTGAGTTTGTAAAATTGGTGCTCTGCTGTAAGTGGAGAACCTTCGCTGCAGGAATGGCCTGGGATTCAGCCAGTTAGTTTGTTGCTGCTGCTCCCTCCCTCATCCCCCCTTCCTCCTCTCCCCCTTCTTCTCCCTACCCCCTCTCTCCCNTGCTGCTGCTCCCTCCCTCATCCCCCCTTCCTCCTCTCCCCCTTCTTCTCCCTACCCCCTCTCTCCCACTCTCCGCACATCAGTTATCGGGAAAGTATATTTCATGACCACAGTGCATCCTTGATGGGTTGACACAATGCTCCCAATACAGTACAAAGCTACACAGCTCTGCACATCTGGACAAGATGATCAGTATTTCTTGGGTACTTGGTGATGGCTGGTATAAGGCGTGTGTCCAAAGTAGGCAGCAGAAGCAAACCTGATGAAACTCATGTTTAAAAGCTGGGGAACACAGAAAATACATTTCTGCTCTTGCATGTTTCGTTGGATATTTGTTGTGTCCAGGAGTCACCAGCATAAACTACTGCAGTTTCTCTCAAACCATGTTGTATAAGTGTGTTATGTGCTGTTTATAGGATGTACAGCTATCGGGGAAATTCAGGAAAAGTGGGAAATGTACAGGATTAAAATGCTGCTGGAAATGTAAGGGAATTTTTCTGAATGGCAGGAATATTTTCTGGTTTATGACATGTGAGTTAGAATTTCAGAAATGGCACCAAGGGAATTTAACAATAAATAATCTGCTTCGCCTTTAAAAGTCAGAATACACAGCACATCAAGGCCACACAGAGAGAAAGTAAGAAATAATAAATTGATGTTGGCAGAGCCTCCTGCTGTAAAGGCGAGGGTTGCAGGGTTTTTTTTATTGCTTCAGGGAAGGAGGGGGTGGTGTAGGAATACCTGTCTTCTTCGCACCGGGGCCTGAGCCTGATCGCCTCTGCTGACCTAGTTGTATACTGCAGACATTTTTGCTGTTTGTGCATGCGCATCATTGCAGTTGTATAATAGCATAATTACGGTGATCCACGTTTGAATGAAGAAAAATGAAGTTGACCTACAGGTCACGCCACCCACTCATTTTGTTACGCATGCCTATCATCATATGTGCAAAATTTCAAATAGTTATCTCTACTGGAAGGGGATGCTCATCGAATCGGAAATATCAAAATTAATTGTGAAATTACTAATTATAGTAGGAAGTTAAGAAAAATACAGATAGATGTGGAATAATATGGTTTATTACAATAAAAATACTTAAAACAACCAAAGTACAAATTTTACATAGAACACGTTGTTTCTTTATTTGCGATCCCATTTAGTAGTGACTTTTTGGTAGTTTCAGAGGACACTTTTTTCCTGTTCTGTTCGACAACATGCAGTATAATTTGCTTTTCGTCTTCATCTTTTGTGAGTAACTTATTATAATCTTTCTGCTGTATCGTTAACGACACGTAAGTTTTTAACACTATTTTGCCTTGAAGATAATGAAAATTTCCATTCCAAGTTTCCTGATTTAACTGCAAGAATGTCAAGAAGAGAGAGTGTATGCGATGTCCTTTTTGATACAAAGACTCCCAAGTGGTCTCACTTGTTAAAGTTGCAGGGTTACCTCTGACAAAGCGAGAGCCAGTTTCAACTTCCATCCCCTCAACAATGGCTGCTTTCTCAATACATGCCACCTTGTCGGGAAATAAGGCAAGGCCTACGAGCTCGTCAGACAAGTACCACAGGTGACGTTCTAAGACACCCATTACCTGGTGCTTCGGCTGCCAAAGGAGCTTCAACCCATGCTTTGGTGTACAGCAGCGCACCAAAATTGACAAACTGAGAAAGCTCTTTCTCTTCTCTTTTGGTCAGCCTTATTTGGAACAGACACATTATGTTTTACTTCCTCGTAATCCTCGTGTGCATCACTGGAAGAGCTGGTAAAGCTGGGATCAAGCAGTTGTTGGCTTGAAACTGCCAAAGTGGAGGCAACACTTTCAGCAGCAGCCTTTTGTCTCGGTTCCTCGGCTCGTCGTTTGCGTTTTTGGACGCGTTCTATTTGTTTCTCCAATTTCTTATCTAGCGAAGTCGTAATCATCTTGCGCTCGCCTCTTTGGTCGACGAGAAAGTACCTATCTTCTTCAATCTTTATTAAGTTAGAGGCGTCTGCGTGGGAAATATCAAAAAGGTCATCCAGTTCTTTAATAAACAACATTTCTCTGTCTTTCTGCGCTTGAGAAGCTCTTGTTTTATTTTTATTTAAGAGCAGCCACGTTTTATTAATTTTCTCCAATTTTTCAATGTGGTGTTTCAGTTGTTTAGTCTGTATACCAGACTTTTGCCAAATCTCAAGTAATTCTTCTATAAGAAAATGTGCAGAATCTCTTAGGTCTTTTTTCTCTTTTAAAAACTTGTGATACCGTTGTAGTTCTTGTCTTAGCATCGGAAGCTGATTCAGCCGAGATAACGGCTCCAGTTCCCAAAAACAGATAAAAAAAATTTCATTTTTATGTCTCAAAGAGGAGGCCATTTTAAAGCATTGGTGCCCTATTTCGCTTAACTTTTGACATCTTAAAGTCACTTCTGTCTTATGAGAATCTGTTAAACTTTATTTTACAGTACTAAAGTTCACTTTAACATGTAAACATAACCTGTAACAAAGAACGCTAATGTTAGCGGTGAGCCACAGAGCCAAATTCAGTGAACATGCAGCAGCAATGGGAGGCACAGTGCCAAGTTCAGTGAACACGTAGCATGCCTCGACAGTGCGCTTGACAAGCCTTTGCGTGGCCGAATGAATTTGAGAGAGGCCGTATTGTCAGCCTCTGAGGTAGGTTGGACATTTTGGCACATTGCTCGCCACTTTAATTTTTATGCCTACACCGTGTGTGTTGGATGCAGTAAGGGCAAAAGTTTGCGCACACCAGAGAAGACTGTGGTCAACCCGGCAGATGACAAGCAGGAAGGATCGTTTCATCAAGCAACAGGCTGTAAGCACTCCACAGACGTCACTACGCACCATCCAGGGACATGTCCTAGCAGCTGGGATACGTCTGTGTCCACAAGTACCACGTCCAGGTGGCTAGCATAGTGGGATCTGTCGTCGCGGCATCCCTTATGTAACTTATCATTATGACCTGACCATCGCTGAGCACATGACCTGCTGGGAATTAGGCAGCATGGCAACTTGTGGATTGGTGACAAGTGGTGCTTAGTGACAAATCACAGTTTTGTCTGGATACAGATGACCGCCGAATTCGAGTCTGGAGAAGTTCTGGCCAGCGCTGTGATCCATGCTTAATTTTAAAGCGGCCGACCGCCATGAAAGGTGTCATAGTGTGGGGTGCCATTTCCTACGATTCCCGCACCCCGCTGGTGGTGATGGAATGGTCCCTACTGACAATACGATACGTCCAGGAAATCCTGCGGCCATGTTTGCCCTCCTTCCTGGTGCAGCTTGGCAACCCCATTTTCCAGCAGGATAATGTCCATCCTCACACAACACAGTTATCTCTCACTCATCGAGAATGTTTGGGATCAGATTGGATGCCAATTTCAGCCAGCGACAACTATGGCAGATTTGGAGGGTCAGTTGCGCCAGCTGTGGCAGGATCTTCCTCAGGAGAACATCCAATGTCTATATGCCTCTATGGCTGACCGTATCGCCTCCTGTCTCTGTGCTACACGTGTTCCAACACCTTACTAAGTGCAACCTGGAAGTGTCGGTCCCCTGCAATACATGCTTGGTGTCGTACAATATGTTGATGTTTTCTGTATACATACGACCATGTCTTGTGCCTGTATTTGGTTGCCCCTGCAATAGCACCTTTAGGTAGATCTTTTATATATATATATATTTATTTATTTATTTATTTATTTATTTATAGCAAATGAGTGTATGAATGTGCTTTCAGTGCAATTTAAATTGGTTGCCCAACTTCAGTATATAAATACCTCCTCTCTCTCTTTTTTACACCTTGATCGGCTTCACTTTTTCATATTAATCATACGTAAAATGACAGCTTGAACTACAACTATTTCAAAGGGCCGTGACACTACTCAAGACCTTAAAACATTCATATTCCTTGTTGTGGAAGGAAGCAAGCCTTAATGTTAAAGTGAGAGCATTATTCATTGTCTGTTAACCCTGTGCGCAACTATACAATGTTCTGTACAAGCTCAGACGGAGTTTGTACGAGACCTGCTATTTGAGACTGCATGCAAACAGGTGTGGAGGTTTTTATGGAATAACCTATCACATGATACTTGCTGCCGCACAAGTAAAGACGAGTGCATTTATTATGATTTTACTTCTCCAACTGTAATTCAAGAATGGTCTTCACTCCCGACTTCTACAGTATTTGTTAATGTGAGGAACTTAATTCTTTTATTGTAATAATACAAGTTTTTTGTGTTAAATATACATAAATATTGGCCATAATTTTAACAATGCTCTTACAGCATCGTAAACATTTTTGCGATTTTTTATTTACAATTTCATCTGTCAATAACACTGTTTGATTGGCTAAAATTTCATTTAAAGGAAACCTTCCATCAAAAATTGCACACAACCAATTACGAAAATGTCGATGAAATGGCCAGCAGATGGCCAAATCTCGCATACAATTGGCCATACAAGCGTGCATGCAATCTTCCGAGGAATCTTCTGTCGTTGCACAGGGGCAGATTAAATTTTACATGGATATTGACCAATTTAATGGTGGCATTTACTATTACATTTAAATAAAAATGTTTAAACCATAAAGTTGCTGATGACTTTTTCCCCTCCCCTTTTCTACACTTTGTTTTGTCTTCTCTCTTGTCTCCTCTCCACAACATTCCCTAGCTGCGCCACACCTTTGGTCACAAGACAATTGGCCTGTGGCCGTAAAGTAGCAAATGATGAATCACTTACGGCTGGCTGTGACATTGTGACTGGCACAGATGCACTTCGCAAAATTGGTTCAAGATAAACAAATCATTAGCAGATAGCTTAGTTATGAATTATAATTAAAGATGAGTTAACGTGGAGAGCCAGATGTGCGTAGCACAACTCTGTATGATCGTTGGATGTATAAATATTGGTTCCAAACTGCACTTAAGAGTTGGGGCATTGTTGTCGTAGTATAAAAAATTTTTTAACTTGTATAAAACTCAGATTTGCACTACTGTCACTGTACGTGTTATTTATTGTTTTATAGACCCAACAAAATACATAAGTTAAGTATTATTGGCAGAATGCAAGCATCGAGCTTGTAGCGTGAATTAAAATTACAATGGAGGAAGGGAAAGTCAATAACACGAAACAGATTTTATTCAGAGTTTTCAAATGTATTTACAATTATTTCTTGCCTTTATTACCAAAATTGAAGGTCAACCCAAAATGCCTGCAGCTCTTCAAAATTTAAAATGAACAAATTATCAGAAAAGTTATAATTTTACAGTTTTGTGTACTGTGACTGTCAGCCAGAGCGACATTTCAGGACAGTCATTAGTTATCCCAGCATATTGTTTATGCATGAGAGCAGAAGCTGCTTAATTCATGAAATTGCATACAAAATTAAATTCACTGTGGTGTTCACACGTTTTATCATGGAATTTAATATATAATTGTGTATTTTATGTGCCAAGTCTTGTCATATTTTTTTTATGTGTGGGAGCGGTAACATGTCTATATGTTGTAGGCAAATAAAATACTGTTTATTTTTACAATAGCGGTTATATTTTCTTGTTGCAGTGGTGATAGTTATATTTTATTGTAGTGTGGGGTGACAAGCTGCAAAATGGTAAACTGTTTTCATATGGTTCAAAATTGACACTTTTCCACAAGCCATATAACTATGTGGGGGTGTAGTGAAGTTTAATAGAAAAGTATGTTGCTCGTGCCACAATTTTCGCCCAAATTCTTGTTTTTTGGATTTTGGTTAATTTAAAAAAAATTCTACATGTTTTATTCAAAGTAAAATTTCCCCTAAGCATATGTAAAATTCAGATAATTCATTAATGCTGAAGTAATTTATATTCTGGATGTGTAATATAGTAAGCATCGCAAACAAACAGCCGCCTGCATCAGTCTGCAGTAGGCAGCCAGGCATAGCCAATGTCTGCAGAAAATGAACTCTGGCCATGTAACTAATGCAGTGGAATCATCTTTGTTTTTCATTCATTCAGACTCTTACATAATTGTCTTCAACATCATATTTTTTAACTTTCTTGCTAACAAATAATATTGTGCCAAGTTAAGTGAAATAAATTTTATTTTAAAATCTGCTCCATTTTTTTGTGCCTACTTACGAATGGCATTTGTGAATCACTACACATCTGAAGACCAGTTTCCATATAAAAAAATTTATACTTAAAATGGTGGAAACAAGCATTTCTAAAGTAGTACGAGACTGTGCAGCACACATTTATCTTTATAATCATGCCATAAAATGACTTTTCTCAACTGAAAGTGAAAATAAAAACTGCCGCCAAGATAGCTTACAAGCAGCTGCAGTTTTCATAACACATTGTGCACGAATTGAGGGATGGGAGGGAATATGCTTCGACCCCAGACATAGTGACAACACCTCCGCAGAATCCCTTTACCCCCATCTGGTAGACTACAAGAGGGAGGGTGCAAGGATGCCATTCTGATTGCTAGACAACTATCCCCCTTTTCACCTGCTATGCAAGGAGTGGAAACGAGGTCACTTTAGTTGTGGTGAAAACGGCAGACTGCAGAGAAGCCTAAGCTTATCCCTCAAAGCAAGATGTAAGTTTTCACCATTGTAATGGATGCCATTTGTGATACAGGTCTACCTTTTAAAGTGATCAATATATAATTTTAAAAAGTATAATTTTTGAGACTGCTGCCAATAAATAGTTAGTAAATATTTCCTTACTAACTTCAATAATAAATTTTTGAAATCTACATCCATTGTTTTTATGTAAAATTCACTTGCGCTTGCTGCGAATAATGTAGTGTAGTGTGAATAATGTGTGTGTGTGTGTGTGTGTGTGCATGCATTATTTGGTGAAAAATGGGGTGACTTATATGCCCCACAATATTAGTTTATTCAGAAGAGTTGTCTATTGAAATAAATTAACATTTTAATAACAAATCCTTTGAATTTCCAGCAACAAGCAGCTGAAAATGGTCTCGGCGCTTTGTAAAACTTAAGTTCTGCTCAGTGTTGGTAAACATTTTTGGTGACAAGGGGAGTGTTAGAATAATAGAAGTAAAGCAGACGACACTTGGTTTAACACTGATGTAGTTTAATGGACAACCAACAGACAAGTAACTGACATCGCTCCGTGGTCTCGAGTCCGCCACGGAGTAATGACGTAATGCAGTGTTGCCAAATGAAATGTACAATAAAATAACATGCCTCCTTACATTTATATGGCAACACCAAAACACACAAAAACAAAACAACTTCACTATGTTATTAAAACTATACCTTAACTATATCTTAACTTACTATACCTTATTTTATTCTTTTACATTTAACATTTCTCTGAATTTAATGAATTTTACATTTCCTAATGCTTTTGTACATATATCTGCAATATTATTTTCTGAATCTATCTTTACAACATTAATATTTCCTTGCTTGACACTCTCATGTATAAAATGATAATGAACCTCAATATGTTTAGAATTCTTAGTAAAGTTTCCATATTTGGAAATGGCTATTGCCCCTGAGTTATCCTCGTATATCCTAACTGGTTTACAAATTTTGGTGAAAACATCATTTGTTAAACAAATAAGAAAATTTATTTCTGTTACAGCTTCTGATAAGGCAATGTACTCTGCAAATGTAGAAGACTTTGTTACACAGTTCTGTTTCTTTGATTTCCAACCAATAACATTTCCAAACAACCTAATTATAAATCCTGAGGTAGACTTCCTGTCTAGAATGTCTCCTGCCCAGTCAGCGTCCACAAAACAATCCAAAATATCAGCATTATCATTCTTATAATATTTTAATTTAAGATCTCTTGTCAAGTACAAATACTTTAGAACTCGCAGAGCATATTTAAAATGTGTCTCATCATAACAATTTTGGAACCTGCTTAAATAATTTACACAAAAAGATATATCTGGTCTGGTACCAGAGCTTATATACAAAAGAGCACCTATTAAATTTCTATACTTTATATCCTCATTTTTATCAGCTTGTGCCAGTTTTAAATTGACTTCCATAGGGGTCTTATACAATTTTGCATTTTCAACATTATAACGTTTAGCTAAAGATTCAATATAAGATTTCTGACTCAAAGTCAAGATATTATCTTGATCATAACAATATTTAATATCGATACCAATATAGTTTTTTACTTTACCTTTGTCTTTCATTTTAAACTTGTCAGATAATTTACTTTTTATGTCAACAATAGCTTGTTCAGTTTTACAGCAAATTAACAAATCATCAACAAACAGTAGAATGTAAACAGTTAAGTCATTCTCTTCTTTAACATACAAACAATAGTCATATTTACTTCTGCGAAAACCAAGAGTTATCAAGAAATCATTGAAACATTCATACCATGCTCGGGGACTTTCTTTTAAGCCGTATAATGCTTTATTTAATTTATAAACTCTGTTAGTACCATCTTCATAACCAACTGGCTGCTTTACATAAACTTCAGATACAACTTTACCATTTAAAAAGGCTGTCTCTACATCCATTTGATGAATAACTAAAGAATATTGACAACAATAAGACAATAACAGTTTAAGAGTCGGCATTTTAGCTACAGGAGAATAAGTATCATCAATACACTCAGTTTGTTGGAAGCCTCTCACCACTAGCCTGGCTTTATACTCCCTTTCACTCTTCTTTTTGTATATCCACTTCACATCAATTACCTTCTTGTCCTTAGGAGGTTTGCTTACTAGTGTCCATGTATTATTTTTCACAAGACTGTCCATCTCACAATTCATTGCTTCTTTCCATTTCATTGACTCTTCACATGTAATCGCCTCCTGAAAATTTACCGGAACCAAAGCATCACAAAAATTGACATTAATGCAGTAATAACCAAATTCCTCATCAAAACGAAGTGGAGGTTTAACTTGTCTTGTTGAGTCCTTTTTTGTTATCCTATCTTCATCTTCTTTTATCTCATCATTATTTATTTCTTGTGTATTATCCTTTTCCAACTGTTTTGCCATATCCATCTTCTCTTGATTTGTATTAGGTGAATCTTCAATCTTATCCTGTTTCTCATCTTCAAATCCACACAAAGTTTCATCTTCTTCTATGACATCACAATGTCTAGCAATAATCACTCTGTTGTTAACCAACACTCTGTATCCAGTGTCAGTATATCCAAGTAAAATTCCAGCTTCTGCTTTCTTGTCCCATTTTGATCTTCGCCTTTCTTCTGGAATTCTCATAAACACTTTACTTCCATACATTTTCAAATTTTTAACTGATGGCTTTCTTTTAAAAAATATTTCATATGGCGTTTTCCTTTCAATAGTATTAGTCAATGTCCTGTTTTTAAGATATGCAGCTGCTTTAATTACTTCAGGCCAAAATTTTCTTTCTACTTTTGCTTCTGATAAAAGACATCTGCCCATATCCATTAATGTTCTATTGTATCTCTCTGCTGTTCCATTTAGTTCATGAACATATGCTGGACAAGGTTTTATTACTATTCCCTTTTCTTTTGCAAACTGAAAAACTCTTGCATTCATATATTCCTTGCCATTGTCACATCGCAGTTCCTTTATCATCTTTCCTGTCAAGTTTTGTACCTCATTTACATATTGCACTAAATAATCATATACCTCATCTTTTGTCCTGATACAATAAACTTTAACTAATTTGCTGTAATCATCTATGAAACTCAAAAAATATTTTTCTCCCTGATTTCCTGAAGTCTGATGTGGTCCATTTAAATCTGTGTGTACAATCTCTAATAGCTCCTCTGCTCTTCTTCGATTATGGTGAAATGGTAGGTTATGCATTTTGTTTTCAATACATGTTGCACACCTTAGGTATTCAGATTCAATCTCTTTAGGTAATCCATCCAATGACTCAATTTTGCACATTACTTCCAAATTTCTAAAATTTATATGTCCCAATGTACGGTGTAGTTTTTCTTTTATAGTCATATGTCTTTTACCCACATTCGCTTGCATTCTTTCTTCAATCATGTAGCTTTTCATCTTATACAGTCTCTCATTTTTAATTGCCACTGCTAGAACCTTTCCATTTGTGTTATAAATTTTTGACAATCTCCTTCTTGAAACAATTGAATGTTTGTCTGTAATTCTTGAATAACTTAACAGGTTTGCCTTCATTTCTTTTACATAAAAAACATTTGTCAACATCACTTCCGATTTTTGTCCATACACCAGGAAACAAGTATTAATATTACCAACTTTTGTAGCTTCTAATATTGTTCCATCACCAATTTTTACTTGGACAGGTTTCTTCAATGTCTCGCAAGTATCAAAGTACTCATCAGTGTTTATAATATGGTCTGTACAACCACTATCGAGTATCCATTCTATTTGCCCTTTCTTTGGCTTATCATTTTCACTTGTTGTGTACGTATTGTTTGCAATGGTAGTGTGAAAACTATTACCTTGATTCTCATGACTACTTTGATGATAATTTCCTCGTCCTCTATGCAAATTTCTATTATTCTTTGATCCACGTCCTTGGTAACTGGATGATCCACGTCCTTGGTAACTGGATAATCCATGTCCATGGTAACTAGAAAAACCACGTCCACGGTTTACATTTCTGGAACGACAATCTCTTCTAAAGTGTCCTGGCTTTCCACAGCCAAAACAATTTAAATTAATCTGATTTGATGACCTGGCTTCCGCTCGAAAAACATTTGATGTATCATTTGATGTATCACTCGCATTCTCTGCCGTTTTTAACTTTATTTTACTTTTTAAATAGTCCACAGTTCTCTCACCCTCCGGTAGAACATCTATTAAATCACCAATATGGCTGTAATTAACTGGTAGCGCCTTCAACATATAATTTAGCTTTTCCTGCTCCGATACTATTGCTCCTGCTTGTTTTAGTTCGTTTGTAGCTTTCTCAAAGTCGTCAAAGAATAAACTAACCTCCGAGTAATTTTTTAATTTGATAGTTTCCAGGTTATGTCGGCACACTATCTGCAACGCCGTTGATTTTTTCAGATACATCTCGTCAAATTTTTTGAAAATATCATAAGCTGTATCGAGGTCTCCTATGTATTCCAGCTGTTTATTCGATATGGCACTATAAATGTAATTCGTTGCCTGGACATCCCTGTCGTCCCACTTGTCATCATCAGTCTGCATTTTCGGACGTACTGCCACATCCTTACACTTCTTAAACTGTAAAAACTTTAGGATGCGTAATTTCCAATTACAATAGTCCGCGCCATCGAAAATTGGAATGTTTATGTCGCTATTTCTAGCCGCCATCTTGGTTAACAAAACTGTTCTTTCTTCGGAATATTCATTAAACTATTTCACTCGTTCACGTCCGAACCACATTTCCAAACCACGNTATTTCACTCGTTCACGTCCGAACCACATTTCCAAACCACGCTCTGCTACCATGTTAGAATAATAGAAGTAAAGCAGACGACACTTGGTTTAACACTGATGTAGTTTAATGGACAACCAACAGACAAGTAACCGACATCGCTCCGTGGTCTCGAGTCCGCCACGGAGTAGTGACGTAATGCAGTGTTGCCAAATGAAATGTACAATAAAATAACAGGGAGGTCCCAATATGCCCTTCCAGGGTATAATTTTTTTGGAAGACAACTGCATATTAAAATACATTCATGTTCGATATAAAAAATATGTCTTTTTTTTTTTTTGCATCACAGACTATTAATTTGAATTTTTGACGAGCAGGTGGTGGGTTACAAAACTTAGACTTGAAATCATCCATGGAGAATTGATATAACCACCATAATTAAGAGAGAGTGAGTGAGTTATTTTTCGTACTTTATCAATTTCAGAAACGGATTGACTAATAGAAATTTATAAGTAGCTAATCTTTTTTCCATTTTCTGCTTTCTGTAATATTTTACTTCAAAATCTCCATGGTGACAAATTCATTAAATCCGGGGTACAAAATTTAATTGCGTAGGATCTTCCATGAAGGTCTTAGCTGTTCGGAGCAATTTGTTTTAAATTATTTGTTTGTAGATTTTATTTCTAATTGGTTGTCAAAACAAAATACAAGTGTAGTACATACAAGTATATCTACCTTTTATATTTCATGAGCATAAATTGTTGTGTGGCAGTGGCAAGATAGTCTGCCGACTCCAGGTTACATCATGCTGCTGCAACAGTTAGTGTGTTGGCTACCGTGTTACAGCATGTAATGGGTACTTTGTGTGTCAGGGCGCATGTACGACCACCAGTTGCTGGACATGGTGGAGCTAGGAGTGGAGCGTTACCACAGTCTACAGCACTTCAGGAATGAGAAGGTAGCAGTAGGACTGAAGCCATGCTTGCTGTTTGCTGGCGACCTGTTCCAGCATGCGCCCACTCACCTGCGACTCAGAAACCTGCTTACTGACATGTTCCACAGAGAGCCAGCGGTTGCCGTGCGCCTGCAAGGGCTCGAACATGTCCTGCTATTTGTTGCCGATGAGGACCGCGTACACTTGCGCAGCTACAGGTAATGCCGCCACTAGCCGGCTGTTTCCTTCATACTGTACCTGTTTGTGTAGGGACCATACCTAATAACGCAGTTTTATAATAACAACAACTTACATTGACTGTCTTTGATACACTCATTTGACAAATACTGTTTTCAATTTCTAGGTTGAGAGCCTCTTTACACAAAATAAGTTTTTACTGTAGGTATTACCAAACCTGCTTAGTTGCGTATGTGGTAACTTTGTTGACTGGCCTTTAGGAGATTACTGGTTGTTCCTGACGTGGGTTCTGTAGTGTTTTCCTTTGAAAAAACTAAATTTCAGTTTATTGTTGAAAAAAATTTGGGAATTGTAAATCATATTAAAATAATTTAAATTTACAAATAAAATTATAATTTTTTTCTACAGCATTATTTAGCTGTGGCACTATAAATTAATCTACAGTGTATTTTTTTTATTGTGCTGCATTAGAGTTGTATGTGCATATTGTTGTAATAATACTAGTTTTTATTAAAAAAATTTATTTTTTATACTTTTGTTTTATGTGCTGTTTTATAATGCTTGTAAACAGCATTGATGGATTTTACTTCTTGTTTTTGACTGTAAATTTGCTTGTTCGTGGCTGCAACTTAGAATTAAATTTACCATTAGTGGTAGTAATATCAGCCATAAGGATTGCAAATGCATAAATCAGAGTCAAAAGTGGCAAAATACTATTTGGTAATAGTTTTATTTTCTATTTTTATTAAGGTTATACTTTGAAGAACATGTCATTGAGCAGTTGAAATGTGACTTTCATAATTATTTTCTAATGAAGTACAGTAGAGCACCCCTCAACCGGAATCGTTTGGGGAAGGGCTATTCCGGTTGAGGGAAAATTCCGGTTAAGGGAAATGAGGGTGGGATGGTGTGAAAAATAACACATTTTTATTCTGAACTCGTGTATATGTGGCACATAATTTTAACTTAAGAAATCGATGAGTGTAAATTATTAGTTTTATCCTTAAAGTTACAAAACCATTAAAAAAAACACTACGTTCTGTTTATGAAATGTGACACGTCATAAAACTCCCGGCTCTGCGTTAATGACCTTCATTCTCAAACTTCTAGGGGGGATTCTTATCTCTTCGCGGGGCGCATGTCTGCCTGAGTAAGCGAGATCTGGATATCATGTTACTGTTTGTCGGGGTGCAGGTTATTTACGAGATATTGTCATAAAAAAATTTCCCCCCTAAACCATGTTTAGAAATTTGTCAACANTAGGGGGGATTCTTATCTCTTCGCGGGGCGCGTGTCTGCCTGAGTAAGCGAGATCTGGATATCATGTTACTGTTTGTCGGGGTGCAGGTTATTTACGAGATATTGTCATAAAAAAATTTCCCCCCTAAACCATGTTTAGAAATTTGTCAACGAACAATACGTTCTTATGTTTTAACTTTTTTTCTAAGGAAGTCAAAATAATAATAAGAAATGAATAGCTCATCACGTGTGTTTAAACGCGTATGGGTCGCAGCATATTTCAGCCTGCCTGTCTTCGACTGTTCTGCTTTGTATCACCTCTAGCCGCCATTCAGCTTGCGCACTTCTTTTGTCTATTTTCTTTCACCCTCTCGCTTGGCGTGCTTCCTTTCAACCACCACACCCTTCCCTCGGTCACAATAACAGCCATCCAGCACCAAGCAAGCTTGCTCGGTCCCTTTCTTTTCTTTCTCCCTCCTCCGACCTCTTTTTTGTTTGTCTCGCTCTCTCTCTCTCTCTGGTTGAATGAGTCAGCCAGCAGTAGCTGTGTGTGTGTGATGCCGCACGCACACATGCACCATACCATTGTCTGCTCGGCAACAGCCAGCTGAGCTGGCCAGGCTACGCACACCGCACATGTTCCACAATTTAAACACAATGTTGAGGCATTTTGACATAAATACAAAAGTTTTATTTACGCGGAATACTGCGCTGTTGCTACTTTTCAGCAGGCGGCGTGGCAACGATAACATTCAATGACAAATTAATTAGTTTGCTGTTGCCGCACTAACACGAGGCCCAGCAATATTTACGGGAATACAAAAATTCAGTGCGGCTTATACTTAAAATATTAATTACCCCTAATTTTTCATCAAAAACTTCTGGTGCTGTCTATACACGCCAAAATACGGCACCTGTACACTAACATGTTAGAACACTAAATTCTGAAAGTTGCACCGCTAAAACCAACGGCATGTGTCGCACATTGCCATTAGTCACTGTCACTTTGTAAAGTTCCCGCGGGCTAGTTAAGCAATATTTTTGTTGATATTGCAGCCTCACGGCTGGGCGCCATATTGTAAAGTTCCGCCGGTGTTGTTACATTTATATTAAAAATATTACAGCCTCAAAGGTGGACGCCATGTTGTTAAAGTTCGGCACTTGTTACTGCCGACTGTTTACGTTGCCACGGCTTGCTCTCGACTAGATCAGAAGGTAGAAACACGAGACTCAGTTAACTGAACGCTAGTTACTTAAGAAAGAAGTTCCAGATTAGTTTGATATATATATATATTTATTTAACATTCTGCAACACAGTTCACAGACGGAGTTTCAGTATGCAGAGTATGATCCTTTACCATTAAATATACTATTGCAGATAACAGTGCCACAGTCGTTTACTTAATGATGTTCTTAAAAAACTGACCCGAAGAAACTTAAAATGCGGCTACCTCCCACACCGGCTGAGAAATGATATATTAAAGTCTAGTTGCCGATGTGGGGGTTCTAGTCCTGCCCGAACGCGGCCTAGGCTAGCATTGTACTACGACGACTACTGTTCTGACCTTCCCTCACGGGCGACTGCCCCGAAGTACCTTCTTCCGACGACTGACTTGAATAAGACCGCTCTTAAGGGCGACGGACAGACGCCCTTTTTGTGCTGCCTATCACCCCCCTCTTCTGAGATAACGGCCTGGCCACGCACGCTCTCCACAACGTTATCGTAACTGCGTTGTCAACAGAAACTAACCTCTAGTACAACAAAAACTTGTTGACGTTGCCTGAAAATGCGCTGGAGGAACTAAAACTGTCGACGCATTCAACATCCCGATAAACTAACCTCTCGTTTCGTATAACATTTGTTGACGCATTAAACTGCGCCGAAGGAACTAAAACCTGTCGACTTTGCCCGATCCACAGAAACGAACTAATCTAATTAATGCTGACGTTTCCACAAAAAACCAAAGTTCGAAACGAAACACAACCGGGACTCCTGATAAAACGTAACCCGGCAAACGTCCTCCGATAATCTACAAACGCACATGTCTGCCGGATAAATTATCACGGGAAACGAACCACCACGGCTTTAAACTTGAACCCAATAAAAATATTACGACGCTTTCCAAAGCTTCATACACACGAAAGAATTTTACACCCGAGTCCCGCAAAATTAAGAATATTGCGTCATTACAACTTGTGTCATTATGCAGCATAGCTGTAACTGTGTCTCTTCATCGTGCTGCAGCTTGTTTACCACCTAACAGGCATGTACAGTCTGGTGTGTGCAACGAAAGACCTGTTGCGAGCGCGGGAAAGTTTGCGACGTTTGAATTTTTTTTTTTTGGGAAATTAGTTCCGGATACGGGGAGTTCCGTTCGAGGGAATTCCGGTTAAGGGGTGCTCTACTGTAGTATAGATTTTGCAAGCACAGAATGGAAATTCTATAATGTAGGTACATTTTACTATATTGTATCAATTGCAATTTTGCTGTGTTCCAAAAACCTAATTCTAATGAAACTTGTTGCAGTGTGATATGCATTCAATACTTTATTGCTTCACTATTTGTGAGAGACAGCTTGAAACGGTGCCAACTATACACATTAATTTTGTGTATCTCTTTGTTTTTGTTACATCTCAAAGCGACGATCAGAACAACTTGGTAACAGAAAGTTACTGATTCTGTCCATCTCTGAAACTTCAAAGACCTGTTTACGATTATCATATTACTAAATTTATCTTTTCAAGTTGTCAATTATTCATTGCATGTAAGAGTAGAGACATAACTGAAGTACAATTTTACAAGTTGAATTTAGTAATAGTCTATTCAAACTATTTTCACCCAAGATTCACTATGATGAACTGTAAAAAATTCAGGTTGCAATAAAATAAGTGGCGTGTGAAGACTTTTTTTTCCCCCCATTTTGAATCAAAGATAAGACCTAAAAGTCTTCATCAAAAATTAATTCGAAAATAATTTCTATTTTTTTTTTAATTCTTAGAAAATTTTTACAGATAATATATAAAATGAATTACTGTTTCCAATTGCATACAAAAATGTGCTAATGAGTAAAAAAAAAAAAAATTGTTGAAGCCAAAACAACATTCTTTTACCCTCCGGAAAGGCCCCAAAACACAGCTTTTGTTGTTAGTTAAATAAGTACATTCAAATCACATTTCATCTGAAAATTAAGATTTTCAGCAAAGGTATAGTTTTTTTAAAATTATAATTGTTGCAGTAAGTTATGATGCATCACTATAAATCAAACATCAGTTAATATAATTCTTCATGGAAATAGTAGTTCACTTATGGTATTCACAGTTATATTATAGGTGAACTTTAGTAGTTTGTGTGTGTATAATGGGCTAAAATTACAAAATATGGAGGTTTGCCAATCATATTTATTATAGGAAAAAATTTCTGGAATCTTCAAAGTTTTTGGTTATTCTAGAAGTCTAAGATGAAGGAAAGAAGTCTTTCATTCAACTTTGAATTTTAGAAGCTTCGCACACCCCTAAATAAAACACATTTCTTAACTTCACAGAACCCTAATCCCCAGCCAGCAGCACTAGGAATGATTTTCCACCCTTGTTCTAGTGCAGTTCTGTAATATGAACTCCCTAAGTCCTCACTCTTTACACTACAACCTGGCTAACTTCTTTGTATAAATTAACATGTCTGTACAGTAACGAATTTCAGTAATCTTCAAATATTTTTTTCCAGAATCCTGCTGAAGAAGTCTGGTTGTAAGACACCAAGAATAGAATTAGATGAAATTGGGCCATCAATTGACTTTAAGTTGAGGAGGACCAAGTTAGCTTCAGACGACTTGTTCAAGGTGACCTGCAAGCGCCCCAAGGAACTGAAGGTGGGTTCCACACTGCAATCTCGCATTCACAGTTGCTGCTCGTGGTTTGTCCCCTGGCTCTCACCCCTTTGTTGTCTACAGGTCAGGAAAGTGAAGAATGTTTCGAGAGACAAGCTGGGCACACAGCACGGCCAGATACACATCCCACGGCAGAACATTACCAGCCTCCAGACCAGGAAGATGAAGGGGTTGAAGAAGACTGCATCAGAGCGGAAAGCACAGCGGCGCCAACTTGCAGATNCCTCCAGACCAGGAAGATGAAGGGGTTGAAGAAGACTGCATCAGAGCGGAAAGCACAGCGGCGCCAACTTGCAGATACAGACCAGGGTGGCATTTCACCTCCCAAGAAATCTCGAACAGCGTAGTCGTTCACCTCTGCCCAATTTCACTGATAACCGGTGTATTCTCAATTTTTATGACATTAAATTACATGTTTCATTTAAAAAAAAAATTGAAGGCTGTTTTGCTTATACCATTGTCAGAAGTGTTGGGGTTGTTAGTGTGTGAATATGTGGTGGCGATTGTCACTTGAAGCCATGTATTTCAGCTGCCAACCCTCNAGTGTTGGGGTTGTTAGTGTGTGAATATGTGGTGGCGATTGTCACTTGAAGCCATGTATTTCAGCTGCCAACCCTCCTGCTTTTGGTGGGATTCTCACACTTTTAAACTGGATTTTCTAACTACCATTTTTTCAGGGAATGAAAAAATTATTGTACATCCAGGGTTGCAGTAGATAAGGAATTGGCATGAGCATCAATAAAATACAGTAGAAAATCTCTATATTGACCCTCTTTCCATAACTTTTTGAGGAACCGTAAAAAACAAATTTGGGCGAGAAAAGTATCAAATTCGAAGGAAATGGGCTGAAAAATGATTTTGTTGCACTTTTTAGTATTGCATTTCTCTTGGCGAGCACTGTACTGAATGTACGGCATATTTTGAATAGATACTATCCTCCTAGGCTGTCAGGGCTATCCGATGCCATCCACCCCTCAGATGGCCAAATGTTTCCACACGTGGCAACGACTAGCAATTACCGTAGCCTGTTTGTCCTGCCATTGTGCTCTCGCTTGGCTTCTTACTTTGCTTGTGTGATTACAACTTGGATTTCTCTTGGTTTTAAAGTTACTGTTTGCTAATAACCTACTACATTTAGTATTTTTGGACATGCTATCGGCCACGTGGTAGCTTACAAGTATGACTCTCTGGACAGTAGTAGCTTTTATCACAAGCAGCAAGGCTTTTATTATACGTGGTGTGCAGCCACTGCAAGTCTTGCTCCCTTTGTGTGGCTTCCCCAGTCCATTACACATGATGAGAGCCCCATACATTCTCAGACTGGTGTTTTGTTGAAATATTATCTGGTTTTTTGTCAATGCCATTAAAAATGGAATTTTCGTTATGCAAAAAATAAGTTTTTTTTTTTTCCAATGTTACAGGGTTTTGTGATTGATTGGTAACAAGAGAGGTTGCATATATACATTGGACTCCCTATCTACCGTTTTTCAGGAGACTGTCAAAAAATTTCCATACATGCAGGATTTCAGTAGATGAGTTCTGACATTTACATCAATAAGCTACAACTTCTGAACTTATTAGACTCAATGTTGAGTATAACTAGAGTTGTGCAATATCTGTGAATAATGTTTAGCTAATAACCACAATAAAAAGGGATTTAAAAACAGGGTTACTGTATTAGTATTACTGTAAATGCAGCAGAGTCTTTATTTACCAAACTACCCCCCCCCCCCTTTTTCAGAGTTTGGTAAACTAGAAAATGGCACAGTACCAAAAAAATTTACAGGTGTGAATATTTAAGTGGGTCAATTTAGCATGGCGAAGATGTTTGTGCAGCCAGGAGGGACAATGAGCCGAAAGAATTTCTGGTCATTTGCAACCGACTATTAGCTGTCCAAGGAAAAGGAAGGAACAACGTGAAGTTGTGTAGTTAACATATTTTCTGTGTCTCGACTGAATAGTCAATATGGTGAGCACGTCTCAACTTGCACTGTGGTTTTTTTATTTCATCCCCGACGTCATCATTTCCACCCCTGTGCCTTTCTTTTTTAAGTTTTATATAACTTCATGTGGCTTAGATGATAAACGGAAACAGGCAGCATACCGTCCTTCCCCTGCTGTGAATGTGTCGGTTAAATTCCTTATTCGCCTTGCCATTGGCACATTTTTCTCATAAATGAGAGAAGTACAGATCCTGGTCACCCTATAGCTGCAAGAATACGATAATAGGCATACTGTGTGTGTACATGCTGTGTAACGGGCCGTGTCACATTTGACAACACTCTAAGCTATGACTGTATGTGCTGACCTTGACGTGCCAGTCATGTTATCGATCACCCGCCTGCTTGTAACTGCCAGACTGAGATGGCTAAAAATGCATCACAACACGCAGACATTCTGTCTGTATCATCATTCTCTTTAAATTCATTTTAAACACTTTTCTATAAATTTTAGCATGTAGCCTTGCCACTGAAACTCAAGATCTTTCCTAACTTAAATTCAGGATTGACTATAATGATATTTCCCTAAAAACGTACATTGTTACACGTGAGCAACATCATGCTCAAAAGCCATATAACCACGCCAGTGCACGATTCTAAAAATAGCTTCCTTTCCCTGCCTTTCAAATAAATGCACTTATCTCGCCAGTGTACAGTAACAATGCATTTCATGTCCTACAAGCGCAAGTAGCTATGATGATAAAAACTATTTACAGTGAAGAGTAAAATCCCATACGTCCTTCATGATTTCAAAGAGCAATTAAAGATAACGCTTGAAAAATAAATTTCACTTTCAAAAAAATGTTAAGATTTCGGTGTAGTTAAGTAAGATTCTGTTGGAAATTACAGTCCTCCCATAAAAGGCAACAAACGACAAAAAAAAAAAAAAAAAAAAAAAAAAATNAGTTTCTTTACGGGAGATACGTACCATATTTTGGCATGTGTATGCTGCACATTTATACTTATTTTTCATGTGAAAATATGGGGTGCAGCCAGTACACAAAATTTTTTGGAGGAAAAAATGGACAGTGTAAAAACGTTTCTGATCACAATAAAATTACGCTTAAGGTCCCAAAGTGTAAACGTAAATTATTTATATGTGCTATCATTGCACAACTGAGTCGCTGACAAGCGTCCTAGCAGCGAGCGAGTGCCGAAACGGCTCTTCCAGTCACTGGTATTTACACTGTTTGCCTCACAGTAGCCCAGTGCGGGAACATCAAATGGATGTTTTCAGCCCCGCCAGGCCTAGTACTACTGGTGAGAAGCATGGAGGAAGCTCCAATGGATAAAGACACCAAGCTTGGCCGAATCTGTATTCCAGCACCTTTACATAAATGTGTAGAAATATAACCATCCTTATAGAGCAATTAATTGTTGCAGTGTGTGCGAGTGTGTTATAAATTTGGAAGCAAGTAAGGGTTATTCAATTACAAAAGTTTCCTTAAAAAATAAATATTTGATAATAATGACTAACAATGTTATATCTCATCAAAAATATAACAGGACTAAAATGGTTTTCAATTTTTTTTTCTGCAATGTCAATCATTTGTAATTTTTATAAGTGATTTTATAGTTTTAATGATTGGGATATCAAAGCAGAAAATGAATAAAGGTCATACCTTCACAGGATTATTAAAAACATAATTTTTNAGATACTTTCACAGGATTATTAAAAACATAATTTTTTTCTCTTTTTTTTTTTTTATGTTACTTAATTTTACGTTATTGAGGATAAAATAGGTTCAAACAGATAAGTTCCAAAAATAAANATACCTTCACAGGATTATTAAAAACATAATTTTTTTCTCTTTTTTTTTTTTATGTTACTTAATTTTACGTTATTGAGGATAAAATAGGTTCAAACAGATAAGTTCCAAAAATAAATTCATGTTGCATGAGCAACTTGATGCGTTGAATGCTGGTACATGCACAAGATAAACTCATAGAATGAATGTAAATTATATGCTGGGCTTCCCTCCCATTCCGCAGTTTACCAGAGAGGTCTTGCCAAAGTTCAAAAACAGTCACGCTTCTGCCAAAATGCCCCAACACGAGATGCTACATGGTCGTGGACACCTCACCAAGGCACGATTAAGTCCCAACTGGGAGACTGCTAAGCGCACACAAAAAAAACCGCCAGAAAACTAGAAGACCCGCACAAGATAATAATATATAAGATCATGGTATAAGCGAAATAAACAGCATTTACCAAATGCGGTAAAGTCGGACAATTAGTCCATAATTAATTGATGGGCAAAAGAGATGATCTCAAAACAAAGTTATGCTATAATTAGTCTCAAGGGAGTAGAAAGGAAAAAAAGGGTGCATTCTGTAAGTAACAGTGACTACCCCAGATATCAAGTCGCTTGGTGCAACACCAAAAAGTATTTTGAAACTGGACCCAAAAGAACTGAATGGAAAATTACAGGAAAGGAAAGGAAAGCAAACCAACATTTTCCACAACTATTTTGGTTTCAAGAAAAATTATTTTAAGTACTTTTAAACTGATCAGATTACACTCGGAGCTGGTCACCTATAAATTTTAAAATTGCAAGTTGGTGCAAATATACAAATATTACTGGTTAAATATACAAGATTGCCATAAGGGTGACCATAACTTAATTGAGCATGATCGTAAATGAAATAGCAGGTGCTCAAAAAAAAAGATCAGCTTTGCCACAAAAAAAAATTAATTCTAAGAGTGAGAAAACAATAACAAAGAAAACTTAGCGAGTGCCTGACATGAGACAAACTTTCAACTTAAATTTTGCATTATAACTTGCTCACTTCTTTCCCATTATCCCTCACATTTGTTTAAGTGTGAAGTGCAAATGGCACGAGAAAAAACTGAAGCTATCGGTGCCAGCACAGCTGTAAACAGCCCAGCAAAATCGCGTACCAAATGTCAGTTGTTACTGTACGTGATCAAATTTCAGGCTTCAAAAATTATAAAAAAATGGTTACTCTTCCGAAAACAAAAGAAAAATTTACGGAGAAGTGTATAATTCTACTTAACTAATTACACAGAACACGAATTTACTAAGGCCATCAATGTATTATCAATACAAACCACAAATACGATAGTGGGGAGGGTTATGTAGATCAGGGAAATTGTGAGGTAAAACACGTAAAATATATTTAAATTACATGTCATTTGGGTTCCTTAACCACTTTTAATCAAAATTACTAATCACAGTGAACACGAATTTACTAGGTGTAGCATGACATTTGCACGACAAATTCACTATATGTGATTATAGGGAGTGCCAACACAAGATAGTGTGTTAGAAAAGTAAGTATACTTACGTCAATTCATTCACCCTTCTGATTCACCTATCGTGAAGTTAGGTTTAATTTCGTTAGGTCTGTTGCATTTTACATAACTGGTGGCAAACGTACATAAGCCCTTCAATTACCACACTCGCACACAATATGACACAGTACAATTCACTACCTGTGCATCATTGGTCACCTAATGTATTAGAATGTATCATGGCGATACACGTCAACTGTTTATAAACAAATTCTGTGAAAGTCTTTTTGTATGATATACTGTACACATATTTTTCTATTAGTAATACATTACGTAGTACAATCCTTTCGTGAATATAGACAAGCTAAGCTTTGAGAAATTCAGCAGAATTACATGATATTCAGACACTGATTGACTGCAGTGTTTTTTACCTGTCTAACCTTAGCGCCTCTGCATACATATACCCCGTGAATAATGTTTTCTAAATTAGGATTGGTTTCAAAAGGTATTCTCACATTTAATACAATTTACCACCCGGTATAAATATATTGGGCATAAATGTTACGTGTTTTACTGCACAAACACCCCAATCTTCATAGCCCTCCTCACTATAACATTTCATGGTATATACTGCAAATTACGTGAAGCCCCATTAAAATTCATATGAAGTGTAATTAGTAATGACCATATATAACATTTGCAGGTATTATTTTTCCGGTTTTCGGAAAAGTCACTATTATTTATAATTACCTAAGCTTCTGTGACCTGCACATGAGATTATATTGTTTTCCCAGTTTTAGAGGCTCAAAATCATATTGCGGCCGGCACACGCAAAAATACTTAATTATGGGTTGTTTGATTAATTTTTTCATGACAACTTCCTGCTCGCTAAGTAGCAAAGTCTTGTAAAGACGTGTTAAAACACCCTGGACTGAAACACTTTCACACATTTGTTACCTTAAGTTTGATGCATGATGCTCTTTGATAAGTAGATATAAACATGACTTTCGCCTCATCTGCACATGAAATCGCGTAACCCAGGCGGGGTGTGAACCTCAAACAACTTGCATCCAGTCTCTACCAGCACACCCCTTGACGCGGGAGCAATCATGGACAAAGGCAGCCTAGTTAGTTTGCCTTATTATCAGACATCACGCCAACCCCTCTTATGTGATAGAAGCCATCCTAGCGCGCCAGCTGAGCGCCTAAGTTCACACCGCTGCTGCAACCCCGCATGACAGAGATACCTGTTTTTGCCACGAACCGAGAGATGACACTAGAGAGCACAGCTCTGTCCACGGGAGGAGGAGCTTACCCAGCCATCCCCGCACCTCAAAGAGCCAGCGGAACATCAGTTCATTCTCCGCATCTCGCTCCACCACTTCCAGTGCTGTAGCTCTCTGCTACCACCAACATCTTCATGACCTACCAGACGCTCTTCAAGACCTTCACTAGAAGCCCCGAAGAAGTCAACACCCCTTTCCTAAACCCACTACCCTTCTGGTAGTGAACCGAGTCCATTCTGAACAACAAGCATCGAGTAAGTTAGGGTTAGCCTGTATAATACTTACCTACCTAGCTGCATCTGCTGTGTTAGTTCAGACCCAGGTCCCCTTCACCTGGTTTGCGTAGGTTAACTTCCGTTACAGTTCTTGGTAGATTGGGAGTTAGTACGGGCCATCGTTTTATTCCTTTCAGAGTATACAAGTCTTCTATTAACTTCCAAGTACTCATTGCCAAGGGTGACTGTAACTCCAACTTCCTTAGACGCCAGACCACCAGGAAAGAGCAGGAGACTGCAGAATTCCCAACCTATTTTCCAAACCTAGTGTAGGACTGCGGGCTCCCTTAACCGGGTGCACATACATCTAAACAATACACATTAGATGGCCACCCATACTGTGCACCTGATGTGCAGTACGGTAGAGCCCCAACCATGAGGTCACAGCCACCAGGCGGTTAGTCAGTCAGTCCATCCACTCCACTGCACTGAACTGCCAGACTGGGTCTGGAGGTTTGATCCACACCCGCGTCGTTGTCTGACTCCTGGGGTAAACCCACCACACTGAACTGTTGCTGGTTAGAGTACTAGGGTGCGACTCTGGTTGGCTCGGCTTGGCGTTAGGGTTCTTCTTCGCCTGCTCCTCTCTTGCGTGGCTAACCATAGAACCTACATACATGCCTTCCATCCGTAGGAGTGGTAACAGGTTGCGTATTAGAAAGGCAGCTACCAACTTCAAGCTTAACTTGGGCTGTAACCCAGCCCCAACTGCACTTTGCAACACAACTCCCCGGGAACAAGCTCAAGCCGCCCAACAGTTGGAGAGGCCTCACCTCCCAGCTTCCTCCCCCTCGTTATTTCAGCCCCCATTCAAGACCGCCGAAGAACCACATCCTGTCGTCGCCCTCCGCCAAGGTCTCAACGTATCACTGGATCTTGCAAACTCGTGGTGCCACCTCAGCCGAGCCAGCAGACCTCCTTGGGCCTCTGCCTGCATCACCACCTTCGCCCCAAGCCTGGGCACGAACTCCAGCAGGAGTCAGCTGAAGCAGAGCCAAGAGCTACCCAGGGCGACGCCCGTCAAAGGTAAACCAGTTGCAGTGTGCAGGCTGATAATACGTAAGATTATTCGGCACACTCCAGACTTTGTACCAAGCCACCAAACCACGTGCCCCAGGTTGTATACCGGCCGGGCTCCAGTGAACAAAACCATAAGTCAATCTTGACAACCAGACGTGTCTCTGACAGACACACCAAAAACTAGCCCTACCGTGATGTCCCCATCAATCACAGATGTCACGTGTCAAGTTTGTAATAAACAAAATAAAAAAAACAGAATGGATCACTAATGACAACATTTAGGAATAAAAATTATATGGAAATGCAGCAATTCACAGGAATGAGACTTGTAAAACATAAGAAAGTGCTCCAGAAACACTGATATTGGGCAGAGCGCATACAGGTCATCCTTCGAAAAGGGGATTTTTTTAAGTGCTGTATTAAAGAATTTTAAATTGTATTCATGGAAGTTGAACTTCATTTTACACTACTACTGACATATTCTGAGTAAGTGTACCAATTTATTTAATGTTTTTACTTTTATATAATACTCATGAACAGAGGATACAACTTCATAATGGAGGACATACTATGCACACTATAAGCAAAGATGTGTAGGCCTACAATTTTAAAAACACTATCTTTAATTTATCGCCCATATGAAAATTAATATTAGAATTTTTCAAACTGGACTTTCATCAACAAAATAATCCTCCAAACTGGACCTACATGAGAATTGAAATAGTACAAATTACTACACAAAATGACTGACTAGCTGTAAAGAGCAATAAAAACAAGAAATTAAAGAACACTATTAATGTTAACCTACTGATGTGGAATTACTACACAGTGAAATCATACAAACTATACAGGCACAAAATAACAGACACGTAAATAGCAAAAAAGAACACTGTCGAGTCAACAATTAATGTTGCCCTATTTTGACCAATTATTACCTACTATGCACTGAACTCATAACAACATAGACACAAATGACATTGGACAAACTATAAAGAATAAAAAGAAATTAAACCCCATAGTTGCTATTAGCCTATTTGTGGAAATTATGACGTTATATTTTCAAACAAATACTGTCCACGTTGATTGATAGCTTAAAAGCGCAACACTTTCAGAATGTGTCTGGAATCAATTACGCAAGTCTCATCAACCTCTTGAAATACAAACTTATCATCACAAGATCTCTTCAGGAATTTTACGATTAATTCGTCATTTTGCTGAACTGACATAACAAACTTGACATATTGGCGTGACATCTTTTTGCCATGCACTGAGAACACCACATAATCATCAACTTTGGCTGTAGTATGTGTTACTTGGCCCAAGTTATCTATCTCAGACGTTGAAAAACCAGTCAATCCGTATAGACATCATTGAAACACAGTTTACCTGGCATAGAGAACCTGAGAAACATTAATTAAGAAAAGCTCGCTCTCTTTTTTCTCCCAATAAAATAGTAGAAGTTTACTACAACTTGTAAGGGAATACCTATCAACTTTGACACACAATGCAAAGCCGCATATCAAACACTAAAAGTAAGAATAATACAAACTAAAATATTAACAATTTGATTGAATTATCCAGTATTGTAGGGCAGCAATAAAGGATACAGGTAAGTCGAATGATGCCCAGCCCATAGTGAGGGTAAGACTGTTCATGGACACTGTAAACATGTCAGAAGACACATTTGTAGGCTGGAGGATACCTTATTCCAAATCACCTCCTGTACACACATTGTTCCCTTGAAAGGTGGAATACATTTTGTTAGATGCTCATTTTCAATGCCCTTTTGTTCGTGCTCGCTCATAGTCATAATCCTACCAGAAATCTCCTTCCTTAGCACTTCACACAATATCTCAAAATTAGGAATGTCTGCACTGTGGCCACAAGCCTATCTGTGGATCTTTTTGACACATGCTCCAATGCCATCCGGTGCGCCTTTACCATAACCCGTTTCAGAATAATGCCAGTGAATGGTTTCTTCCACATTTAGAGCAAGGTCAAGAAACGTCCCTATCAGCTGAAACATCTTACGATTCCTATACTGTGCAGTTGGTCCATCACTGACAAAATGAACTACTTTAGGATTAGTAATATATTTTCTCAGCACATCAATGACTGGCAGCAAGTGCGCACATATTTCCAGTGGATCAAGGCGTAAATTATATGATATTGTACAAAAAGAAATTGGTTGCACTTCTTGAGTTTTACTTGACAAAAGATATGCCCCAACAATATGTAATATAACTTAAAGTTTCGAACCCCCAAAATGGGCTGCTTGGATTTCACTTGCATATCTACAGTTTAAGTTCTCGGAGAAATCCACATGTATCAAAATTTCATGAGAGGTAAGATTTTTCTTTAAATCAACCAGGACTTGATACTGATGTTTTATGTTAGAAGTGTGCTGCAAGAATTTGCATGAAGACTTGAAATGCAACAACCAGGTCTCTCTTTTTGCATTCAATATTTTCTTTTGCTGTTTTTTTTGGCAAGTTTTTACTTTTCCTTTCACAGTTTCTTTGTATTCCATTTTTGTAATGTTGTATCTTCCATTCCATCAAATTCTTCAAACGTACCCATTTCGTCTTCACATCGGTGACACTCCCTTTCGAGACAAGCTTCACTTTGATTTTTGCATGTTACTGATTCAATGACATCTTGTGATGAGCATTAAACAATCATTTTCAAAGATTTCAGTTTTTCTACAAGTACGGAAAATTTTTTATGAAGTACACATGGCGAGTATCTCTGTCCTTTACAGCAGGAGGTATAATCCGAAATGGCCTGTACTTGCTAAAGGCGGCATGGGAAAATTTGTTAGGATGTGATTAGTTGTTTAAACAGTTTGTACAGATTATACATTGTCTCTTTCAAAGGCCTTTTTCGTTTCTTGATTTTAAATTTTGTAATGGTGTCCTGTTTCCCTGGTGTTAACCTGCTATTTATGTCATATTCTAAAAAACATTTAACACATTCTTTGTTTTTTTTTTTAATTTGCTCTTCACATGCTGCTGCATAGCCTTTCCAGATGTCAACATCTTTATTTTATTAATAAATCTGTACTTCTTTACTATTTTCCAGATATTTTTACCACAAACGCAAGTTTCTTCTTTCTGTTCTGTTCATTTTTGAAGCTGGCCTGTATCTGATTTTGCATGACTTCTCCGAAATTAAATTTCTTCGAATAACAGGGGTCATCTTTATGCTGATTATGAGTCTATTAACAATTATTCTCTGCGTTTCTTCTGTGGTTTTGTTAAATTTTTTGGCATCTGTGCTTCTGCTGCCTGTAATTAGCTAGCTTCTTTTCCTTGTCTTTTAATATTTTCTTCAAAACTGTAATTTGTTCCTTCATTTTTTGTAGATTTCTCCTCCTCCTCTTTCCACTCACTTTTCTCTTGTCAACTTTATTAACTGTACTCCTACTGTTATCAGGGCTTTGTTGTGAAGTACTAGGTGTACCAGGACTAGCAAATGGCAAATTTAAACTTTCAAGATGCCTATTTTTTACAGATGCTCAATTTTTTCTGGCCATATTCTTCTCAAGTTCCTTCTGGCACATTCACTAGTTTTGGTTTTAGCAGTTTTAATTTTTCCTTCTTCCACACGTTTCTTGTATCTTTCACGATTTCTCATACAGATCTGGATCATCCTTATTTTCTCTCTGTATTTTCACATTCTTTATTTAGCTGTCATCTTGTTAATTTTACCCATTTTCAACTGACATTGGTAATTATATAGAATAGCTGCTTTACTGAAGGAAACATAGTAGACCCACAAAAGTAACATAAATGGGTTCTGCACAGCTTACCTTTATAATATTGAGGAGGGCATAATGGTAAAATAAGTAGAACATACTAAATAAAATAGATAAAAGTACGAGCAGTTTGGTCGCTTTGTTGAATAGCCATGTAAGTGTGCTAACGCCACCTATCGGCTGTGGACGTGAAGACGATAGCTTATTACGCCAATGTATGGGATACAGTGCAGTTCACTGTGTTTGGAATATTATGCGCGTGTGGTTTGAGACGTTCGAACCCGACCATGTGAAGGCTTGTGATTGTAGAATGGAGGGTACTAGTACAAGTGTTTCTGTGAGTAATATTCTGCTATGTGGCGGGTGTTACTTGGAAGTTTTAGTAGATCAAGGCGTTTTGTCGAGTGAGGTAAAGTGCACGACAGTTGAATTGGCAGAGGACAGTGGAATTGTAGCCACCGCCTACCTAGGCGAGTTAATTCATATACTTCCGGTGCGTTTTACAGTTACTTTAAAACCATACAATCCTAGGTTAGATTGATACTCTACAATCCTAAGTTAGATTAACACCCTACAATACTAGGATAGATTAAAAATGCAAAATAGTGAATCCCTCATCGTGGGGTTAGATTAAGATAGGTTAGGTGGGCACATATTACGAAACTGATTAGACAAATGTTAAATTGAGATGTTTTTGTATTTTTTAGAGATGTATTTGTAGTGATTTTTCCTCACAATTTCCATGATCTTCATAGCCCTCCCCACTATCATATTTGTGGTTTGTATTGGTAATACGTTAATGCCCCTAGTAAATTCGTGTTGTGTAATTAGTAGAGTGGAAATATACCATGATTTTTTCTTTTATTTTCAGAAAAGCCCCTATTCTGAATAATTACCATAATACAAATCGATATTCTTTATAATTATCAAAAAAGTTAGAAGGGCCTCAAAGGTGCTCACTTTACCATGAACAGCAAACATCTTGCATCCATAGTCTCTTCCTTCTCTGTAACAGTTTGTTTCTATTGGGCCTAACGTACACCCTACACAACACAGCCTTACAAACCTGCGGAACTATACAAATATCACTAATTATTTGGTTTTAACAAATAAAATACGACTCATAAAGAAAATAATCCTGAAAACTTTAGCATCAACTATATTCCGTCACATCTATTACAAACAAAATATTTGCCAAAAATTTTACCAAAAAGCAAATTATTTTGTTTATAAATAATTTAAGTGGTGAGATAGTAAAATTAGAGTAACCAATACAAAAAGGTCATGTCCTGCGACTTACGAAATCAAAAATACTCAGCTGATGCAAATTAAAGATATAGGTTTCACTTAAATTATATACAAATCTCATTTTCTATCATTTTACTGAGTTTAACAATGCGTAAAAACTACTGCCAAACCATGTGCACTTATTTATTAAAATAAAAATGATAATCGCTACGGCAAATTGAATAACTTATTACAACGTTAACCACAATGGCCATGAAACTGAAAATCAACAAACCAAATACTCTATTCCTATTTGATACACTGATTCAAGGACACGGAAAAATTGGGATTTGGGAGAAGTAAGGTTAAATGTCCTGGGGTTATGAAAACGAGTTTTTAACGCCACTGGTACAAAAGGCGGTGATTGTTGTTGGTTATTGTTGTTATAGCAGTTTAAGTACAGGACAGGATAATTGTGATGGCACAATAGGCGTGTTCCGAAAATATTTTCTAAGCGCGGTTGGTGTTAGTGTTGTTGGAGCTGGTGTTATAATAAGAAACTATTCAACTTTTACCGCCAACTGACCAATCAGAGAGTTCTCTAGTTTTCGGAACAAGTGACCGTGAAAGGGCTTAGAAATGGTGGGATGTTCGTTAAAATAAAAAATTTATCTGGAGCTGTTGATATATGTTTTAAATAAGAAACCAGCGATATTTACTACTAAAACACTCATGTGTAAGAACATATAAGATAAAGCACACCATACAAATTATTTTATTTGTAGGTATTGGTAAAGCAATTGCATGATTACAGAAAAATATCAGTTCCCTATTTGAATATTATTTATATCATAAGATGCAGTGCAGTTAAATTTAGCATTAAGATAATATAAAAATGTGTTTAAAATTTCTTATTTAAGAGAACTTTAAATTAAAAAGTTAAAGATTAGCAATTAAAGTCTCTTCTGCTCAGTTATAAATATTCACATAACAAGAATAGCCAATAAGAACAATTTGTTCGCCTTTCTTAGGATTTTACTGCTACCTATTGTCACAACTGCGAGACAATTTAAGCTTACGTCAACACTGACTATTGTGCCATGAACAACATCGTAATTTAACCACCTTACGGGATAGTTTGGTATAGGGGAGATATCAGTAGCGAGCTGTGCAGTAATCTAAGAAGATATTAAGGAATAAAATTTTAAACTATGTGAATAATAAAATAGAAAGATTTTACTTAGTTACAAAGTTATATATATATATATATATATATAAACAATCCATGATTGTTTAGTTTATTACTTACGTCACACATGCCAACTAAGTATGAGTATCGTGAAGTAAACTTGACAAAATTCGTTCCCATACACTTTGAAAAAACCGGCTCTCTTTGGAAATTTTTGGCTTCAGTCCTCTTCTTGTGTTGCACAAAAACATGCCACTAATATCATAATTAATTTCAATCAAATTAACTATTTTGTTTATAATACTCAAACCACAAATTTAACATAAACAAAAATTTCAAGATGGCGACTTGTGGTAGCAGTAAGCTACTATAAAACCAGCTATGAGAACCAAGTGTTTCTTTTAGTTGTAAAAATATTATTACAACTTGACCGTTAATGTGACTGATAATGGTTAATGGTCACTGTACCAAAGAGTTGCAAAATTAGCCCTAAGTCGTGCTGCGAAAAGAGGAGACCTCAAAAACATTCAAAATCTTCAAAGAGATACCCAAGTTTTCTACAGCGACAATAAAATGTACAAGGGGAACAATATGTGCTGCAATTACTCTCATATCAGAAGGCTTATCAACTAAACTATTTTGCTATTTAAATAAAATTAAACTACATTTAACATCTCTATGCAACACAAGGGAAATATTATTACCTTTTAAAATTATAACTCAGTAATACAATCTAATTAGGAAAGCTTAAAAATTAATTAACCTTTCTTAAAAGAAGGTGGATGAGAAACTTGAAATAAATATAGGCTGGGGCTTATTTTAAAGAGTATTTCCTATCCATATGAAATCATTTATGTATATTTAATTACAAATTAATGAAATATAAACTTTTCTTTGTTTATGACATACAGTTACTTCTAATATCATCTTCCGAATACGAAAAATTCGTGTGAGCTGACTAACTATAGCATTTTAAACCATAACTATAGTTTCTATTGCGTTTTAAATGGTGTCTGCATACGCCCATATGTCTACTTACATGCGCAATGAAATATTACTTCATTTTTAAAAATCTCTCATTGTAAACATACACAATGCACGTTTTCACAAATTCTAAAAATAAACAGTTTTACAATCAAAAACGACATCCCAAGGACTATCTTACCACTCGTCAGCTGATTTTAATAATGGCACTAAAACAAATGATGAGTATGTAGTTTATACCTACAAATGGAGGTAGGTATATTTGCTTTAGATGCAAAACCTCGTATATCAATTTTTGGTGATTTTAAATTTTCACACATAAAAATCAGATGCACTAAGCACATACAATTCAATCTCAATAGAAGTACGATAGAGTGCAATAAATCAAATATCTTGTAAGTCAGTGACCGAGTTTCAGCTTCATAAACCTCGGATTAAACAATAATAATTACGAACACCCGCAATTAGGCTACCACCCGGTGGCGAGCTCTCTCACCTCTCCCATACTCGATCAAACTCCTCCTCCATGCCCTTCCTTTTCTTTCCAACCCCAACCCCCCCTGCTCCATGGACAAATTCCTCCTCCAACACATTCCACTCCCTCACTGACCTCACAAGCATATACTGCCTAACCTGCACCATTCTCCTCCACACCCTATGAAGCTTCTCATTGTTCTTTCATTTCCCTTTAAACACCCCCTTACTTAGCTGGCAGCGTAAACTTCCCCACCCTCCCGATCGATTCACCATCCTTTACATATTCTAACATCGGCCGTACCATTGTGCCATATGCCTTCTCCTTCACCTCATAGCTGACTCCCTTCAGCACCCTCCTAACATACCCAAGTCCTTCTTCCCTTTGCCACAACCCTCTCTTCTGTTTTTCCATCTAATGTCTCCCTGCAAAACAATCCCTATATACTTATGTTCTGCTGCTTCTTGTATCTCTTTCCCCCCTCACAATTTGTACATGTCACTGATTATCACCTTATTCAATGTACACCTCACTACATAAGTTTATCTCACATTTATCTTCAATTTATTCTCCATTGTTCACAACCATATCCTGTCAATGTCTGTCTACAAGTTTCCCCCTTCCCATCAGTGCATACAATACACAATCATCTGCAAACATTCTTATTTTCTTCCTAATCCCCAAACCTATGTCATTTACAATTATGGTAAACAACAGAGGGTCCAGCACTCTTCCCTGTGGCACCCCTGATGTTACCACTCCTTCCTCAGGTAATGCCTCCCCTACTTTCACACTTTGTATTTGCCCCTTAGGAAGTTCCCAATCCATTCCATTAACCACTTGTCCAGTACCTGCTTGATGTGGACCACTGCTGCGTAATCTGGCACGGCCACTGTCATCACGCCATCGGCCCACAGTTACTGCACCAGTCTGGCCTGCCGAACACGAACGTCATGTGTCCCGATGCTTGCCCGATACTGAGTGATCCAATCGAGTGTCTGCGGTGTCTCTAGAGAGATCTGTGTAATTAGGATAGGAATAAAGTGTTAGAATGTGTAGTTAATAGCGTTAAAATTTATAGCTCATGGGCAAATGTTCATGAAATTTGGCCTTAGGGGATTGCGAAGTAATCACATAATAAATGCATGCCACATGCATACTTAATGAGGTGTAGAGTCGCAAGGCTAGGGTATTTTAAGTGTTCGATATAATTTTTCGAGTGGAATTGTGTTTCTAATAAAGTCCATTAGTGATGTGGGAAATACAAGCTGACCATTCTGGTCGGAGAGTGCCCCAATACTTAACAGACCTATATTTCCCATGTGCTTTGCAAGGCACCACATTTTGTATTTAAATTAGTTCTTAATTTATAACTCTTAACTCTCCACAGGATTTAAAAAACTCACTCAAAACGATTCACTGTTTTATATGTATATGTTTCAAGTTCTATGTTAATGAGGTCAATTAAATAAATTACCTGGCGGAGTCGAGCGAGCTTTCGGCATTGATGCTGCTCGCTCGCGCCATCTTCGGCAGTCTGAATGCATGGGTCTTAGATGCTGCACGTGAGTCCTGTCGCGGGGGACTTACATACTTTGTTCTGAATACTTAATTGCAATAGGTTAACACAATTTACAGGAACTTTTATTTAATTTACTAGCAATCTTCCCCACATTCGCAGCACCTCTCTGTCAGCTGAATTTACCGACTCCGGAGTTTTAATTACTCTTGTAAGCATTCGCGCCATTCTTGGCTTTTTTTTTTACAGTAACAGCTGCTGGCAGTCCTTGTGAATCAGGTCCACTTTAATTTGCATTGCGTACATGTAACTGTGTACACTATTCGGCAATAATATTTATTTGAGCTAACAGAAACTTGTAAGTTCTCATTTTTGTGTTGTATTTCGGGCCCTGGCCCTATCCAGGAAGTCATCGAGACCTCAAGGAGGTATCCTTCATTTATTAGGTGAAGGTAATAATACTAGGGCATGATGGGGTGCCTGAATACCTCGGCTATATATCACGTGGTCGTTCGGCCCCACGATCCTGAGAACTGTGACTTAGTGCTCACACAGTGAGCTGGAACACATCCTATTCGAAATAGGAATATTGTGTAATATTCTGACGACGTCCACTTTACTATCCTCGACCGCTTAGGTAGCATAATGCTCATCCACTTTATTCATCAAAGTCACATGGGGTATCTTATAAAATGCCTTCTCAATGTCTATGAATCGGGCATCCACCTGCTTCCCTTCATCAACTACGTTTTTATGTTATCTATGGTCATCCTGAATTAAATAATGTACAAACCTGGTATGTCATTCTTGATGGCTTATAACTAAAAGAAAAGTGGGGAACATAGATTCTGAGTGTTTATTTGTATGACATGCCATTCTGGTAACAGGGAGTTATTATTATTTNGAAAAGTGGGGAACATAGATTCTGAGTGTTTATTTGTATGACATGCCATTCTGGTAACAGGGAGTTATTATTATTTTTTTTTTCAGTCAAATCCTTTAATGTAATTCCATTCTCTTGAAATTCCTGTACATTCCCAAACCTTGCAGGTCTATTATTATAATAGTTTGCTTTCATTTCAGAAATGTCATCAGGTGAGAACTATAAAATTCAGCATCCTTCTGAAGATGAAAGCAGTATAAATGAACCTGAGAAAATTAAAATGGACTGTCTAATGATGATCAGTTGAATATCATTTATGGAATGTGGTTTGATAGTCAACTAGTTAGTAATGTGCCTTTTCTTCTAAATTATCGCTTTTACAACTTGCTTTTTGCACCACACGAGCATGCCGATTGTTTATAGGTAACTGTCATTAAAACAGTTACATTTAAACAATTTCCAGTTGGTGCACTTCTAACAAAATTATCATCAATATATTGCATTCTAAAGGTTATAAAGTTGCTCAGTTAATATACCACCGATGCCACAATATAAATCAGCTTGACGCGGTCGGTTACCAGAGTTGGAATGTAATGATTATGGATTTGCCCGGCGCCACAGCTCCGCGGTGAGCTGATGAGATTTTTGGGTCGTTCGGCCGACGGCCCAGGGGTTCTCTGGTAACACACCGTCAGATATGAAGAAATTGCGAGCTGTATGGCCGCTGCGCACGCCTGAATTAATAACGCACTCAAGTTTTATATGTATATAATTATTTTATTGAACACTTTGATCAAACACGTGGTGACCGCGTGGTCATATAAACACACTGCTGGATTATAATTACTTAAGGCGCGTGACGCTGCTCTCTCCTCGGTGAGATGTAACATAAAAATACTAGTTGCTTCGTGAATGATATGATGATGCGATTGCTGAGTGAGGTTGCAGCCTGAGAGGCTGGTACCGAGGTTCTTGTGAAACGAGAGACTTACCACGTCCGCTCGCGCCGAAGTGATGTTGCCTACTAGACTGCGCAATGCATCGGCTCGCGCCACCTGCACGGCCGACACCTGGCGGTGGAGAGATGAAACAAATGCGACTAAAAATGCTAATGAGATGTAAACATGATATACCTTATATAAACATAATTAAACATAATTTACATAATAAAACACCATTATATTAATATTAAATATAAGTATTGACTCGTAGCAGCCATTGTATTGCCAACTTGAAAATGTCACATGTCCCTGGCTGGCTATGTATGTGATGACTGTTTTGACACACGATAATTATGGTATACTTCAATACTGAATAAATACTAAACACTAATGCACTCGTGCCCACAAGCCTGTCGGTGTGGTGCGTCTGGTGTGGGCACACTGCGGCAGTCAGTGGGCAAAAGGACTCGTGAACGTGCGGTTCACATCAAGCTGTTCGAAAAGATGTATGTTGACCAAACAAAAGTTTTGCATTATGTTAAATTAATTAATCTTTTTTCTTGAGATTTTACAAATGTTTTGTGGTTACCTTTTATGTTTGTAGATGGTGTACTGGAAATTATGTAACAAGAAGTGTTTATTCACAACAGATATATAGGTGTAGTTGTAGCACCATTTGAAGTAGTTACTGAAAGCTGTGCCATAAATGAAAATAATGTCATTACGAATAAAGTTTTGGATGAATCATTTCAGAAAGAAGCAGTGGAATGAAATGCTGTTGGTGATGGTGTATTTGTTGTGCACAATTAAGATATTGCAACTAACGATCTAGCTATGGCTACCAAATATAATCTCCTAAATAATAATCTTGGACCAGGAAAAATGCTATTTGTAAATAATCGCCAAGATAATTGAGATATCTCATTTGCTAATGATATTTCCCCTGAAAGTGAACACTCGTATGTTCGGAGGCCTATTGTTCCATAAGTAGGGAATTAATTAATACTAAATAATTCCTTAGTACCAGCAACTCCAAATGAAGATGGCACCTGTATTAAAATATCAAGAAAAAGGAAAGCAGACGGAGATGTGTAGGAACCAAACAAGAAGAAAAAATCGCTACAAGAAGAAAAATCTTATGGTAAGAATGAAGGGAGGAGTTCGGGTGAAAGATATGGAAAAGAACCATGCAAGAATTCTAATAAAAGATTCTGTGACCAAATCATAGAACTTTCAAGAAAGGAAGTATTTCGTCAGTTCTGGGCTAATCTGTTCAAAAGGCATGCAAATTTCGTGACCGCAGAGGAGCAACGTTATATTATCACGTCAGGATAGGCAATGAAAGAAATCCCGTTTGCAAGGAGATGTTCCTCAACACACTGATTCTCAAAGAGCAGTCTATCAGGAACTGGGCCCAAGTTGGAGAGAATTGTATGCGACGAGCTGAAGAAAACCAATTGAGAGAGGCAGAAGACATGGAGCTCAACCTTTATCCCCAAACTTTAAATTAGAAGTAGGAAAAAGCTCATTTATAGCAAACGTCTTCCAACATATAATATCTCTTGAATCTATTTGACTCAGATAATTAACACTAGTCACTGTACTGTTATGTGGATGCCTGAAAAAGCAAATCTCCAGAATACCAGATCCATTATGTGCAGTCATTCCCTGTAGAGCAAACCTATACATAAAACCCAGTAGAACGTTACTTTCTTCGCTCTTCGGCTGTATTAACTTCCTTCACAAATATGCTATCATTTTTAGCAAAATCGTAATCAAAAGAACCGATATTCCTGAAAACAGGTCTTGAAAAATGTCTCTTCTTATGCCAATGTGCCAGCCTCATGGCACTGTGAATACTAATTAAGTTCACAGACAAAATTATACAACTGCTCCCGAACAACTTTTAAGCAACATACAAGAACTGTACATGACTTAATACACGAAAATCACCATTAGTCCCAACAAACTTTCTAAAAATTCAAATCGCATCACCAAGCTCAAACTTAAGCTTACGTCGTGAATACAATACTGGAGATGGAGCATTACTGATTATAGAATTAGAAGTAGCAACAAGCTCATTAAGCTCCCAATCACAACAGCACATGTATAGGATGTATGTTGAAAATTGTAAGAGTGAAGAGAAGGATTCTGTAAGTAGATTCACATTTTTTTCATCGTCTAAGCGAGAAAAATGTGTCCCTGTTCCAGCCAAAAAAAGACTAGTGCGACGTGTGTGCAACACAAAGTTGGGCTGCTTAGTGATGAAGAATGGGGAAATCACATTAGGAGAACAGAAAGAACAAGTGCTTAAACACACAAGGACAAAAATGAAGCACTTGGTGATAATTGTGTTGTGTTAGCTACAGCAACTGCAATGCCATCCTTTTGGAAGCGCACAGCTTGTATGATACACCGCCCCATTAATCAGATGTTTGTCAGTTTTTATAGACTGATTTTTTTTATATTACTGTAAGTTTCTTTTCAAGCATTGTACAATATTGGTGTATTAAATGATTATATAGGCTAGTGGCATATTAAATATTAGTATAATTGTAGACATAATAATCTCGTTTCTAGTAACAAGTGTTAATAATATTGTCAAAGTGGTATCGGATTAAACGTTTGAATAAAAGTAAAACTTGTATGTTAACCTAGGAAGTAATGGAAAATCTTGTATGGCACATTTTCCCAATAATAGCAACATACTTAAATAAAACTGATTCTTCCTGTTCACTATTTTGTTAAAATACTATAAACGTTAGTGACATAAAATGTATTCCAATGTAGAAGTATTTTATATTCAGTTTCTTCCTTCCTCGTGAAAGGTACCAATTTTGACATGTGAGGTTTTGCATCTTCACCGACGGTATACGAAATGCTACAGGATTCATGATCGTTGGCCTGCTTCTTTTTCGAACATTCATCGATGTATCCAAATGGGTTGTTACACCTGT
This sequence comes from Clitarchus hookeri, assembly GCA_002778355.1. Classification (NCBI taxonomy): domain Eukaryota; kingdom Metazoa; phylum Arthropoda; class Insecta; order Phasmatodea; family Phasmatidae; genus Clitarchus; species Clitarchus hookeri. Next base: position 522,768 of record NQII01000202.1, on the reverse strand, counting down.
GTAAATTGGTTGAAGCCTTTTGTGAACATCTGTTTGATTTGTAGCGGTATATTCGTCTGCTTCCAGATACATATTAATACCATTACACTTAAATTCTAAATTATTCATCGTCAATTTGTAATACTTGACGTCCGAATAATTTTTGTATCTTTTGGAATACTTGAAAATTACGAGTTGTTGGGTATTTTATTTTTCTGAGAAAGCTTTCGAAAATTCATCGGTGGATGTTTTGTTGCATATTCCCCAGATCTACAGATTTTTCGGTCCGGTTGTACTGTTAGATTAATCGGTTCAAACTGACATAACCGAAACACAAATTTCGAACGTCTTGTGTACTTCGGTGGTTAGATTCACCTGTTTGTTTTTAATATTCTGCTTGTTTTCAAAAAGAAAGTAAACTTGACCTAGTAGGCAGTGTTGCCGAGTCTACTAATTTCGCAGTATATCTGTTCTTTGTTTTTATAGCAATCTACTGCTGAAATTAAAAAAATTAGGAACATCTACTATTTTTTTACCCTTTCATAGTCAATTTTCAACAAAACCTATTCAAACACTATTAACTCAAACACTTTGCGCATATCTATATTTAAACTTATTTATACTATATTTATACATACACACACACACATATATATAAAGTTTACAATTTTGCAATATATGACTATAATTATATCCTTTTACGCCATATTGCGATAAATCGAGAAACTTTGTGTTATTGTATTTACTACTATCTTAGCAGTGAATTTCCTTCCCCCTTATTTTATGTACAGTATTCTGAAGTGGACTAAAGTGTTGGGGTATGGGACAGGCAATTGAATAATGTTTTTCCTGGTTATTTAGCGTGAATGAACGCGAATGTTTTTCTAACTCACATATTTTATATTAACTGGAAAGTTGAAATTTAAAGTCCTGCAATCTAACCTTTTTTTATTAGACAATCCTCTGCCTTTACGCGTGGTAGGGCTGGCAACACTGCTAGTAGGCTCGTGTGCTCCTTTCAAATGTCGAACTCTCGTATTGTTAAAGAGGTTAGGAAGTCCGAATGTTATTTTGTGTTTAGGTTATGCTGGTTGTTGAACTATTAAAGAAAAAGTTAAAAATTCAACACCTTAAAAGGTGTTTTCGTCGGTAACTAAGGTATTTATCTGTTTATTTAACTTGTGTAGATTGCAACACATGTTGTTAAACAGCATGTCTAACCTTTGTTTTTAATTTTTTCCTTTTAAATAATGTAATTATATTTTGCTATAAGTTTGGATCGTAGTCAAATAGTTCCTGATTTACATAGGTACGTGTGATTGCTTTTTTTTTTGTTTAAAAGTTAAATTTGAGTAGGCTTGAAAACATTGCTATTTTACAGCTGCTTGGTTAGACCAACCCAGGCGGACTTGTATGTACAGTAACTCACTTCTTCATACAGTTTGATTTAATACTTTTATCTGTGTGATAGTTTAATTAATTGTTCTGTGCCTTCTGTTTAACAAATAAACTGTAAAATTTTTATGTTTACTATAAATAAGCAAATCGTTGCTACAAAATTGTAACAAAATACCAAAGAAAACTAAGAAAGTTTCACTTTTCTATGTCGCATTGTTAATCATGCAGTTGACATAAATTAATTACACCCACAACACATGCGGGGTAATTCTTGGTCTTGATAACTTCTAGGAATCTGAGCTTCATGGAGTAGGCTAGTTTCTCACATTTTTCACGACTAATGCTGTACCAGTTTTCAGTCACCACTCTCATTTTGGAAGAAACATTTCTGCTGTATGCTAGATATTAACATATATACTTCACTGTGGTATGAATTTGGGAATAAATACTACCTTTTTGAGGGGACACTTTTATTATAAGAACAATGAACTACACTACACAAAGACACGATGGCTACCGACTCTTTACAAAGTATGACGGTAGTGCAGCACCTCCCCGTAACCAACCAATAGGGAGAAATTTACAGAATTCCGCTACAATTCACATTTCAATACCCCCCAGTCAATTCTACAAGAGCAATAACTCTGAAATAACTGCATATACTTATCAAGAACTTAATAGGTAAAAAGCATTACTTAAAAATAACAATAAGAGCTTAAGTAGGTATACAGAATAAGAAAAATACAAAAATAGCAGTAATACAAAGTAAAACTTTAGATAAGACCAAGCTTCTAGCAAAAATATTAACATTTTTGGAAAGGTATGCCCTTGGTCATCAAATCTGCGACCTGTTCACTTGAAGCAACATACTTAATCTTTACAATTCCTTTAGCCACTAGATTCTTTATGAAATGATACTTTACACTCGCATATTTTGACCTTTTGGTCTCTGTGGTGTTGGCCATTTTAATAGCTGACTGATTGTCCTCAAAAAGTAAAATTGGCCTAACTCCTGACTACACACTCCCTCAATTAGTTGCTTAAGAAAGAGACATTCGGTCAAACAGACTGTCATTGCTACATACTCTGACTCAGATGATGACACAGACACAATCGATTGTTTCTTGGATTTCCATCCTACAATGCAATCATTCAACTTCACAATAAATCCAGAAATGCTTTTACAATCGTTAATATCAGATGCATAAATTGCATCAGCAAATGAGGTTAGTTCTAATTTTGAATTAGTGGAACTCTTGGTAAATTTTAATTTTAAAGTTTTAGTTGTACTCAAGTACCTTAGAACTCTCTTTGGTAATTATTAAGTTTAGGGGCTTTTCTGTAAAAAAAAAAAATCCTGGAAAATGGTATATTTCCACTCTACTAATGATGCAGAACACGAATATACTAGGGGCATTAATGTCCGACTAATTTNTGAGTGGAACTCTTGGTAAATTTTAATTTTAAAGTTTTAGTTGTACTCAAGTACCTTAGAACTCTCTTTGGTAATTATTAAGTTTAGGGGCTTTTCTGTAAAAAAAAAAAATCCTGGAAAATGGTATATTTCCACCCTACTAATGATGCAGAACACGAATATACTAGGGGCATTAATGTCCGACTAATTTCGTAACATGTGCCCACCTAACCTAACAGAACCTAACCCAACGATGGGTGAATCACTATTTTACATTTTTAAACTAACCTAGGATTGTAGCGATTTAAACTAACCTAGGATTGTTGGGCTTTAAACTAACCTATGATTGTAGGGTTTGAAACTAACGTACACTTTTAGGGTTTTACACTAACGTAGGTTTGTAGGGTTTTACACTAAACTACGAATTTGGGATTTTAGGGGTTTAAAGGAACTGTAAAACACTCCAACAAAATATCAATTTACTCACCGGATATACTTCCTCTGTCAACAGCCAATACAACCTTACCTCACTCGATGAAACACATTGTTCCACAAATCCGGCACATACGCAAATATGACGCACTAAATCACTAGTTTTCAGTCAAATATAATGCAATGAAACACTCGTTTACAGTCAAATATAACGCACAGAAGCACTCGTTATTGCTTTCTCCGTTTTTAAATCAGTCGGATTAGGACGACAAGAATCATACCGGCAAAGGCGCGATGGCAACTGACCAGGTTAAAAATTTACCGCTAAGATGCAAATGACATCCGTGGCCGCTAGGTAGTGTGGAATTAGCAATTCACAGCCATTATTAATGGCGGTAGGCATTAATAGACGTAAACAAACAAATTTTTGCACTTTTTAAAAATATGTTCTACTTATTTTAACATTACGCCCTCTTGAATATGAACAAGGTAAGCTGTGCAGAACCTGTTAATGCAACTTTTGTTGGTCTAGGACGCTTCGTTCAGAAACGTTAACAAACTGGCTGAACAGTCATTTTGCAATTTTGTTCAATTTTTTTAAAATTATGTTGTACTTATTTTAAAGCTACACCCCTAGTATATTTGTGTTCTACGTTATTAGTAGAGTAAAAATATATCATAATTTTGAATTTTTTTTGTGTTTTTCAGAAAAGCCCCTAAACTTAATAATTACAGTCAGGTCGTGTGCCTAACATAATGTACATAAGACACCCTACTAATTCACGATAAGGAATATGATCATTTAAATTTTCATTATCTATTGGTAATTGCAACCCAGCCTGAATTGGAATATTACTGCCCTTGCATTCTGTCATATTGGATGATATCAAAACTTTTTCAATTAACATTTGTTGAGAAATAAAAATACTATTATCAGATTTTCCAATATCTATTCCAAGAAATTTGAATTTATCCTTATTTCCCATATCCTTCATTTCGAATTTGTCTTGCAAAGAATTTTTTATTCTAGCAATTTCTTTATCACATTTTGAAATTAAAATTATGTTATCAACCCAAATAAGTAAAAACGTTGAATCTTTAATGTATAAACATGGGTCTACTTTACTCCTGATAAACCCTATCTCAATTAAACTTATATCAAAACATTTGTTCCATATTTTAGGAGACACTCTCAAACCATACAAACATTTATGGAACAAACAAACAAAGTTATTAGGTACATTTTATAAACCTTTTGGAGGTTTCATATACACTTTCTCCTCAAGATTACCATTTAAAAACGCAGACTTAACATCCATCACATGGATTTGTAAATAAAATTCAACTGAAAAAACTAGAAGAACTCTTGAGTGTTACCATACGTGCTACAGGAGCATACACATTCTCATCAACTGAAGTTTCTTGTTGAAACCCACATGCAACCAACCTAGCTTTCTTTACATCTACACCATCAACTGTCTTCTGGGTAAACACCCTCTTGGAGTCTATAACATTCACATTAGGTGGACATGGTACAAGTTCCCAAGTCTTGTTCCTTGCTTGGTTCTCTAGTTCTTCAGTAATAGCCTCTTCCCATCCTTCCTTCGCTTCAACTGCTTCCTCAAATGTAGTAGGATTCTGCATAGGTAAGGATCCTACTGATAACGCAACCATCATGGTCATGTCAAAGTCTTCAAACTTCGAAGGTAATCGAGGTTCCCTCTTTGATCTTCTTTGTTCCGATGTCAGTTGAGTCACTGGTGAGGTTCTCGTGTGATTCCCGTCCCCGTAGGACAATTTGGTTTCTTCAACTTCATCTTCTCTTGCAGCACCAATTACCTCCTCCTGTATATGTTTTGAAGTTTCATTGAATGTGACTGAGCGAGCAGTAACAACTTTTCCAAGCTCAGCGTCCCATAAACGACAACCATTGGTAACATACCCTATCATAACAAGAGGCTTACTGCATTCACTTAATTTTCCGGTACGATCCTCCTTTGGTATATGTGCGCACACGATAGAACCGAAAACTCACATTTTTTCCGGTTCAACTGGATGCCCGTACCATAACTAAGCTAGTGTCGGCTTGTTGGACAATGCGGATGTAGGCAAACAATTAATAATGTACACAGCCATTCGGATAGCTTCACTCCACATTGTTTTGTCAAGGACTGAGTCCAAAATCAAACATCTTGGCATATTCAATAATGTTCGATTCATCCTTTCACAAATTCCGGACTGCTCAGGATTCGTGGCTATATTTGGCTCGAGCTGAATCCCCTTCTGCTTGCAAAAATCTCTTAACTCAGAGGAACTATACTCACCTCCCTTGTCTGATCACCGTGGCTTTATATTCTACAAATTTGTTGAAAACGTCCCCTTTATTTTTCAGCATGTATACACCTGTGAAATGAGAATAGTGATCAATAAAAGTCATGTAATACCTGCATTCTTCATGACTTATTGTGTGATTGGCCCAGCAACATCACTGCTCACAATTTCCAATAATCGCGTTGCTTTCTTGTAGTCTGGTATCGGGTTGAATGAAGAGCGAGTCATCTTTCCTCTAAGGCATACATCACACATTGTGTTGGTTGGGTATAATGAAGAATGTCCCATTCTTCGATGAAATACGTCACTAGTCACAGTCAGATTTGCAGAATGGTTCATTCTTGGGTCAAATCTTATGGTATACAAATTTCCAAGTTTCTCGCCTTAAATGCAGGTAACACCATTCTTCCTTATTTTTACTGTCCCATACTCGAAAATCATAGTATATCCTTCATTTTCTATTTTGGGTACAGAAATTAAATTGTACTGCAAGTCACCGCACAATAAAACGTCTTTCAATTTGATGGGTTTGTCATCATATGACATTAACAAAGTGCTACGCTTTATTGCCTTTAATTTATGATCTTTCTTGATAACATTTATTAAAACATTCACATCTTGTACATTTGTAAGTAAATGAGCAGCGTCCGACCCAATCAAATGATGTGTACATGCAGAAGCTGCCATAACACTACTGCCTTTGTTTACATTAACATTATCATAGCTTCCATAGCTTCTTCTTTCACTTTTGATAAGAACGCTATTTCTTCTCCATCATAGCCATCATGAACACAAAACACTTCTTTTTTAACAGATTTTCAATCTAAACTCCCAGTAAGAAAAACCAGTACCATAAAACTGTTTTAGGCTAAAGGTACGCTGTTTACTGCCGCCATGCTTGCTACGAGAATGTCCCGCTTCACACAAGAAATTCCGACCTTACACGTTTTCTCTGCCTTAACTAAACAACACTTTTCCAAATTCCGTACCTGGGCCCATAACCTATTGACATATATACCTCGCTGTGGTATGAATTTGGGAATTAATACTACCTGATTGAGAGAACACTTTTATTATAAGAACAATGAACTACACTACAGAAAGACACGACGACTACCGACTCTTTACAAAGTATGACTGTAGAGTGCAGCACCTCCCCATAACCAACCAATAGGGAGAGATTTACAGAATTGCACCATAATACACACTTCAATACTAGACACTTCAGAAATGCCCATAGATTTTCAGAGGGATTGAGGTCGGAAGAATAAGCAGGAGTTTTAAATTGTTTGGCATGTTCCAAATTAACCATTCTTTATTAAGACCGGCTTTATACGCTTTGGGTCATGTTGAAAAATGTAGAAAGGTAACATTCCCAATGTTTCCGCATTTGGTGAGTCTGAGCTCCCCTGCAAGTCGTAGGCCTGAAGGGCTGGTGGGCTGAATACTATGCGTTGGGGAAGGTTGTTGAAGGGAGACGTTTCTCTACTTATCTGTGACTGCGGCTTTTGGTGAGTTGTCTTCGTTGGTAGTGAGGCCTGGTGAGTTGAGTGGCTCTCGTTGGCATGCTGTACTCAGCTGGCTCCTTCCTGCGGCTTTGACTGACTCTCTCGGAAGTCCAGGATTGGTTCCCCGGAATTGTGCTTTCTCTGTGAACTTTGCTAGCGTTCCTTGTTGGAGGGCGCGTCTCCTCGTCATGCGTCGACGTCCGCAACGGTTCGGCTCGCGTCCCCGTCCTCTCTGCTTCGCGCTGATCGACCGATGGTGAACAACCGACTACAACTGCTTCTGAACCTTGGCTGCTCCTGAATTTCACCCGTCTCCCGCTATATTCAAGTTGGCTGTCGACAGATTCGAGAGAGAGAAATCGGGAAATCCCCTGTGTACCTCGCCCGTTTTTTGTGTAGGATTTCGTGTCTTATCAGCTGCTTGGGTGCTCAAACTAGGGTGGAGGGAGGTGCGGCAGTCATCTTCCGGGGATTCCTGGCAGCTGTGTCGGCACTAATCTCGTCGGGGGCACCTCCTGATTCCTTCGTAGCGGGCTTATATCAGCTATTTCTAGGGACTTACCCTGTTTCTCTCAACTTCGGTTTTTCCCTGTGTGTCCTTATACGACGGGACTGTCCCGAGGATACTTCTCAGGGTGTGAATACAGCGCAATGCCTATCCCAGGTATCCGTCACGCGTCAATCTCTCCTATGTTTGACTGTGGGAAGTGCATTGGTAACATCATCTGTCATATTTTCTATTCTTGGTAACCTATGTAGGCCCTATACCATCCAAGCCAAAAATTGATTTTTGTCTTATCTGTTGGGATTACGTTAAAAAACGTGAGTACTTATTTTGCTGTTCTTTAGTTAAGAGCAGGGGCCATGGTGATGTAGTGGTTAGACTACTCCCCTCCGGGTTCGATTCCCAGCTGGGGTCGCTCCTGGATTTTTGCATGTGGGGATCGTGTTGGACGATGCCACTAGTCAACGGGAACGCTCATTTCCCCCGCCCTTTCATTCTGGCGCTGCTCCATACTCACCTCGCATCACTCTCATTGGCTCTCAAGACCTCAAGGTTAAGACCCGTCCTATTCTCATCACTCACTCACCCACTTTAGCAAAGAGCACTCTTGAAGCATGTTTCTTACTGACGTGGGATCTCTTCCTTGCTACGCTACCATTAGAGCTATGAACTATCTTGGAACAAATTTAATTTCCGGTAACAATGTTCAATTTGGCACGTAGTTTAGGATGACTTGTAAAGTGACTGGATTTTATTTGCCCCAAAATTAGTTGTTCATGCTGGAGCTCAGGCGCTTCTGTTTAGGTTTTCTTGGTATGGTCTTAACTGATCATTGATATTATGAACTGTTGTGTAACTCTTATTTACAATTTGTAATATTTGCCATAAGTGGTAAATTAAGTTAGAAATAAAATATTTGAGATACTAATATTTATTGGAACCAAGTTTATTACCCTTACCCGTTTTCTTGAAACCTCTGCAGGTTGTTTGCGAAAAAGGGACAATGAACTATACACACTCACACACACACACACACATCTGATGCTTGATTGAAGGCCATCGAAAGACTTAATGTTTACATATGTATGGATATCAATGTGATCTTCACTTAGGGTTATAAACAGTTTTTCCTTTTTCTTCTCGGGGACTGTGTTTGAGAGGAAATATTTTATCCTCTAAAAATGTACATTTTAATCTTATTTGTAATATACAAAATGTTTATACAATAATTTCAATAACGTAATGGAAAAATAAACATTTTTATAATGGTTCAAGCTGTGTATGAATAAAAAAGTGATATATTGTATTATATGCTCATTCCAGTTTGTATTTCTATGGGATGTGACATAGGGCCTAGATCTACTGATGTGAACTCTTGTTCCATTCCATTTAATGGCTGCAAGCTTTATTATTTGTTTTGTTTTAAATGGTTTTTTTCAGCCGGTAAGATGCCGAGAAGTAAAGCGACAGAAGAAACTGATAAACTCACCAGAATAGCCATAGTGAATGCTGACAAATGCAAGCCCAAGAGATGTAGGCAGGAGTGTAAGAAGTCTTGTCCTGTTGTACGAATGGGCAAATTGTGTATTGAAGTCACACCAAATGACAAAATAGCAATAATATCAGAAGAGTTATGTATTGGTTGTGGAATCTGTGTTAAGGTAAGTTGGCTAGGCAGACTTCAATTTGTTTTTGACCCAGTAAAGCCTAGCTAGGATTAGTGTACAACCCGATACCATGTTTTTACACACATGTAATGACGTCACCAATATAGTGCCAATGTCGCATGTTTTTTCCTATTACCCCACTCCTTTCCACTCGTAATATAACTCAGGAATGTGGGGGTTTTTTGGGCAGGGACAATTTCAGCATACATAGACACTGGTATCGGGAAGTACACTCGAGCCCATCCGCTTAAGTTGTAATGATGCAGGCAATAGTGATTGATATGTGCAGTAAATATTTTATTTTCTATACGTTTGGAGAGTAATACAATTTATTCAGTGTTGTGGAACTTGGTGAGCAATTTATAGCATTTTATTTTATATATTTTTGATTTTCAAAATTTTTTATTTTATTTCAAGTTGATTGACAGTAGTGAAGATCATCGTAAGGTGATGTAACACCTTTTTTTTATTAGTAAGCTAAGGACATGTAGTTGGTTGTTGTAATACGGTACAATATAGGTAGGATGACAAGTGGCGATGTGATGAGATACACGCCTGTGTTGCAAGGGGGGTTTGTGCTATTTTTAGATCAGCCTTTAGCACTTATTGTAACTAAAATTCTGAGATGATATCAGCAGTTTACTGAACATCAGTATTTCTGAAAGAATTTTTATATAGAAGTACAGTTGTTGCTCTTGTAAGTGTACAAATTCAACAGTTTTACAAGATTTTTTTTTGTAAATTTACAATAATTTGTTTTCTTACAAAAATATTTTAGTTCCCCTTACAATTTTTATTGTGATGTTATTGATTGACACACAAACACAATAAAGAATTCATTCTTGCGACTTTTCATTTCAATATGTTCAATATTTTCATGCCTATTTTTCTGTGCAATTATGATAGTCAAGATAAAATAATTTAAGCTGAAATAAATTATTTGGTTTTACTTTAACCCTCTATCTAAAATTTAAGCACCGAATCCGCTGTTTATACTGTTTTAATAACAAATTTTAAAATACTTCAATTATCTACAGAATTAAAGTCTATAAACTATTTTGTGTTAGTAATAATAAAATTTGCTGCTTTTTTGATGTTGGCTACAGCAATAACATTGTTCAAAATGTTATATTGTTTAAAAGTGCAACCCTCCACGAGCCAGGTATACACTGTTAAAAAAAAATGTTCTTAATTTTACGTAAAAGTACTGGTAAAATTTATCCAGAAGTGTCTGTAAACTCTCCGTATAGTTACGGACACCTTGATTTTCAAAAACTGACTTTCCGTAAAGTTCATGAAACCTCTCCGTTAATTTCGTATTTAGTTTTCCGTACTTCTGGTATAAAATAAAAATAGATATTGTAAAAGTGTTTAATTTTTTTTATGTGGGTGTTCTACTGTGTATAAAAATATATTTAAAACAGATAAAATACACTGGAGAGCCACAAAAACTGGTATAGGCGTGCATATGCAAATAACAGAAGTATGGAACCAATCGGAGTAATGCGATGCGGTCGGCAGCGCCTATATAAGACAACAAGCGTCTGGTAAAGTTAACTAGATCGGGTACTGCCGCTACAATGGCAGGTTATCAAGATTTAAGTGAGTTTGAACCTGGTGTTATAGTCGGCGCACGAGAGATGGGACATAGCATCTCCGAGGTAGCAATAAAATTTGGATTTTCGCATACGACCATTTCACGAGTGTACCATGAATATCGGGAATCCGGGAAAACATAAAATCTTCGACATCGCTGCGGCCGGAAAAAGATAGTGAACGAACGGGACAAACGACGACTGACTAGAATCATTAAACGTGACAGACGTGCAACCCTTTCTCAAATTGGCTCAGATTTCAATGCTGGGGCATCAACAAGTGCCAGCGTGTGAACTATTCAACGGACCATTATTGTTATGCGCTTTTAGAGCCGAAGGCCTACTCGTGTACCGTTGTTGACTGCACGGCACAAAGCTTTACACCTCGCCTGGGCCCGCTATTGGACTGTTGATGACTGGAAATACGTTGCCTGGTCTGACGAGTCTCGTTTCCAATTGTATTGGGCGGATGGACGTGCACAGGTCCTCATGAATCCATGGACCCTTCATGTCAACAGGGGACTGTTCAAGCTGGTGGAGACTCTGTCGTGGTATGGGGTGTGTGCAGTTGGCGTGAAATGGGACCCCTGGTATGTCTAGATACGACTCTGACAGGTGACAGATACGTACGCATCCTGTCCGATCACCTGCACCCATTCATGTCCATTGTGCATTCCGACGGACGTGGACAATTTGAGCAGGACAATGCGACACCCAACACGTCTAGAGTTGCTACCGAGTGGCTCCAAGAACACTCTTCTGACTTTAGACACTTCCATTGGCCACCTAAATCACCAGACATGAACCTTATTGAGTATATCTGGGATGCCTTGCAACATGCTGTTCAGAAGAGATCTCCACCGCCTCGCACTCCTATAGATTTGTGGACTGCCTTGCAGGATTCATGGTGTGAATTGCCTCCTGCAGACCTTCAGACATTAGTCTAGTCCATGCCACGTCGTCTTGCGGCACTTCTGCGTGCTCGCGGGGGCCCTACACGATATTAGGCAGGTGTACCAGTTTTTTTGGCTCTTCAGTGTATGTTATACTTGAACAAGATTTAACCAGAGTGTAAATGTTACAAGTCCACGACTCTAACCACTCATCTACAACTCGCACATGATGTCTATGGTGTAACTTTTGTATTTCTACTATAGTCACATAAGCAACTTTTTTAGTTTATATTAAAGTTTGTTTATTTTAAATGTTGCTAAATGTTATAAATGCCTAATTATATTTTTTAATATTTGAAAGAATAAAGTCTTAGTGGCGTGGATAACTTTAGCTGCCGCAGAAAACTTTAGCTGCCGCAGAAATTATAATTTTCTTGTTACATTGGCAAAGAAAGCTTCCTGTAGACTCAGCATCCCGAAACCCGAAGCTATAGGAAGGCTGTTCTTGGAATGTGTGGAATTCCACGGCTGTTTACAATCTCTTAGTAACAACACAAACTTATTTTGTTATTCATATAAAGATATTCTGGTAAATGAACAAACACTGTAGATATACAAAATATTACTTTGTAAATCAACAAAATTTTGTAATTATACAAGAATTTGTCAGTTCCAGTTACAAAAAATTTTTGCAATTTAGATATTAATTAATATATTGAATGGCCTAATTACTCACACATGTACATGTACTCTCCTTATTCCATCACTCGTTTATCGATTTATTTGTAACAATTGGCACAAATATTGAGTACATATCATGAAATGTTTCTGGTTAAACATAGTAAAAGTGTATACAAAAAAAATAACTGGAAGTTCAATAAATAAAAACAAAAAAGAAAAATTGAATTAATGTAAATAATTAATGTCCTAAAAAGATATGCTTGTCTTGAGACAAGACTATGCAACATTATGGTCTACTGTATGAATGTGTGTGATGATTAACTTGGCATTGTGTAAAAGCACAAGGCCAGCACCATTGTCTAACTATAGCTTGAGGCTATGGGCTGCAGAAGAAATAAAAAAGTTTATTGTTATTCTTATTTTTATTGGATTTATCATCTTTCGTCGCCACGTGAGGAATGTCCAGTAATTTAGGAAGAACTACAAATAATATTTTAATATTAAAGTTTCTATAATGGTGTTTTTATTTATTAAATATAGCAGTAAAGAGTTGCAGAATATTTGCATGTGTAAGGTCTATGTTGGGTTAGTTATTACACTGAAATGGTAATAGCATACTTGGAAAATTTTTAAAGCTGTGCATATGTAATACAAATACAGTTTGTGGGCCAGGACATTTCATGAGATGCCACATGACCTCAAAACAGAAATTTTCTGTCAACCAAACAGACTGGAATTGTGAGACCAAAAATAATTAAACAATATATGGTATAGTTGTTTTGGGAGTGGTTTGATGGTCTAGTGAACTAGTACAGGCTGTCTTGTTTCTTCCTCTAGCGTGAGGAAGTACAAAGTACTTGTGTTTCTTGTGTTACATGCAACATAGTAATATACTGTGTACCATATAAGAAGACCACATTCTTGACAGTTGAATATCACCGCGCCTTTTCGTTTATGTATCCATTCGCCATCAACTGGTGTGTCAAGAATAGGCTTTCATGTGGCGAGTCAGCGCGTCCAGGAGGTGCTGCTACGTGTGGCAATTGGTGAACTGCTTGGGTGGCGCTGCATTCGTTAACGGAGCTTGGTGGACGTGTGTAGGGTCGTTCGTAAACGCGGTACACAAAATATATTAATATACGAACTCTTTCTTCTCCGGGTATTTTCTGCTTGTGTGATGTGCTTCAGCACTGCTCTCAGAATAGCCAACGTAATATTAGCTTTTGTTCGTTCGTGCATCAGCTGTTACAGGATTTTGTAAATGGCACTCTATTTGTTTTGAATACATTAATTGCCACTCACTGACTGTTATAATGTGGCCTTCTTATATGAAATGAACTATACATGTCTCTGCAAGGAAATGTGGTTAGTATTTTGTAATTTTGCTCCCGTGGAAGCAAGGGAACCTGTGGTGCTCGTTTAGGAGGATGTTGTCATTTGTGTAAAGCAGTTTAAGTCAGGGTACGTGCCAGCTCCAAACCGCATGTGGAATGAGGAGCAACTGAATGCTGAGTTGTTGCAGTGTGGATCTTGTTTGTGTGCAGAAATGCCCATTTGAAGCAATCACAATCATCAACCTGCCGAGTAACCTGGAGAAGGACACGACACACCGCTACTCGCAGAACTCCTTCAAACTGCATCGGCTACCAATCCCACGGCCTGGCGAGGTTCTGGGCCTTGTCGGAACCAATGGCATTGGCAAGTCCACCGCTCTCAAGATCCTGGCAGGCAAGCAGAAGCCTAACCTGGGTCGTTACACCGTGAGTATCACTACTGCCACTCTCGCCCCTGCTCCACACACACACACTGGCCAATATGCTTCTGTTGTGGTGGTGTTCTTTAATCATTGCCATGTTTGGGGGAAAAAAATTGCATATTTCATCTTCATTAAACAGTTTTGATTAAATGTTGTGCTGCATAGTAAGAGACCCAGGATTTCACAAGGATTATTTTTTTGGTGACTTTCTCAGCGATAATAGGTTGGATGTGAGTATATCCAGGAACTTCTCAGAAGGTCATTCTTTGGAGTAGTAGGACCAGTTGAATAAAGGCTGACAGAAAGGGATCACAGGCTTCATGTGTGTAGAGCGCACCCACTTGTGCTGCTTTGGTAGGTGGAAACTAGATATTCTGAATCAATAGTATTGTTAAATGCTAACAGTGACTGCACCTGATGACTTTGACTTAGTCCAGTTACTTATGGCTGAGATGCAGGGATAGCCAGTGATGTAGTCCTTTTAAAAGGTGGCTAGTATCAGGGAAAACATAGGAAAGTGTGAGGTTAGGGAATTTAGATAAAAATAGTTATAATTATTGGATTCTAGCATTTTTGCTACATGCCATCTTATGAATCATACTGTTACTTAAGTTTATTCCACCTTTGTAGGAAGATTTCCCTAAGTCTGGGGACAATTTTGTTGGTGTATGTGTAATTATAATTATGTAAACATATTTTCTTGCCTGAGATTTTTTTATTTGTTGATACACCAAGCATTGGCATAGTGGAAAATATGATTTTAGGTGCAAGCGTTAGATTTTGCTAATAAAATATTTACTGAAATACTAATGATTAAAACAATTTTATTGAGTCTCATTGAATTGATACATTGTATTATCTGTTGTCTTTGTGTCCTGATTTTGTTTCTGGTCACGAGAATGCTAGCATTTAACCTTTCTCTCCTTTTTCCATGTACCATTTTGTATATACATTTTTTTTTTAGTATTTTACTGTATTTTACGACGTAAGAAATCATCTATGAAGGAAGGCTATCTTATATCTTAATGCTACCCATAAAAATTTTGTTATTTTTAGGAAACAACAAAAAATATTTGTAAATTTTTGTACGTTGATTACGGAAAAGTAACAGAATACACGGGAAATGTCACAGAATTGGTTACAAGGATACTGCTAGCCACCCTGTTTCAGCAAGCTGAGTTTCTCTGTGCCTTTATTTCTCCTCCAGGAACAATGGGGGCTACTTGAAGAGGTGTAGAGCTGGAGTTTAGTGCAAATAAAGGATCTGAAATGGTAGAGACAAAAACAGAGAAAACTTTTACAATGTGAGTTGGCGAGATTACAATCTGTTACCAAGTCTATTGCTATGAACAAATGGAGTGACAATTCTAGCAAGCTGCCTTGAAGGGTGGTAATGTATAGTGCCAATAAATGCAGTATTATGCGTCTTGCACGGCAGTGCTTCCCACTTCACAGTCTACTCTGGAGTGTGAGAAGGTGGTATAGAGATGGTAATTCTTGTGGCAGTTGAACTTGAGGGATTTGTTTGGTAATGGAGTCAGGGTGAAATGAACAAGAGCATACGGGAGATGTTGATACGGCTGTGTAATGCCGGAAGGGTGATGCAAGTCCTCCCTGTTGATGCTTGGCAGTGTACTGCAGTTTGTTCCCCTCAGAGCCAGGTCTGAGTGGTGTGGGATCTTGATGGCATTCCTTAAAATGGTCAGTGAGGCATGTGTCAGATTGTATTGCCAAAGACTTGTACTGGTTGGGTATGCGGAGGGGGGAAGAAAAAAAAAAAACACTAAAGACAAACTAAAGATGAGGTTTTCAATTAATGCAAATACATATTCTCTTAAATTACTATTAGGACAAAACAGACATTAATTCCTCTACTCCCAGTACGTATTATCCCAATTTTTCCACAGAACAAATTTGTAGTTTTATGCACAACCCAACATTTGAGGATGAGTAGCGACTCTAATCACATATGCACACATTAAAACTCATCACATACAATTTACTATATATAAATTCAGAAATGAGTGGACTCATTTTTGTGATAAAGAAGATAAATTTACTGATCTAGGAAAATAAATTTGATAGAAATCAAGATTACAACACACACATCTAAGCTGTATCTTCATGTAAATAGTCAGACCTTAAGTTAGAGAATTACGTTAAAGAATTATAAAAACTGATAAATATTATACCACATAAAATTTCTAACATTGTCTTTGTTTACTGACCCTTGAATCAGCATGATTCTCAGAAAGTGAATAACATTTACAGCAGAGTTCATCCAAACAAAAGATAACCAAAACCATTAAGTCAGCATCAGTGACTGTAGTAGCCAAGATATCTTAAAGGCACAAATGGGCCTCGGGATGTAAATTCACGTTAAGTATTTCAGTTCTAAAAGGCATCGGTACAGCAAAACCATAACTGTCAAAGTTCATTTTACCATACCAGAAAGTCAACAATGGTGAGGTAGGAATCTTGATGTCACTAAAAATATTAAATTTAGTCCATAATACAGTGTTTGAGGCAAACAAAACCAGTTATAATGATTGGGTCAGATATCAAAATAATTTCTGGCTCTCCCTAGTGTATGTTGGACCAAACGTAATAATAAGGTTTACATTGAGTTAAACAGACCTATAACAATAAATTAACTTCTGTAGTGGCATAAATGAACCCGATTAACTTTAAATTAACAAGAACATGTGGCAAATCATCAAGAATAACTTCAACATTGTGTTGACAGTAGTACTAATGTTATCAACGACTCTTTATAAAATGTTTCTTGTAAAGAAACAAATAAAATTCATACATACTCAATTCACCATAGCGATCAAATATAGTATACTGATGAGAGTTTATTTTAAATTCTCCTTTGTATAGTCCCATTCAGATCCTGTAAAAGAAATATACGCAAATGTTGAAATAGATGCAAAGTGTTCATAATACAATGGTACCAGCAAGTGTGGGTGACATCACCACCCACAATCCTCTGCGTTCGAAAACCTGCAACTGTCTAGGCTGCTTCAGAATGAAGCGTTGTTGGTGCTAGACACATATATACCCTGGCAGTGATGTTCTCTGGATAACTTTCCCAGAAGGAATTAATCAAATAACTATTTGATTATAAATAAGGGTAGTTGTTTCACATCACTATCACAAACAGTAAAATACGTTACGAAATACATACACTGAGTTCATTACGTTTTGCTAAAAGTTTTACCTTTACTATGTTCACTTAAATCTCGGAACAGTGTACAAAGATGTTAACCTAAATAATGAATCTCAAGCAAAAATTAAGATATTTTACATTTATAACTTGATCACATCAATAATATGCAACAAAAAGTTTTCAACCAACCAATATGTAATAAATGAAGACAATTGAAGAATAGATAAACATATGCGACATATCAATACATGCAAATACTTTAACAATGCAATAAAATAGCAACATACGTAGAAACGTGGAAAATAAATACAATGTAGCGTCAATATTCATGAACTTTAACATGAATTTCATAAGCATGTAATGTTCGGCCTTCAGTTACAGCCGATGTTATGTTAAGTTGCCACGGCCACCTCAAAGGTGGAACACGAGACTCAGTAAAATGGACGCAGATTAATTAAGAAATAAATTCAAGTTCCAGAGTAGTTGTTATATACTTTTATTTATTGTTTAGTGACACATTTCACAGCCGAAGTTCATAATATGCAGAGTATGAACGTTCACAGATAACCATACCAGTGCGTGCAGAACAGCGCCACCGTCGTTTACAGATTATTCATGTCTCAAAACTTGCATCGCAGGAAATATGAAATGCGACTACCTCCCACACCGGCGGAGAAATAAAATAACAAAGTCTAGTTGCCGATGTGGGGGTTATCGTCTGACCCGGCCTAGGCGAGTATTCTTGAGTGGAGACTGACCTGAAGTGAGACTTGAAGGGCGACAGACCCACGCGTCTTTGTGCTGCCTATCACCCCCCTCTCCCGAGATAAGGGCCTGACGAGCCACGCACGCTCTCAACACGTTATCAAACTAAGACTGCGCCGTCAACATAAACAAACTTCTCGTACAACAAGATTTGTACGACGCAGCCTGAAACTATCTAAATAATGCTGACGCTTCACAAAAACTGAAAACGACGACGTTCGAAACGTAACTGCAAACGTCCGCCCGATAAACGTAAAATAGCACACGTCTGCCGGATAAACAATCTATCACTGGAAATTCCACATAAACCTGCAAGTTTTGAATGTCTGGCATAATTTAAAAGATAACCGCCATATAAATAATATAGTAATATAGGTAAGTTAGTCATCTATTACATAGCTGTGGTGGTGTAGTGGTCAGACTGCTTGCCTCCCCCTGGACGAACCTGATTCGATTCCAGGTGGGGTCACTACCAGATTTATGCATGTGGGAATCGTGCCGGACAATGCCGCTGGTTGGTGGGTTTTCTCTGGGATTTCCAGTTTTCCCTGCCCTTGCATTTTGAAGCTGCTCCGTGCTTTCTTCTCTTCACCCTCATCGGCTCTCCAGACCTCGATGTTAAGCGCCGCACAAATATCTCTACTCCACTCATATATGTAAAAAAATGTAACCAATTCCAATCAAACTTTGTATACTGGGAGTATCTATCAGAAGCATCAAATATTCTTGTAGAGACAATTGTGACATCCTTTCTGGAAAATAGTGCTCGATGATAAAATGTAACGTTAATGCCATAGCTCTGGAACCAATTTTGGTAAACCCAGTCTTCCAAATTCCCACAAAATTTTTCACATAAGCAGTAATACAGTAGGC
Source organism: Clitarchus hookeri (assembly GCA_002778355.1). Lineage (NCBI taxonomy): Eukaryota > Metazoa > Arthropoda > Insecta > Phasmatodea > Phasmatidae > Clitarchus > Clitarchus hookeri. The sequence continues at coordinate 503,799 of NQII01000202.1, read as the reverse complement.
CATGTAAGTTTACATGATTTAAATGGGTCAAATATTTATTTTTCAGAAGGATGGCAATATAAATTGCATAGATAAGTTAGTCGTATCTATTATAGAATTTGGCAAAAATTCAACCAAACTTTGTATGGTGACAGTGTATATTAGAAGCATCAGATATGCCTATACAGAGCCTGGTTTTAAAGCTTTTATGCCATATCCCGGGAACCTCAACCTATTTCCACCAAATTCTGCACACAATTAGTGCTACAGTGGGTCATGTAAACTTACATGATTTAAGTGACTCACACTCTTGTTTTCAAAATTATGTTCTTGTAAATATTTGAGGTTGGTACACCCAGACTTCTAAAATTGATACTGATTACAACCAAAGTTGATGGTCTGAATTCTACCTCCGGAATACAGTTGATTGTTCTGGGTTTGAATCCCGGGTAAGTCACGTATTTGTAATTGTCTCTTTATTGTTGCATGTTTCTGGTTTAATCTATAATGATATTGCTGTCAGAGATGTCAAGAGCTACCTAACATCTAAGCTTTTAAGAACACCAAAATTATTTGCACCCATGTAGAGGAAAGTAGGTTCATTAGCTATAACTTTTACTTCTTGTTAATTTTTGGAGGAACCAATATTTCATTGAATGCTTTTAGAGCAAGTTATATTTGTACACAGTGCTTTCTCTTTAAAATATTGATTACTTTTGTAGTCACATCTTTGTACAGGATGAGTATAAAAGAATACCCCAACTTCGAAGGTCTGTAAAATCAAAACCAAACAACCTACAACCTTGATTGACCATTCAAATGAACCGTGGAACCGTGAATTTTGTTTACTATACATTCATAAATGTTCAATGTGACCACCATGAGCAGTCTGAACGACATCCACGCGATAATCAAACTCGTTCCACACTCTTGTCAGCATGTCTGGTGTTACGGTTTGGATGGCGTCCATAATTCTCGTTTTGAGGTCGTCAATGTTAGCCGCAATGGTGGACGAAACAGTTGATCCTTTATGTACCCTCATAGAAAAAATTGCAAGGGGTAAGATCCGGGCTTCTTGGGGCCCAGTGATGAAGAGCCTGGTCACCAGCTGCTCCTCGACCAATCCAGCGTTGCGGCAACTTCTCGTTCAAGTATCCGCAAACAGCTAAGTGCCAATGGGGATGCGCACTATCCTGCTGGAAAATTAAGTCCCCGCCGCCTCTTCTAACTGAGGAAACAACCACTCTGTAAGCATGTCCAAATAAGGAATTCTAGTAACAGTGAGCTCATGAAAAAGTAGAGCCGAAAACAGTGTCTTTGGATACAGCGCAAAACACGTTTACTTTGGGGGAAGCGCGCTTGTGTATAATTTACCATATTTTATAAATGGTAATGCTTAATGGATAGTTTTCCTGGTTTGTTAATACCTAAGAAATTTACCGTTCACATGCAATTAAAACATTCTTTTTCACAGAATGTATGTTATGGTGAGTTTGTATATGTACCTCTAATGGGTAAACATTTTTATGTTATTGATAGTATTGCTCTAAAATATTGTTTTTTTTTAAACTGGCATATTTGTTTCGTAAAGAACTAATTTTCAGTGAATCATAATGCATTCGATTCTTATTTTTTAATGCTCCATCTGTCTTTTTTTAAACGTATGGTGATAGGAGTAGTATTATTGAAGAATACTTCCGTAGTCACTTTTTTCTTCACTTTTTTCACTTTGTCATTTTTCCTAATTGGAAAGTCACAATATTCACTATTTTAGAGATATTGGACGACTTTGAGGCCTGCTTTATTCACAAACTTAATTGTCATTCTTTCATACCAACTGAGGGAGTTGAGCTGATGTTATATTCGTCGATTAAGCAATTGACGACTGCAATGTCACAGTGTTAACCAAACAATTGTGTACTTAATTTTGGTGTGTGTTGTAAATTCTCACAACGTTTTTTTAATGTTGGTAAGCTACAGTTACACTAACTTGCTGGTCACAGACCAACTGGTTTGTATTTCAGAATTCCATATGCCAACAGACATTGTGCAGGATCCTAGCTAACACTGAAAACCTAGTCCCAAGTTTGCATTTACTGTGTGACTTGTTTACAACATTTTGAACGGTTCATTACACGGGCTACCAAAAGCAAAAGGCTAGATACCCCTACTTAATTGTCTCCACTGAACTTATGTAAGGATTAAATCTAACTTTCCTCTGTGATCTTTGCTTCCCTGCTGCAATGGATTGTCCAATTTCCTCATCATTATTGCTTCCGAGTGTAACTGCCGATATGCCTGCACTATCTCAACTAGAGGTTGAGATAGTGTTTTGTCATTGTTACCAAAATTGTGCACTGCATACAAGTTTCACTGTAACCTCTGTACTTGCACAGAGTTGTGGATACGTAGTGGAGAGGTGTGGTGTGCTGGCAGGACCCTCCGGACTGGACGGAGATTCTGAACCACTTTCGAGGCTCAGAGCTGCAGAACTACTTCACCAAGATTTTGGAGGACAACTTGAAGGCGCTCATCAAGCCGCAGTACGTGGATCAAATCCCCAAGGCGGTCAAGGGCACAGTGCAGCAACTGCTAGACAAGAAGGATGAACGAGGCAATCAGAAGCAGATCTGTGATCTTCTGGGTAAGGCATCCTTCATCTTTTGTTTACTCAAACTGCAGGATGCAAATATGTTTCTATGCGAGTTGTAACTAATTTTCATAAAAAATCTATCTCAGTAGCCTGTGATATTACACTTTCAGAAAGACATTAAGATGGATGGCAGCTGTAGCCAATGCGTGTGTGTGTGCGCACGGTGCGCATGCATGCATGCATTAACGCATGCACACGTGAAAATTTGCTGTGATTTAATTTCTTCACTTTTTGTGGGGAACCTTTTTTCATGTGTGTGCGCTTGCGCATGTGCTTGTCTTCTCTCGAGGAGAAAGCCAGTTAGCTGATAAAAACTGCTTGATCAAATAATACCTATTGTTCTGGTAGATCTGATGAACATCCGTGGGCGCACTATCGACCAGTTGTCCGGCGGAGAGCTTCAGCGTTTTGCCTGTGCCATGGTCTGCATCCAGGATGGGGACATCTTTATGTTCGACGAGCCTTCCAGCTACCTGGATGTGAAGCAGCGTCTCAACGCTGCAGTCACCATTCGCTCCCTCATCCACCCCGACAAGTGAGTGTGAATGATAGCAGTATTGCCACTTCAGTTTCCCAGTGCTTGTCCCAGCTAGAGCTATATTGCAGTATGTGTTCAGGCAGATAAATGTTTTACAGACTATTGTTTGAAACAGAATACCACGATATTGTGTGTGTGCCGGTTACCTAATGCAATTATCTACATCAAAAACTGAAATCATTCGAACGTAAAACTGATTTACAATTACAGTACTATGCCTTACACATTTTTAATGCATTTTATTATCACTATAGGGACAGCAGATTGACAACTGTCTGCAAAATGCTCATGTATAACTCCGCCCTGAGAGCTAGGAAGCGGGGCTCTGTATACAGGGTGTTCACTCGCTCACCCACCCTACTTGGTAAATGGTGGAGGTGTGTCAGTATCTCTATGATGCTGCAAACCCCTGGTGGGGGGGGGGGCAGGTTTTAAAACGGGCAGCATCGGAGCTCAAATAGGCCCAAATTTCCATACGGAGGTGCTAGCAGGGTATGGGGTGCAGGGCGAAAAGGGCCCAGTTCGAGTCTTTGCTGGTGAAACTGGAGGTCATGAGGCAGCAATGGGTTGTCGCTTCAGTGGCAATGGTGACAGTCTCAGGTGAACCATGAGTAACGTGGACGCACTTGTCGGTCGGCTCCACGTAGGGGCAGGCTCGCACAATGCCCGCAGCGCGGCCTCTTCCCTCACCCTACAGTACCTTACAGGATACCCTCGGGTCATTAGGTCCTTGCTCCTCAGAGTGCCTGGACTGGGCAGTAAGGATCTTTTCTGCCTTCTATTAACCAGCTCAGTGTCGGGGCATGGGCGCAGTTGCAATGCAAACAACTGTGGTTTATCAGTTTTTCGGAAGAGGTGCAAAAACAAAAGTAACAAACTATTACAATGGACTCCCTATAAATAGAACACAATATGTTACCACTTACCATTCATTATATGTATATTTTTTTCTTTGTCCTTACAGTTTGACATTAATAAAGTTTGGTGATGAAGAAGTAAGTTGTGTTGCCATAGGAAAATGTGACCCATTAGGAAAGCATGCACTCTTTTCTTAGCTTTAAATGACCACACTGATGTGTCACAGGCACGTCATTAACCATTATAGCCTCGCCACAGCTGCGCATCCCTCCTAAGAAGAGATGTTAGGCCATAGCCTTGAAACCCAGGGTTAGCTCAGCCAGCTGATGCATCATGTTGAACAACAGCCCACTTCGCACCAGGGTGCGACGCTTACCCCTTCAGCCTTCAGCTGTGAAGGAGAAACGAGCCGCCAACTTCGGCCATCCCCGCTACTTCTTTGCTGCCTCTCTCTCTGCGACCTCTCTGCTGCTGGCCCTGTGCTCTGGGTGTTAATAAAGGCCACAGCCCTTAGTTTGAGGCTCTCACAAGGCTCAGTTGTAAGACGTTAGTCTGCCCGACTGTGTACAGACTTTTTCACACAGCTCAGTTGTAGGAGGATACTCTGCCCGACCGTGTACCAACTTTTTTCAACCACTACACAGTGTGATATTTTCACAATCTAGGACAAAATCCAGTTTTGCAAATGAGCAATAGGTGTATAAACATCACATATTTCCATAGAAGGATAACCATAGTGTCTCAATGTGACATAATTTTCCCACTCTGTTGCTTGGCTGCATGGGGATACACGTCTCAATTTGTCATAACCTACATGCAGTGGTGGCAGCTGCGCATCCTGCTAAATTAGTCACTTGCCTTTAATTATCCTGTGTGCGTCTCACGAGTTATTTAATCACAATTTGAAGTGCACATGTTATTGGTGACAGAATTGTGTTTGGAATGTGTTTTGTTTATTCCTTTGGTTTGCCTGAACCGGAGACTTTAAATCATGAAGATACAATACATATTTTAGACTGTAAAGTTACAAGAACGTGACTTTTGGTACATTATTCGGTATTATTCCAGGTTGAAATCTCATGCTTCTCAGAAGTGGACTTACTAAATTGCAATACAATCTTGAGCATATTTGCGCACGTAATTGTGATATATAGATATTTACTTCACGGTAAACACAATTTAATGCCTTACTCGCGCATGTTTTGCAGTTAGTTGGTGAATATGCACTGTCTGATGAAACAATATTATCTATTAAGGCAACTATTAGGACCTTTAGTCACAAACTTGAAGAACGGTGGAACAAAGCGTCAAGACATTGTGAACGTTTTAAAGCCAATTGTTCCTCGCTTCAGGAGCATCTAAACTTTCCTGATGTCATACAACCAACACCTAGCACATCCCGAGGTCAACCTGGTAGGCTCCAAAGCCCTTAGTGACTTAAACAAACAAGTCAAGGAGCTGACGTTGGCTACGGAACTGAAGTTGCAACAAGGAGGAAAGAGAGGGACTACGACGAAGACATCACGCGAAACGCTCCTCCAAATGCGAAGCAGTGCGAAACTTTCTTTAGATGAAACTCTTGCTTTAATAGTGGACGCAAATCTCTCAACTCACAGATACGTTATTTATAACAACTCCAAAATGTTACTAAGTGATCTCTATCTAGCTTACAATAACGCAAGAACCACAAAAGAGAAATGATAACCTTCAGGGGTACTTGCCACAGAAATATCAGCAGAAGTTCCCCAGCAAGCTCTTGTAGACCACACAATCACAAAATTAGCAGAGGTTCAAAGGAATGTTTTAGTGACTGTAAATTTATCGCAGAACAATGAATTAGAATTTGTGATAAAGTGGGGCTGTGATGGATTTGAACAAAGCAGATAGAGGCAACGATTTTTTGAACGTCATCAAACTGACGACAGCCTCTTTTCAATTTCTATGGTTCCAATCCAATTGATTACCTTAAAAGATTAAAGAATAATCTGGCATAACTGTGCACTATTATCAACACAACTTTACAGACCCTTAAACTTTGTTTTTACTTAGAAGACAGTGGAAGTGATAACTGATGAAATACTAAGAATAGAGTATCAAATCAGTAAACCGACACCTCCGCCAATATGCGTAAATAACACTGATATTATGATAAAAACTACTCTAATTCTCTGCATGATAGACTGCAAAGTCTGCAAACAGTTTCGTCATGTGCTGCTACTCAAAGATAGATTTGTGTGGAGCCAAACCGAGCGAAATGAATGACTTGGGTTAAATTTCAGCTAAATCTGTTAATAAAGACTTCCTCTCATTTAGTTTCTCTCCTCTCCATTCTTGGATATGTTTCTTTGAATGTATCCTTCATATTTCATATAGATTGCAAATAAAGAACTGGCAGGTACGAGCAGCAGACACCAAAAATATTTTGCCTAGAAAAAGAAACTGGTGCAAGAAGACTTTCAGAAGACTGTCAACTTTACTTGTTGACTATCCATGACAGCAAACATAGAACACCAGAGATGGCAACACTGCTCGTAAATTTTTCAGACATGAGGAAATATCTGCAGAAGTAACTGGGGTTGATGCTAGTCTCATTAAACATTTTCAATTGATATTAGAGGTGTTTGGTTCTGGATTCAAGATCAATATTGACTAAATTTAACACATGCAAAAACCACAAGGCAGTTGTATTTAAACAAATACTCTTGGTACCCCATGCCTTGATGTGTGACTGCATAGGGAATGGGATGTCACGTCAAGAGTAGTATGTTTTTATTTCTGCATAAGTCATTTGCGTAGGTAGGGGGCGGACTCTACTGCGGAGGCGTCTGTATTATGACTCATCAGCCTAGCACAGGTCCCTTATATAGTGTCATGCGCTAAGGGCGCCTGCTTGGTACAAAGTCTGTGAGGGTGAGGTGATGCCTCCGGGCGTTCGGCAAATGGTGTTGGGCTGGCTTTACCACTGGTGTCTTCATCTGCGGCTGAAATGGGCGGCTAGGCAGGCTGGCTCGGGTGCCGCCTGTTGGTGGTTGACGTGCCGGCTGGCTGGCCGGAACGGGTTTGGCTGGTGCTGAAGTGTCACTGGTGGCCTGCTGGTCATATGGAACCACTCCCAGGGAGAGTGTATCTCTGGCGGAGTAGTTGGATAGCAGGATGGGCAGCTCTGGGAACCCTAATAGAGGCTAAAGAGGTTGGTGGTGAGGGTAGTGGAGTGAGGCTCCACTAAGCGTTGGGCGGCTTGTGCTCTCTCCCGTGGAATATACAGCTGAGGGCTGGTGTAGGTTGATTACTTACGGGGTGGCAAAATGCAAGTATAGCAACTGTCCTCTGGGTGTTCCTCCTGCTCCCTTTTTGGTAAGTGAACGTCATGGACAGGAAAGGTGCTACTTTTTGCCCGGTAGAAGGCAGCAGGCAACAAACCCCTAGCTAGAGTGTACTCCAGAAGTTCCTTGGTACTGCTGTTGTACAATGAGGTCGTCTCGTACCTGGAACTTCGGCGTCGGTCACCAGAACTGCCGGTAACTTGGTGTTGTGCTGCTCGATGTTCGTAGATCAGTCTTCACGTGTGGTTATTATTCGTGGCCCGCGGCTGGGTCGCCATTTTGTAATGTGCCACGCGCCAAGTTATAGCCAGCTTTAAGTTGCCACTCGACTTGCTCAAGATGGAGTAACACGAGACTCTTTAAAATGGATGCCAATGAAATATGAAATAGTCAAGTTCCAGTTTTGTTTTGTTCCATACGTTTATTTACCAGTCAAGTGACACAGTTCACATACGATGTTCAGAGTACGAACAGGTTTCAGACAACCAGACAAGTGCAGAACAGCGCCACAGTCGTTTACGAATTAATTCATTTCTTAAAAACTTGTATCACAAGAAGAATAACTGCAGTGACCTCCCACACTGGTAGAGAAATAATCTAGCAAGTTCAAGTTTGCCGGTGTGGGGGTTAGCGCCACGCCCGACACGGCCTAGGCGAGCACTAGTTGACGACTGCTTCAGATGACTTACCCTAACTTTCAAAACGGCAACCGGATGCTTGATAAACAAACTATCACGGTAAAACGAACCACCACAGCTTTTAATTTCAAATCCAGATAAAAATATTACGAAGCTTGGCAAAGCGGAAAAAAAATGAAACTCTTGTGCCGAAAATTAATAATACTGCATCATTACAACTTGACTAACAATTTTTTTTTGACATTATACGGCTTACTGGGGATAGTTGTGGCAAGACACTCGTTATAAAAGAAAGTGAAAGAAAACCAGCTGTGTTGCATAGACTTTTGCTGGAAGTTTGGTAGAGTGGTGTTTTACTGTAATTGCAAACATGTTTTAATTAAATTTAAGATAGGGAACATATATTTATATCTTTAAGTACTTTAGTCCACAAGCAATATAGTGATTTGCTGGAAATGTTCATAAGATTATGAATTAATATCTAATCCACAGGGTTTGTGGTACAGTTTAAATTGGAATTGTATCTGTGTGTGTTCTCGGAGAGAATTGCTGCAACTCCTTGTGTGAGGGACTGTGGTAGCGTGGACACAGTTTGCACTGTGTGTTGGTGTGTGCAGGTTCATCATCGTTGTGGAACATGACCTGTCAGTGCTGGACTACCTCTCCGACTTCATCTGCTGCTTGTATGGAGTGCCCGGGGCGTACGGCGTGGTCACCATGCCTTTCTCTGTCAGGGAAGGTGCGTCCTCCTTCAGTTCTCTGTGTACCAGAGCCATCTGTGTTTTGACTGGAGTACTTGTTAGCACTTTGGAATATCTGATGCTTGTTATCAAAAGCTGGCAAGTGTAGCAGATTGCACTGGGTCACACTGGTGGGTCTAGAGGGCAGTGACATCAAATGAAGCACCATCTTAATGATTGTTTGAAGCAACTTCTTTTCCCTGCTATTGCTGTGAATATTTGACACACAGGTTTGATGGGACTGACCTGCTCATATTCAGACATGCTCACTAACGCCAGTAATACATAGTTAATTATTTTACTAATAAGCTATTTGTGTGCTTGCCTTTTTTTTGTGGACAGTTTTTCTGAAGGTATTTCAATTTTAAGTGAGGTACAGTTGGACTTCTGTGATGCATGCAGTAAAATCTTGGACAGAGATGTAATGAGTGCAGGCATGAAATATACTGTAGCGCTCTCCACTCTCCATATGAGGAGGTTGTTATTACTGGGTCCTGAAGGGTGCAACAGTAATATCTGGATTCTCACATTTCAGCTTTATGCTATTGTGGTGCTCAGTCTGGTTTTATTTCAGAAGTCTAGTGTAAACCTCCTATTTTTATGGATGATATTGATATTATAGATTTTTACACCATTCAATTCATTTTTGACTTTAACCCTTTCGCTGCTGTAGACGAGATAACTCGTTGGTAGATGAGTAGTTCCTGTGTGCTGCTGCTGATATACTGTAACTTATCCAATGCCTGCTGCGACACACATGCTAAAGACGAGATATCTCGTTCAGGGTTCTTCTTGTGCAACACTGTGGTTATCTTGTATATTATGGACTGCTGATGCCTTCTGTTCTCTACCAGAATAAATGATGTTGTTTTGAAAGCCTTTTGACTGTGCAGAAGCAAACTACGGATAGTGTTCTCTTTCTACAGCTTGATAAAATAACAGCAGAAGACACACAAGACTAGGTTTTCATATTCTCGTGCCAGATTATGATACTACATGTCTCTGACAATAACATAGACGACTGAGGAGATTGACTTTACAAAATTCTACCTATTATAGATAGGATAAGCAAAGCATTTCAAAAAGCATTCTCACCATACAGAAACCTGCACATTGATGAAGTGCTTGTTTTCAAAGGGAATTTTTTTTTAAAATTGGTAAATCTCATCCAGAGGAAGTATATTTTGAATAAAGACTTTTGTTCTGTGTGATTGTAAAAGTGGATACGTTTGTGATTTTATTGTCTATACTGGACTAAATGGTGACATCAATAAGTCAGGTCTCGAAAAAACTGGTAATATAGTTGCTACTCTCCTGAAACCATACTTGAAGAACGGGTATACAGTTTATGTTCACAATTGGTACTCCAGTCCACAACTATTTTTGTGGCTCAATGATCTGTAAACAAATGATTGTGGTACTGTGCGTAAAACACGGAAAAACATGCCCACAATTTACAACCAACTGAATAGAGGAATAAAGTGGCATCTTATTTGCACTGAAATGTAGTGACAAGGAAGAAGTGTGGATGCTTAGTACATGTCATGCAGTTGAAATGGCAGAAAGTAAAATAATTGACAGAAAAACTGGTCAAAAGTTGTCAAACGAAAATGTGTAATTGATTACAATTCATGCATGGGTTCAGTAGACCAAACTGATATTGTAATAAGTTCCATTGAATTTGTCAGAAAAACAGTCAAATGGTACCAGAAATGGTTTTTCCATCTATTGGATCACAGTTTTGAATGCTCATGCTATTTATCAGATAGTAAACACAAAGAAACTGCCACTGGCCGAATTTCATTTTTCATTGATTAGGAAAATTCTGGAAAAATATTCTACAGAAAGAAGAAATTCTGGTGGAAGGAGACGATCAGATGAAGATACACCTTTGCGCCTAACACAGAGGCATTTTCCAACAACCGTAATGAGTACAGGATCAAAGAAGTTTCCTGCACAAAAGTGTGTTGTTTGTACAAAACAGAAAGTTCAAAGGGAAACAAGAAACAACTGCAAAGACTGCAATTATGCACTGTACATCATTCTGTGCTTTCAAAATTATCACACACAACATTTTTTTGAAATCATATCTTGAAGTCTTATTGCATTTCTAAGTAGTATGTAAAATTTAACTTTTTCTTTATTGTGAAAATGTGGACTTTTAAATACTGTAGCTATCTATAAAGAAAAACTTATCTGATATTGTGCTGCATTAGTCTCAATACCAAGGTCAAGAAAAAAGGATTCAGCAAACAGTGCAAACCAAAATAGCACATTGTTTGTATCAGCAGACAGGAGCATACTCATCAGGTAAGCAGCAACAAAAGGGTTTTCCAAAAAATAAAATGGTTTCATAGTTAGGGCATAGTGACCTAAAATATTTGCATGGTCGCCATTTTCAAAATAAGTGTCTGATATACAAACAATTTTATCTGTATAGGAGAGCTACCGTAGTACTACTCGTATACCAAATTTAATAGGAATTGGTTTAGTAGTTCCATAGATATGATGCAAAAACTTAATTTTTTCAGGTACTGCTATCTTCCAAAATGGCAGACTAACATGTTTCTGAATTTAATGCTGACATTATGAACAGACAAAATTCTAAATTTGGTTTTGATTGGTTGAATAGTTCCCGATATATGCAATACCATCCAAAATTTAAAAAAAGCTGCTATTTTGAAAATAAGCATTTGGCTTGGTTGAAAACTATACAAGTCAGGTTTCATTACTGTACACTATAAGTGTATTGATTTTGGTGGAATTCAGTGTACAGGTGCAAAAGTTTTTTGAGAGAGAAAAACATACGCATGTGTGCGCACACACATGCACACGCAGTAGATAGGAAGGTGATGTCCTAAACTTATTCTTCCTTCAGAAAGTAGGCCTAAAATATATGCAATTTACAAGTGGGGGGGGNGAGGGTGAGAGTGTGTGTATGCATGTATGTGTGCGCACGAGCATGTGCATGCAAGTGTTTGTGAGTGTGCTCGTGTGTGCGCACACTCACACTCTCTCACTCACACACACTCACACACACACTCACTCTCACACACACACAATAGCACAACTTCCCCTCATCTTCACGTGTCAATATGTCACCCCAGGCGGGGTTTGAACCATGAACGACTTGCTATCAGAGCCTACCCACAAACACGTCAGCCAAGATCATTTTCACCTTTGTCAGACGTCACGCCAACCCCCCACTTGTGAAAAAAGCCAGCCAAGCGGGCCCACTACCGTGCCTGAGCTTGAGCATCCGACGCAACCCCGCATATCAGGGAAGCCTGATTCTACCATGGCCCGAGAGATGGCACCAGAGTACGGTTCCACCTACAGAGGGAGGAGCTATTCCCGCCACCCCCAAGAGCGGGTGGATATATGTCCCTGCACCGCCGCAGAACGGCAGTTCATTTCTGCAGCTCACTCCGCCACCTCTTGTGCTGGAGCTCTCTGCAGACACTGACGTCCCCGCATAGGACCACCACTACTTTCCAGACATCTTCAAGACCTTCACCAGCAACCCCCAAAGAAATCTTCATCCCCTGTAACACTCACTACCTTTCTGGTAGTTGCACCCGAGTCGCTTCTGGACAACAGCATCGAGTTCGTTAGGGTCAGTTGGTATTGTAGCTACCTATCCGCATCTGTTCTTGTCTAGTTTAGACCCAAGTTCCCTTCATCAGGTATTATTGTAGTCTACTTCTGTTAAAGTTTCTTGTTGGTTAGGAGTTAGTACGGGCCACAGTGTCTATTCCTCACGGGAATAGACACAAATATTGCCTTCGACATATATGCAATGCATATCCATTGCACTGTACATTCACAGACATCACACATCCTTGCTGTCAAACTGCTAATTTTGTTTAAAATTTGTACGTTTGCAAAAATTTTAGTTCAATAATTTTGTTAAAATATTAACACACTAACAATTATAGATGAACATTGTTTCGGAACCACTTTTTTTTGCAACTACTGGTGATAACACAATGTTTACTTTGCACTATAATTTCAACAAAAACTTTACACGCAAGCAACTGAAAGACAATGAGAAATGTTCAAAGCACGTCGTGGAATTGAAGCTACAGAACAGAGCGGACACCAACACTGGGAGGAATGAGGCAACTGTGCTGCATATCATCTTGTGTTGACTAAGCACAATTCAGACCTAGTTATCTTCTCCTTTCAAAGCAAGGCAGGCATAGTGAGATACACCTACGAAATATGGTTACCTGTCATGGGAAGAATGATGAATATTCTCAATTCTGAAAAATAGTCTTGAGTTTATGCGCACTGTCACGCACACTCTTTCCAAATGTAAAATACGAACGGTTAAAGCTACAGACATGGATACTTATTCAGAAAAATAAGCCTCCTGCAAAAAGTGACCTAATTTTAATGAAATATTTCACGATTTTATGAGTGCATGTGAGAAACATGTTGCCAGACTCATTGTGTCCACTGTAACATTGCTAACTAGGCAACAGCACATAGCCGTGATAGGCTACTGACACCAGCTAGTGGGGGAGACCTAGCCTTCAGCGGCCAAGAAGTTCTGTGCCTGGTATAATTAAAATTCTTAATTGTGTGGTCAAGCTCATTGGCTTTAAAGTATGCGTGTTAGAGACTCATGTTTCGACATCTAGCCTCTGGGCAGCAGAAAGTAGAAGTTTTGCACAAATTAATACAATTAGAGAGGTGATGGCTTGCTAAGAGATCGTCCATGCTCCACAAAACAATAAACTGGGACTCTTTGTCACACACCGGTCCTTATGATGATGCAGCCATTTCAAAACACTCTTGTAGACTTTTAAGCTCTAAAAGTATGTCAGGTTGTGAAGAAGATCAACCAAAGAGTATTTTAACAACACTGAGGGGCCTTGGAAAACCCTTATTCACCTAGGAAATTGCAGATAAAACAATCCAAAACTTGCCCATATTTTGATAACAAAACTATTCACCAAGTTGTGCTATACTTCATAAAAATTCAACGCAAAAGACACAATTTCTATTCATATGCTAACTTAGAAGTGTAATAACAGTGTCGGAGATAGGTTTTATCCAGGAACGCATGTCTGTTAGGGTATTCTGGTTGGTAGCATCCTAGTGAAGTTCTTTGTGTTACAGACACCAGGATGTTCAAGTGTGTGTGCCTGGTAGTCCTACACACGTGATGGCAGGCAATTATCACCTTAAACAGCGTTTGGTTATACAAAAACCATTAGAGTAACAGGTTTTGCACTTTCTCTATTTGAACCAATATTCTATAATTTCATGAAGTGCCTTTGCATTGTCCTTTTCCCTTTTTTTCGCACTTACTGGTATTTTTATAATTTATTTTTATTCTTTCTTAAAAGCGTGTTTTAAAAGGATTATCTATAGCAGTAAGTTGTGTGGGTAGGAAATTAAATGAAAGTGTGTTGCGCAGGAATCAATATATTCCTGGATGGGTTTGTGCCGACCGAGAACCTACGGTTCCGGGATGAGTCGCTGGTGTTCAAGGTGGCAGAGAGTGCAACAGAGGAGGAGGTGAAGCGCATGAACCACTATTTGTATCCTTCCATGAGCAAGACGATGGGCAGCTTCCATCTGCAGGTGAACCAGGGCCAGTTCTCAGACTCGGAGATTCTGGTACTGCTGGGTGAGAACGGCACCGGCAAGACCACCTTCATCCGTATGCTGGCTGGCAAACTAGAGGCAGACACCGGTTCTGGTAAATACTCTAACATTAGAACACTCCTGACCTGCCTAGTGTTTTATTGTAGTGATGGCACACTTCAATTAACAATTCTTATATTACGCAGATTTTGGCTAGAATTGAGAAATCAAAATTTCTAGATTTTTAACTTTGTTGAGTCCGATTATACTATAGACATATTTTTATTGAGTAAAGAAACCACAATTTTTTATAGATGCAAAAAATGAATTGACATATCATTTGTACGTTACTAATTTAGCACAGGAATCTTGTATACGCTCTCTGTTACTTCCATTTTCCACTGTTGTGTTAAGAATTACTGAGTTATAAATTTTCCATTTAAAATTTTTATAATAGGAATGGGTTTATATTAGAGATGTCAAACTTGATTCCTCGATACCCACGATTCTTGAAGAATCATATAATCGAGAATCGGAAGTCCAAGAATCAAAGTATTAAAAACCAATTACCACAAATTTATAACCTATTACATCTAAGAGACCGTTTAAAATTACGTGATCTATACCAGTAATGAAATCACTCTTGGAAAATTATTTTGTGCATGAAAATATAAGTTGCAGAAATAATCTGAAAATAAAACTGTACTGGCAGTGTTCAAATTCACCATTTAGTATATTAGAATTTAGTAGCTTCAGTACAGTCACAATTTGGTTGCGATATGGTTGTTTTGTATTTCTGTAAATTTTGTTACATACTAAAAACTAGGGGTGTGCAGAATCCTGAACTTCGGGAAAAGTTTTGGGAATTCACGTTATCAAACATTTCATTATAACAAACTACTGTTTTGGTCTGAACAAAGCCAATGCAATATGGATTTTTCTTTCATTTTAACGAATTTTTATGTTATGACTTCTTGTATATTAATAAAAAATTCACCTTAACAAACACTTTATGACTCAATTCCGTATTAACGTCATAAATTCATATTTTTTTCTCCTTACAATTGCCAAAATTTTGTAAAATATTGCAATGGTGCCTGTCGTGAGTTATTCTTGTAAACATGGAAAATTGTCACACAAAATGGCGTCTTGGTACACACAGCACTTGTGGTGTGGTGGGTGTGCGAACTACTTATTGTCTTTCTCTTACACTGCAGCGAGATCATTATCTCGTGTACGTCTACGTGACGACGTTTGTTTACGAGTGTGGCACGAGGGTTATGTTGTTTTCAGATGTGAATAAATTACAGCACCTCTAGCATGCCATATGGGTTATGTTGCTCTCTAATGCTAGTAAATGATTTTCTGTTGAAGATGCATTACCTTCAAAAACTGTAGTCAAAAAATCTTGGCAATTTCTTTTGGTGAAAAAATTACTCTTGTGGTTTATAACTACCACGTGTTGAAGACCATAAAGAAATAAACTTTAATCGGAGTGGTCAGTCTACTCGCCTCCCATCAAGTCGAACCAGGTTCGATTTGTGGCGGGTAATTCCAGATTTTCGCTCTTGGGAATCGTGCTGGACAATGCCGCTTGGTGGCAGGTTTCCTCAGGGATCTCTCATTCCCCCCTGCCCTTGCATTCTGGCTCTGCTTCATTCTCACCTCACTTCATGCTCATCTATTTTCAAGACCTCTATTTTAAGAGCCGCCCAAATCCCTTAACACGACTGGTGGGATGGGAACTAGTTGCCTAGCAATCAGCGTGGCATCCTCGTCCTTTCCCTATGGTTGCTGACCAGTTTGAAAGAGAAAGGAGCCTGTGGAGGGGTAGAATGTTTCTCTACTCCTACTGCTGACCCTTCCCCTTCTCCATCTTGCACACTGTGAAGACGCTGCCCGGTCGATAACTTTTCTGTGTTCCTAGGTGATCAATTGTATGCGAGACATTCTAAATTTGGTTTTGACATACAATCAATTAGGTTCTTTTTGATGTGTTCTTTTTTAGATGACTTGAGGCAGAATATTTTTCCATGTGTTATTTTGCAGTAACAATTTTTTTTAAAAATTCCCATTTTATTGTGTTTATTAGTTAAATTTTATTTACAGAATGGAACTCTCAATACACTCGAAATGAAGTTTAACAAGGTTATAAGTTGTATTTTATTGCTACATATATACCAGGTGGTTATAATTACAGTGACGGTACTCACAGTGGCCTAGTGTAGACTGTAATGAGCATATGACAATGATTTTTGATAGATATGCTAAAAAGGGAATGCGGAAGAATTGACGCTAGAAAGAAAATTAGTTACAATTTCTGCCACCCGGCGAAAATATGTTGCTGTAGAAGCTTTAAATGTGTCGAAATTGTACAGAATGTGTGGTACGGTATAGGAACAGGACCTAGGCAGAGAAGGTATGGTAAACCACGTGAGAAGGTGTAATGGTGACAACTTTATTACCATATCAACTGTTTGTTACAAAATATTTTCAATATGTGCACCGGAGACTTCTGCAATGTGTTGCATCCATAAAACGGTATGGTCAGTGATTGCTCGCAGTAGTTCTGCTGGAATCAGAGTGACGTGGTGCTGCATGGATGGAAGGTCAGGGGACTGTGCAGGCCATGGCATTGGAAATATTCTGGATATAATGCGTTCATCTGTGAAGATTGCATGAATCAGACATTGCACTTGGCAACTGATATGAGGTGTTGCTCTATCTTGCATAAACACAGTGGTCTCAACACAGTCACATTCTTGCAGGGCAGGAATCACATGCTGCTCAGGGATGCCTTTGTACCTTGCAGACGTAACAGTACAGGTCCTTGGGTGCAATTCTCTCAAAGAAATGCAGACCAAGAACAAAGGTGCTTGTGAATCCCTACCACGCAGTCGCGCACACAGTTTGTAATGGATGTTTCGGATGCACAACATGCGGATTAGCTGAACCCCATATGCGACAGTTCTGCATATTCACTGCACCTTCGAGCGTAAAATGTGACTCGTCAGTCCATAGAATATTCGCCGGCCATGTCATTCACTTCCACCTGTGCCACAGTCAAGGCGTTGCTGAAAATCTTGAGGTTTCATTTGGAGCATAATCTTAATCTTGTAGGGGTACCAGTGTAAAATGTGCTGCAGAACCTTTCAAACTGTTGACAATGGCATAGACAAGTTACGTGACACCGTTCGAGCTCTGGTTGCAGAATGTGGGCATGTGTGACACAGTCAGCTACAGCCACAGCATCCATCAGGATGGGTCGCCTTCCTCTCCCTGAAGCCACTCCCAAATCACCAGTTGCCTAGAATTTCTTTATCATCTTCTTTAACCCATTTGTTGACATGGGTCCTCTTCACAGTCCTTTCAGGTGGCGACATTCACTCAATGCAGTACTGCTATTGCTGCTGTTCTGGTCAAATAACTTCACTAACTGTGCATGGTCTCTCTATGTAAGAGCCATACTGTCTTCCTCACAGTACTGATACGGTAATGTTGTATTGTGTCAATGACTCACATTTCTACCCATTACCCCTTGTACAGCGCCACATTTTCGCCTGGTGGCGGAAATTGTAACTTATTTTTATTCTAACGTAAATCGCTTCCGTGTTCCCTTATTAGCACATCTACCAAATATCATTGCCACACGCTCATTATGGTCCACACTACTAGGCCACTATGAGTATCGTCACTTTAATTTTAACCACCTGGTACATGTAAGTTCATCTACTGTAATCCTGGATGTATGGAAATTATTTGACAGCCCCATGGAAAATGGTAAATAGAGAATCCACTGTAATCTCGTCCTATAAAGTAATTCTGAATTTGCATATGTTATTACACTTACTAAAAAGAATAAAATTTTTTGTATTAATTAACAAAAAAAAAAATTGATTATAGCATTTATTAGCGTAAATCTTTTGAAACAATTTTCTACTACCTTTACGTATAGCGTGACTGTTCCCTCATCACTTTCTGCTTGCTTAGAGGCGTGTGTGTGTGTTGGTGTGTGCAGGCAACATCCCGCAACTCAACATCAGCTACAAGCCACAGAAGATCAGCCCCAAGTCGCAGGGAATCGTCCGCCAGTTGTTGCACGAGAAGATCCGAGATGCATACGTGCACCCCCAGGTCAGCAAGAATTAGTGATTGGTCGAATCGAGTCAACAAAGATAGACTAGTCACTCGAGTAAAGTTTTTTTACAGCAGACATCGAGCTACTGAACGTGCAAGTCGAGTCACGGTGCTTTTAGGTTATAAACCACAAATATCTGCACCTAACAATTATCTTTCATGTCTCGCGAATCAATGATTTTACGTTACTAAACCACTAAAGTTGCGCCGGAATGAAAATAATAACTTGGGTACATGCCTTGACATTTGGTTGATGTTCGTAACGTTCAACTATGATAAAATCTGGTGGGTGTTATATTCGTGACTTAAGCCATTTTGCTTCACCGCGAAGCGCTTTCTCTTTGTAGCAATGCTGGAGGACATCAGATAATGGCACTCTTGTCAAGGTTGACAGGTACAGTCTCAGCATAACACAAATATGTAAAACCATAGGGCTGATGCGTGACGTTGGGTGGCTGACGACGACGGCATGGTCAGGCAAAGTTTTGGTGTGTTGGGCAGAGATATAGGCAATTTAACTGGCTGACCTAATTGACCGCTGACCGGGCCCTGACCGGTATATAAGATTGGCCCGTGGCTTACGGCATGGCACAAAGTCAGACATAAGTCAGACGTGGGCTTAGCTGTCCTGCGAACTGGTTGGCACACTGTCATGGATTTACCTGTACTGGATATTGCCTGGGGTAGCTCCTTACTCTGCTGCTGGTACGGCTGTTGTCGGCCGGAGTTGGTGCCCAGTCGTTGGGCGGATGTGCCGTTGTGGCTGGCAGTGCTGAAATGTGCCTGCTGAGGGCTGTTGGTCCGGCTTCTCTGGAATCAGAGATTCGCGATCCCTAGTGGCACGTGGCGTCCTTGACGGAAGTCAGTGATGACTGTGTGCGGTTGGCCGTTGGTGTTGATTGGGGGCTGAAATGAGGGGGAGGCAGCTGGAAGGTGAGGCCTCTCCAACTGGTGGGCAGCTTGAGCTCGTTCCCAGGGGGTTATGCTGCAAATTGCAGTTGGGGCTGAGTTACAGCTCCAGTTGAATTTGGAGGTAGTAGTTGTCTTCCTAGCTTGTCACTTCGCACCACTCCTTTGGGTGTAAGGCATACAGGTAGGTACTAAAGTCGGCCTCACGAAAGGAGAGCATATGACGATGATCTCTGGCTAGGTGTATAATCAAGCCGAGGCCGAGCCAACTAGAGTTGTACCCGATTACTCCAGCCGGCGACAGTTCAGCGCGGTGGGTTTACCCTGGATGTCAGGCGACGACGTTGGGTGTAATAGGTCCAAAGGTGGACAGATCTCTAGAACCAGTCTATCACTCCTTCCGGCAACAGTTCAGCGCGGTGGATGGTGTGAGTCGACTGGGCTGGTTGACTAGCCACCTTGTGGATTGTGTCATTAGTGGTTGTGGCTCTACCGTACTGCACGCCAGGTGCACAGTATGGATAGCCGTCTAATGGGTGTGTTTGCAACGTACGTGCGCCCTGTTAAGGGAGCCCGCAGTCCTACTCTAGGTTCGGCAATGGATTGTAAAAGATACAGTCTCCTGCTTTCCTCTAGTGGGCAGACGTCTGTGGGGGGTATCATCACAAGTCACCCTAGAACCTCTTTATCCCTAGGTCTAAACTGAGCAAGAGCAAATGTGGCTAGGTAGCTATGATTCTAACTGTGTCCCTAACTATCTCAATTCTGTTGTTTAGAAGGGACTTAGGGCGCCACTACCAGAAGGATAGTGCATGTTGAGGGGAGTTGAAAACTTCTTTGGGGGTTGATGGTGCAGGTCTTAAAGAGCTTCTGGTAGGTTGCAAAGACGTTGGGGTCAGCAGAGAGGTCCATGAGGGGGTGGAGCGAGTTGCTGGAGATGAACTGCCGTTTCTCGGCAGTGCACAGACATAATTCACCTGCCCGCAGGCTCTTCGCTTTTCTTAGGTGCGGGGGTGGTGGTGTAGAGCTCCTCCTCGCGTGGGCGGTGCTGCGATCACTAGCGTGATCCCTTTGTCCATGGTGGAACTAGACGTTTCTGTATTGCTGTGTTGCCTCTGCTATGCCAGCTTTGGTGCTTAACTGGGCTGCTTGGCTAGCCTCTCCCACACGTGAGGAGGTTGGCGTGACGTCTGACATAAGGGCGAAACAATCTTGGCTGACGTGTCCGTGGGTGCCCTCTCATCTAGGGGAGTAATGGTAGGCTCTCGTAACAAGTAGTTTCTGGGTTCAAACCCCCACTTGGGGTAATGTGATAATACGTAAAGATGAGGCGAAGTCATATTTATATCTATTTCAAATAAGCATCTCTCGTCATTCCCCCCCCCCCCNNNCCCCTACTTTTGCGACGTAGACTCGTCTGTTAGTACTACATCAGTCCCACGGAAAAATTTTTTTCTGTCACGCGCAAGAAAGTCAGGTTGGCTACTGTAGCGGTCCTTTTCTGTGGGCTCTCTGGGCTGAACACAGGGCATGTAACTTTCACTCTCGGCATGGTGTAGATGTGTCTCTAGCGGGCCAGCAGGCTGGGCGAGCTGTTGGCTAATGGGTTCTACCCCCTGGGTAATGGCCCGGTGACGGGTGGATGCTCACGTCCCTTCTTTTCCTACATATTGATGCTGTACTCACAATAGTCAGCTGAGGGCTGTGTTTATGTTACAAAAAATCATTTAACAGATTATTGCCAGAAAGAAAAATATTTACAGGCGGGCACAAAAAAAACAATAAGTACGAAGTGTGTTCAAAAAATAAGGTGACTTGTTATTTTGTGACTTTGTCTCTATAAATATTTATGTATTCATCAATATCTATTTTGTCCCCTTCAAAGTAATCCCCCTCAGATATAATACACTTGTGCCAGCGCTTTTTGCCAATCCTTGAAGCACTTATGATAAGCGCATTTTGGTATGGCATTGAAGTCTCCCAGGTCTTTATCTCCTCAATCATGGCAAACCTCAGTCCTCTCATGGGTCTCTTCAGTTTTGGGAACAGGAACAAGTCGCAGGGGGCCACGTCTGGTGAATACGGTGGCTGAGGCATGATTACGGTGTTGTTAATACAGATTCTTTGATCCATTGTTTGCGATAGCAAAAAATCGCTAAGTACACCAAAACACGTCTAACCTTTATATCTGTCACAAAGAAACTAACACTTCAAAATGGCTTATAATGTCAACATATGCTGACATTATCAGCCATATCTTTACATGTTACAAAATTTGATGCAAAGATTTTCTGCTTGAGTTGTAGCAAGTGACAGTTTTTTCTTAACAATGCAGGCCACTTAAATTTTTTTTTTTTAAAACATTAATAGTGACATTGGCACATCATTTCTTCTTGAGTAGTTAGACATGCACTTTTTACAATGTTTCAGTTTGTGACGGATGTGATGAAGCCGCTGCGAATGGATGACATAATGGACCAGGAGGTGCAGAATCTGTCCGGAGGTGAGCTGCAGCGTGTTGCGCTTGCGCTCTGCCTTGGCAAACCTGCTGACGTCTACCTCATCGATGAGCCCTCTGCTTACCTCGACTCTGAGCAGCGTCTCATCGCAGCCAAGGTCATCAAGAGGTGCCTGCCTGCCCACCCAATCATTACATTTATTAATCAATGATCCCTCCGTTTGCCAATGTGACCTATAAACTGAATGAAATCTTAACAGCTAAAAATGTTACAATACAAATTTTGTTGTCTGAGATTCATACATAACCAATTTATTGCTAGATCATAATGCTCTAGGAACCTGGTTGTTGGAGGTTAACCCTAGTGAGTCATTTGGCTGTTACATAACATGTTAAAGCAATGGGATACCTCAAAACAGAGAGCTTTTATTTAGGGGGCCGGGGGGAATTTGTATCGTGGTGTGTATAGTAGTGACTGGGGTGGTTGCAGGTTCATTCTGCACGCGAAGAAGACAGGCTTTGTTGTCGAGCACGACTTCATAATGGCAACATACCTCGCAGACCGGGTTATAGTGTTTGAGGGGCAGCCCTCCATACACACGACGGCACACACCCCGCAGAACCTTCTAGCTGGCATGAATCGCTTCTTGGAGCTACTGGGCATCACCTTCCGGCGCGACCCCAACAACTTCCGCCCTCGCATCAACAAGAACAGCTCAGTCAAGGTACGAGCATTGCATGTGCCACAAATGTCGTACAGATTTAGTTGCTTGCATATCATTCTGTCCAAGGTACATTATAAACAATTAAAAATTAATAAACTTTTTATAAATTTTTTGTCAGCATGATAATTGTATTAATTGTATGACCTTTCATCCGGGAAAATATTTGTTACATTGAAGGGGTTTTGGAATTTGGACCTTTTGTTGTAACCCCAAAATTGCATTGAAATTGTCTTTAATGTAAGTATAGAAGAGTGGGAAAAGTCAGGGGGGAAAAATTCTGGAATATTTTAATTCCTTTCTTGGTTACTTCACATCTTACCGAAGTCTCATGTTCAGATGCTTATAAAATAAAAACTAAGTTAAAAAGTTTAATAGGACATACCATACTTTATTTTTAAGACAGAGTAGTGTAAAATGAAGTCAATAGGTTCGGGGAAATTATAAGCCTTCAAACATTGGACTTTGCTCACACAGGTGCTCCAAAACTTAAATAACTAAGCTGGGTAGGTTAATACGACCAGACTTAATTCGCAAGACACAGTGTAAAATAATATTAAAAGGTCCAGGGGACTCGCCTCCAATTTTTTGCTCTTAATTCGCAGCAATATAAGTGTAAAAAAAAAAAAATCTAATCTAATCTTTACTTTGATGGAACTGTTACTACAGGAGTTGTTTTTTTGAGGTTTGACTAAATTGTCACACAATAGTATCAAACATTTGCAGCTCCGGAAAATGATTCGCCTTGTATATTTTTTAATGTTTTTGGAAGTTGTTCTGAAACATAACTTTGTAATATGTAGTAAACTTTCATATGTGGTTATGTTGAGTAATGTTTTTGCAGTATCAGTGCAAATTCCATATCTATCTCACATTTTTTTTTACAACATGGAGCACAGATTTTAGTGTTTGCAGACAGTTATAGCCCATACGTCAAAGGAAAGTTCCCAAGCTATGAAATGGAAAAATTTTAAGGAGCAACATCTGAACTATTTCCAGATCGTAAGGTAAATTGCATGTTTAACTTTCCACGTGGATGAAGAAAGAAAAAGAATGCCCAAAATCAACATGCAAGGCTTTGCATTGTCACTTATATTGCTCTTATGTAAAACTGTTGATGCTTACTCCTTTTTTTTTTTTCCCTGTGGCCACTACATTGTCTGTTATTTTAGTGTGTGTAAACCATAATCCGTGATTGTTTCAGGACATGGAACAGAAGAGGGCGGGTCAGTACTTCTTCCTGGAAGATTAAACACGTCATTCATGATTGAATGACTGTTATCTGCTGTCTGAAGTACAAGACTTGTTGAGAGGCAGTTACATGTGCCTCATGCATGGTCTGGTGAGGAATAAAGAATTACAAACCAAGAGTGCATTTATTTTAGGGGTGTCTCTATTGGGACATACCAGGTGACATGAATTTCCTCAGAAATGCAAATATGTGCCACCACATTTTGGAAGTTATCACTGCTATCTGTTTATATTGGTACATGTCATTTGCGTGCAAACTTGCAACAGGTTGCTGATGTATATCAGAAACATGAAAGGAAATAATATTAGCTGATTTTTAAAACTTATGCATTTTTATTAACTAAAATTGTACAAAAAAACATACATGAAATTGAGATAAAATACTTAAACCAATTAGGATTCAGGTACTGCTGCTTCAGGGATGGTCTGGACCAGTATCCTCCTTTTTGCATCGTACACATAGTTGTTGGCCTTGAAGATCTTGCTCTCGTAGAATGGTTTCACATCGTGGATATCAATCATCCTTGCCTGTGCACAGGAATACAAGTAACCATACATACACAAAACATGCAGGCAACTCATACAACCAAAGTTATGCAATGAAGCAACAGTCAATAAAAAATTATGTACAGTATAACCAAGGGGGAGAGGCATGATCATTAAAAATTATCGGTACAGTCACATCACTACCATACAGCGAAACCTCGTTGTTGCGTTCCAGTTTGTCGTTTTCCCATATCAGTCGACTTTTTTTGGATGGCCCCAACAAATATCCTATATAAACAATGTTAAAAAAAAACCCGCATGCTACTCCCTTAATTCATTAATTTGCCCACAACCAAAATATATTCAGAACTATTGTTTATTTTTTTT